>JANHFL010003494.1:211120-236090 GCA_032468155.1 Oxyrhabdium leporinum | reverse complement strand
AAGAAAGAAAGAAAGAAAGAAAGAAAGAAAGAAAGAAAGAAAGAAAGAAAGAAAGAAAGAAAGAAAGAAAAAGATAAGCTTAGTTGACAAGTCTTTTTCTTGACCATCTGATTTGGGGTAAGAAATATATTGTTTGCAACTTGCTTACTCACATGTGCTCTGTGATTTGTTGTAAAAGCTTCATAGTATTGTCAGTTTGGTCAGTAGTCTGCTGGAACTTCATTGCTCCTCTTTGAGAAGATGAGGACAAAAGCCAATGGCCATCCAAAGATAATATATATAGCTGTCAGTATGTTCTTTCATATTCTGCAATGAAATTTATGTTGCTCTGGAGCTTTAATGCAGGAAATAGTTTCTTAAGCCACCACATGCTCTTTTATTCTGCTCTTCACAATTTCCTGAGGAAGACATGTTCTTTTGTCAGAAAAAGATGAACCAAAATCAGAACTGAAAGCTCTTTTTTTGCCTGTTTCCTTTTGCAGGAATTGTATTTCCTTTCTTTTATTTTGAACATAAAAGAAAGCCTTGATTGTTCTCCTTATCACTTATCAACCATAGTTTATTTCTGCAATTTAGCTTCTTTAACATTTGCATGTACGCACACATGTATGGACAATGAAAAATAATGCTCTAATTAGAAGTCATCAACAGATGGCAGTACTGACAAACTAGAAGCTCTGTTTCTTAGTATCTGTTCTTTCAATTGGTGGGAAGTTGCCCTGAGAAAAGGTTGCTTATTGTTCTTGGAAGCCCACAGTGTGTATTCATCAGCTTTAAGAAACGCACTGTAATTGAGTTTTTTGACTGCTGAAGGACCCAACTGAAACTCAATGCCAAATTCAGATTGTTATGACAGTGTTGATGTAAGTAATGTGCATAATTGGGCCAAAAATTTAAAGGTGATGAACCCAAAAAACAGATTCATATAATCAAGAATGATGTGGGCAAGTTGTGATAACTACCAATCAGTTTTATATGAGAAAGGTTGATGAGTTGATCAGGGACAATCTCTCAGAGGGAAATTGCTGTCAGCTTTAGCATTTCACAGGAATGAATGGGTCACATTATTGATGTTTTTCAATATCAGAAGGTTTGTGAAAAACATGTTCCTCGCATGCTGATGGCAGAGATGAAAGCTTCAAGAGCTGAAATTTGCCAATAATTGTTATCGTGTTATGAAAATGAACTGAAGGAATTTCTTCATCACTTCATGATTGCTGATGAAACACGAGCTACTTATAATACTCAGTACTTTGAAACAATAATTAGGCAGAATTGAGAAGAAAATTAAAATGTTGTACCAACATCACAATGTAAATTTTGTGTCTCTAAACCATCCAAGAGGTAATTGTGAACTTGGATTTCACTGTCTTACCTCACCCACTACACCGTCCAGATTTGGATCTGTGCCACTTCCACCTTTTCCCAAAATGGAAAGAATACATGTTTAACTCAAATGAAGTGGTGGAAAAGATTACCAGGACTTGGCTGAAAAGTCAAAATGTAGAGTTCTTTTGTGATGGATTTAATAAACTTGCCTGTTGTTGGCAGAAGTATAGCAAATAATAGTGATTACATGGAGAAGTAAATACAGGTAACAGAAAAGCTCATTTCAAGGACCAGTTTCATGTCTTATTTATTAGAATATTCCTATTTAAGCTAAAGTTATGAAGGTGGAAGTTATGGAAGTGGAAATATTACTTTTCATTGAACCCTTGCTTCATATTTATGTAATATTTATATGCTTTCATTCATGTTTTTATATGTATACATAGAGAGAATGAGTGCCATCAAGTTAGTGTTAACTGTTAGTGACCATACAGATTTTCTCCATGAAAATCTATCTCTCCCTAACCTGAGATTCATGCACACACACACGCAGATGTGAAATTATATATATAATTATCAAAAGTGGAGAGAATTTGTCCTAGTTTTCAAACTGCCAATGGGTTAGTTGGATTACTTGAAAGCTGATGGTAAAAGCATTCTACCTCAGGTGATTGGAAAATTGTTGACACAATGAAACTGGACTACTAGAAACAACAAATAAGTAAAGGCAGTGGAAAAGCAAGCTCAGAAAGAAAGGAAAAAGTAATTTAAAATAAAATAAGTCCCTACTGGCTTTTAAGACAGCAACATTTGTGTTACATGTTAGAACTTTTCTGATTCCTCTATTATAGCAATGGAGATAGCAGGAGAGATGTAAAAGGTACTAGAACAAATGCAAATTACTCACTTAGTTGAAGAGATAGTCTTCCTCTGCAAAGAGGTAGCCAGAGTTCTCCTGAGGCTAAGCTGAAGAAAAAAAAATATATGAAAGGACACTGACCTCCCCCCCCCAAAAAAAAACACAACAACAACCCAGGAGAATTTAAGCTGACATTGGGAGAAAAATGTACTTTTGAAGCAAGAAAATGCATTTCATGGTTGCTTTCTGAATAATAGAAGGATTGATAGAGGATGGTGTTTTCTGTTTCTATACCTACAGCAGTTGCCAACCAGATCTAATGATGAGATAAGAGGTAAGTTAGAATTTTCTAGAGGTATATGCCTACTGGATATTCCAGGTACAATGGCTACAAGCTTCTCAATAATCCTGCCTCATCAATTCTTGCATTTGGGAAAGTCCTAGGAATCAACGTGCAAGTGCCGTGCTAAGTAGAATGGATGAAGCCTGATTTTAGTATATGTCCATTCAAATGTTAACTAACTGAACATTTTAACTATTCACATTTTAAAGCTGTCCGCTATTTGATCTATTTCGATACTCATGTTCATATAATTATGAGAGCAGCTGTGTTTCTTGATTCCATTTCAGTCACTACATACTAGGCCAGCCTTGCTACCTGCCAACTTTAAGTAGAGGGCCAAGTTTTGAGCTAGGGAGAAAACTGATTATGCAAGGTTTGGCCAAAACTAATTCTAACCTTATGGTTGGTATGGCTCATTTTCACCTAAAATAATTATCAGGATCTACAGAGGAAGAAATTGAGGTCCAAAAGAAAAACTCTTTCTTTCCTGTATTTCCCAAGTGTAAAACAGCTGAACTTCAGAAGTTTCCAAATCACCCACTTTTCATCTTTTCCATTTAATATCTGTTTCCATTTTGAATTGTGTTATATATCACATAAAAATGTTGGGAATCTACACATATATTGTGACCCAATAAGTCGCTCTGATTTTTTATATTCAGCTGTTGACTTATATTTTTCACTGGGGCATTCTGTTCCTGCCATTGCCAATCTCTTACTGTAAATATTTTGTTAGCAAAATATTTTGCTGGAAGAGGACTAGAAAAAAACCCACCTTAAATTTTAATGGGGATCTTTGTTAGACACTAAGATGGTGCCCTGAGAATAAAAGTTTCTCTGCTTAGGTTTCGTTAGTTTACCAGAATGGTATATAAGCAGTTTGCAAAAGCACTGAACTCATAACTCAGAAAGAAAAATTAAAAACACTGTGGGATAAGAAGTCAATAAATCTGTGCTGCTGATATAATAATGCATAGAATTCAAGGAGTATCACTGTGAATGATTTTCATCATCTCCAGTGTAACGTAGATAAATTTTCATATTTATGGTATGCAATTCATCTTTTATTTTAATCTAAAATAATATTGCAAGTATCCTGTTTCTATCTACTTCAACCTGGTAGCTGTACTAAGGAATACAAATGAGGGTCTGTTTCTAATTTTGTATCCCTTTTACTGAGGAATTGCACATTCTGTATGCTGTTCAGGTTGCATTTTGGGACTAAATCTT
Organism: Oxyrhabdium leporinum; assembly: GCA_032468155.1. NCBI lineage: Eukaryota > Metazoa > Chordata > Lepidosauria > Squamata > Cyclocoridae > Oxyrhabdium > Oxyrhabdium leporinum. Next base: position 232,329 of record JANHFL010003494.1, on the reverse strand, counting down.
ACAGAACCCAGTGGAGTTTGTTGTAAGGGGACAGACAGAGACATAGAACTATTAGATGACTTTTAAACCACTCAAGCTTCTATCGATGTGCATTTATAAAAGATAGAAATGTTCCTGTCTTTGAATCATATTTAGTGAAAAAAATATGCAAGAATTTCAGTCTAATTTAGAATTCATGAAATCTGAATTTAAGAAATAAATATCATTTGCATAATTACACAGTTGATATGTTTGTATCATTTGTGTAATGGAAAAGACATAAAAAAAATCAAGTAGCAATTATGATAGAAATGGCTTACATTATATCAATTGTCCTGACAAACTTTGTGGATGAGGTCTGAAGGCACATTTTGTCCATTAAATGGGAATCCATTAAATTGAGGTATCACAATAATATCAGGGAGATGAAGAAACCACTTCCAGCTTTTCTTATTGCACTGTGGCGCCATGTACACTACCGAAGAAGACCGGATGTACATACCAAGGCATGCCTCTTTTAGAGAACATGCAAATGTAGCTGGGGGCTTTTATTTTTATTTTTTTAAGTGAACACAGAGGATTGACCTTAAATGATCACACGAGTAAGGAAAAGTATTGCATCTTGTCTTCCTGTATTTAAAATGCTCACTCCAGATGGTCTTCCCTTCTTGAGCATTTACAGAATATTACAAGTATAATTGCACTAATGGAAGCTGGGAAGGAAGAAGGTCATGGGGACTAAAGACAAAATAAGGAAACATGCAGGGTAGAACTTTGGAATTCCTTCAATTGTTCACCAAAAGTAGCCATCGGAGTTGGTATTTTTTTATAATGCAATGAAGCAATATATCTCTGTGTACATTTTACTCCTAAGAACTAATGAAGATACATGCATGCGTATTATTTGTGTATTGTGTGAGAAAGGAGCGGGTAGGTATATACATGTTACTTGGATCTCTGAGGATCTATTCAGGATGATGAAAGCCATGAACAACAGCCCATCTTCTAAGGCAGGAGTGTCAAATTGGCAGCCCACAGGCTGGATGCATCACACACAGGCCACACCCACCCCAGCTCAGTGAAGGGGAAAACTTCATGATACATCACATGATGGCAATGTGACGCTGCAAGTTTGACACCTGTGTTCTAAGGCATAATTCCCCACTGATTGGCTTTCCATAACACATTGAACCACAAACTAGCCAATCATATTTTAGCTGAACAGATTCTGCGATTCTGACTCTGCGTGGTCAATTTAAAGTTCATTATGTTGTGCAGACCCTGAAAATTCAATTAATTACAAACCATGATGAAATTAATCACATGTAAATCTCTTGTCTGGACACAATCTCAGTATTTCCATAAGCTGTACTATAAGGGGAAAAAAGAAGAAGAAAAACAGGAACCAGTTACAGATGAGAGTCTTGTCCTCAAAGTGAAAAAAATGCTTTTTGGTTAGTAACATTTTTTTCTGTGTAGTGTGATAAGGTGCACCTGCTGAAATTCCTCCTGCAGCTGCTGAAGCCCAAATGAGCGCTCTCTTCATTTTGGCATGTGGGATTGGAAGATTGCTTTCAAACTTGGGTGTGTATTTGCCGGCTGTCATTTACTCCTCTTTCTCCTCCTTCTTTCCTTCTATGTAGTCAGAGTCTTCCTTTGGAGTCTTCTCTTATCATTATCTTCGTCTTTATTTCTTGTTTTTGCCCTCTAGGTAAGTGTGCCAAATCCTTTTTTGTTTGTTTGTTTGTGATAGTGAGAAAGGGAGGCTATGGGATGGTCTTTTTATTGTACAGTATCATTTTCTATACTTTAAATACTTAGCAGATAAAAGCATGGGAGTCCATGTGAGAGATTACCAGCCTTGCTGAAATTTTCAACAAGAAAGCAAAGTTGATATTTTAGGAGAAAAGGATTTAAAGTAGAAGGCAAAGAAGGTCATTTGTATGTAATACAAAAACCATGAGGTTATTGACAAGGACATTTGAATCATCATTATCATGATTAACTTAAAGTATGAGTAGTCTTGTATTATGTTTCTGAAATGGTCTTTTTACTGCAACTGAAATGTTCTGAATTTGTTATAAATATATTGTGTTCGGAAGGTGTTTTCTAACAGTTTTTGAAATAAACCATGATAGTTCAAACAATTGACAGAAAATGGGTTTTTCATGTTTGAGAACAAGTAGTAACAAAGACTGGAGGCTTGTGTGTCTCTCCCCTCAAACATATACACACACACTACTCTTGGCAATGCTTCCATTTTAATTGGTACCAGCTAACTAATGTAATCTACTGATTACCTGGAGGATAAACCCAATTTCATCTCAGTGGAATTTGCATCTAAGTAGACACAACTTTTCAAATATTTGGTGTGTGTTTTGTAAATGAAAATAATAGACAGTCTCCAGCGCTATCCCTAACAACCTTTCTTGGCTAGGCTGAAAATAGCTTGTGACTTTAGATCAGGTGTTGTGTGTCTTTCTGAGAGATCTACTGAGTGGAAGGGAATGGAGAGGCAAGATCTAAAAATAGGAAAACTCTTAAACTGTCTTAGTGTGAAAAAGTCCTTGTGACAAGGAGAAGGACATTTTGTAAAATATATCTCTACTATAAAGACGAAGAAGACATGTTAAGATGTTTTCTTAATAAATATAAAAATGATATTAAGGCAACTTGCTGGTGAGCTGTTCAGTAACTATTAACAGGAAGTACTGATGGACTAACACTATAATAGAAAAAGGTATCACTGAACTTAGAATAACTTTTTTAAAAAGTTCTTAAACAGGTGCTACTTTAGTAGTAAACAAAATTCAGCTGTATCACCCTGAAGAGCCACACTAGGCATGCGTAAATTACACTGTAGTCCAAAAGCATATAGGGTATGATAACACCATACTAAGATCAGTAAACAGATTCATGAACTAAAGCTGAACATTTTATTTTATTTTACATTTTATTTCATAGTATTGTTTTCTTCCTGCTCCAGAAAGAATTTAAAATAGTTTAAAATCACTAATTGGCTATCAACTTTGTGTTCGTATTCATGACAAGACCCTGTTTAATTGGCATCATTATATGCAATCCATATGGTGCTACCTCAAGAAATTCCTTAATACATCTACCCTGCCTTTTCTTAATAATAGTCAAACCAGGAGATGAGTTGGATTCATACATTATGATAAACCATGATGTGATTTCTTTAGCGAAGTAACCATTTGATACAGTAAACCATGCATATCACTATATGCGAAACAATACTTCTTTTTTGGGCAAGCCACTTCTGTGGCTTGCCAAAAATGATTGTGATTGCCTTCTGTTTTATCAAACATGAAACCATAAGGAAAACTAGACAATGTTTTCTACCATCTTCCTAACAAAAACTCACAACTGGCCTCTCTTATGCAAAGAAAGATTTCCAACTTCTAGGTTTAATGAGTTTTACAATCATACTTCCTTTGATATGCATTATCCAAAATCAGAACTCTGAAACTGATACATACAAAATCACAAAAGGTGTATCGTTGCAGTTCTTTGAAAAACAATTGGATGCTTGTTCAATACCAAACCAAAGTATGTGAAGAAACTCACTTCCTATTTTTAGCCATTGTACTTCAAGCTGTTCAGATAACTTAAACTGGAGAATTCAGTGTAATGTAAATACAACCTGTGATAGACTTCCAATGCTCCAGGAAGGTTTCTTGCCCCCAAAATTCACAATACAATAGTGGGTGGGTATATGTTAACTATATACAGACATACACAAGCATACATACATATTTCTGTAGAGCAAATTGCTATTCTGCTCAATGAGTTTTCTGTCCTACTCAGACATTTTATAGTTAATACAGTGTTACTCTGGATGAGACGCAACTCAAGCAATGCCTTTTTCCTAATACTCAATGCAATAGAATTCTGAAAAAGTTTTCAAACCAGGGTAATTATTGGCAAGTGATTTTTTTATACTAAGCTGCAATATTTCTATATAAAAATGATAGACCTGATAATATGAGAAGTATTTATTTAGTGTCCATCTTCATTTTACAACTCACACAATGGGAAATGATAACTAATTGGCCAAATCTAGTTTAGTCACTCATGCTCAATGCAGTGTCAAGAGAAAAGGGCATAAGCAGGCAATCAAGCCCCTTCTCTCACCTTATCCTTCTGTTCTAATGCTGCTTCTCTGTGCTACCTGAAACCAGTAGCATTCAGAGTTTCTACTGATTGGAATTTCCTTTTTCACTGAGCATAACCTAGGGAATTACTACTATAGTACGTATGCAGAAAAGCATTTGTATTCCCTGGAATACACAGATTTTGTAACAATTTCCCGAGGGGTCATTAATTTAGTTTGAGAAAGCATGCGAACAGCAAAATTAGAATTGCGATCAACTTTTATTTTCCTAGGCAGAGTGAAATCTGCTGCAACTGGCTTCAACCCAGAAAATGTGTCATATTAGTTCTTCATTTAAGACAATGCAAGACATAATCCTTGGGACCAGAATCATGTTTCAAAGTCTTTATAGAATTCATTAATACAATATACACATGTCCATAATTCAGGTATATCGGGGTATCCAAATTCACTTCTGTTATGAAACAGGTTTGAACTCTTTTAATTCTCTGACTACCGAAACCGAAAAGCTGATAGATCACCTCCTAGTGAGAAATTGCTACTTTTTTAGAATAGAAAATTAATAAAAATTATTTTTAAAAAAAGAAATTGCTACTTGATGGGATGAGAAGAGACACAGTTTGCTGCAGATGCTAGACTATTATGCAATTGCCATGAACCATATAACAGATTAACAGAGTTGGAAGGAACCTTGTAGGTCATCTAGTCCAACCCCCCATCCAAGCACGAGACCCTACATTATTTTCCAACAGATGGCAGTCCAGTCTCTTCTTCAAAGCTTCGAGTGGCGAAGCTTCCACAACTTCTGAAGGCAAGCTGTTCCATTGGTTGTTTGCTCTCACTGTCAGAAAGTTTCTCCTTATTTCCAAGTTGAATCTCTCCTTGTTCAGCAATAAAAAGCACCCAAAAAGCAAAACGTACAGATTTAAAGTAATTTTTAAAGTATTTTAAAATCAATAACAAAAAAATAAAAAAGGTGTAACTGTTATGAGAGAAGAGTGGCCACACTGGTGTTCTTTTAAAACTATGTGATTAGTACAGAAAGTAGTCTATTTCTGATTACATTCAACAACAGGAAAGAATAATTTAAGCAGTTGTATGGAAGAGTATTCTGTGCTTTCTTTAAAGACATCAGATATGCTGTGAGCTGAATTCCCATTGGGCATATCCCGCCGAGGTGCTAGGGGCATAATCTGATAGTGTGATCTGGAATATGTTGGATTTAATGACTCTTGAGGAAATAAGCAGGATTCTTCGTGGTGTTAGCTTGGTCACCTGCTTGGTCACTTGTTTAAGGTAGCTATGAGGTCATCTATCATGGGATTCAAATGGTGGCCTCTTTGAGAGAGGGATGGTGCTGAAGGACTTAAAAGAGGCTGTGGTATACCCCATCCTCAAAAAGTCCCATTATTCTAGATGTCTCCAACCTTTCCTTTTTAGGGAAGATTGTTGGTGTTTCTCCAGGTGAGGCTGGAATTTCAGAGGATCCTGGAAGAAGCAGATTATCTGGATTAAGTTCAGTCAGGGTTCAGGATGGATTTTAAAAGACGACTTATGGCAGAGCCAGGATGGAGAAGATGATGTATCAGCACCTTTCAATGCCACTGACCATGGTATCCTTCTGGATCTTTGGCTATATGCCAAAAATGCACAAAACGTTGTTAACTTCCCGCCAAAGTGGTGGCAATAGCAATCGCACGTAGACTTATATATCACTCCATAGTGCTTTATAGCCCCCTCTAGGTGATTTACAGAATCAAGCATATTGTCCCCAAAAATCTGGGTCCTCATTTTACCCACCTGGGAAGGATGGAAGGATGAGTCAATTTTGAATCAGTCAGAATCGAACTACTGGTAATTGGCAGAATTAGCTTCCAATACTGCATTCTATCTATTGGCAACTGGCATGTATTTATGACGGTTGCAGTGTCCTGAGATCATGTGATCGCCTTCTGCGACCTTCTGACAAAGGTACCAATTAATCTACTCACATGTGTATGCTTTTGAATTGCTAGGTGGACAGGAGCTGAGGGAAGGAACAGGAGCTCACCCTGTTGTGCTCCTGTTTCAATTACGTTCACACAACGTTCATGCTGAGTAGGAATTCAAGTGCAGCCCATGTGCAAGCTACCTAGTTAGACAAGGCTGTGATAAGATTATATCTATTGGGCTCTTGTAACAGAACATTTTATCTTTTCATTGTGATGTTATATTTTATTATTTATTACTGAGATTGTACACTTGCTATTACTTTAGAAGCATAGAAAATACTGGAAATACCTAAATAAATAAGTTTTCTATTGCCACCGTGAAAAGCAAACTAAGACTGTCTACTTCTGCATCAGTTGTTTTGCCTCTTGCAATCTTCCAGGTGTTTGTCTAAAACTGAGCTCTCTTTGCTGTCAGGTATCCAGCATGGACTATGACCAAAGCACCAGTGGCAAGCCTGAACAGCAACAATCACCTTCTGCAAACAACCCTGAAGATCTGCCTTCTCAGAATGGCTTCGGGAGAGCAAATGAGACACTGCTTCCTCAGTCCCCTGAGAACACAGCCCAAGCTCAGCCTGAAATAAAGCTCTGTGATATATCTGAGGAGCTGAGCCAACAGCTGGAGGACATTATTAAAACCTACGGGTCAGCTGCCTGTTTGGTGGAGGAAGGGAATACGAAAGCAACAGACGGAGCTGAGAAAGGAGAATTGTTCAGTCCCGAAGATGGGGACTACGAGGATGGCCATGATGAGTCTGAGAAAGAACAGGTCCCTTTGGGGGATGCCTCTGGATTAAAGGAGGCCAGTATTCCGAAAGAACAAAAACTGGAAAAGAAAATCCTGAAAGGATTAGGCAAGTAGTTATTTGGGTAACTGAAATGCAGAACTTAAACGTGAGTCATTGCTGGCATCAGGAAAAACACCTTCCTGATCTTTTAAAATACAGAATACAGAAGCAATAAAACTGAATTCGTCACAATTTTCAAATTAAAATATATTCATACAATCTTAATTTTGTCTGATGTATTATCACTTTGATCATGGCCTCTTATCCCATTTTCCTGATTCAGGAAAAGAGGCTACCCTGATGATACAACATCTAACCAAGCTGAATACATCAGAAGAGAAATTGGAGCTCTTATTTAAGAAGTATGCTGAACTGGTTAGTATGAAGATCCAGGGTAGGGGGAGGGGGGGAACTGTTTAAAAGCATGTCTTATGTGGTGCAAAATGACCAGATTGCAACCTGGAAGCAGATACAATATCTTTTTAGGATCCCTGATAAAGCATTGAAAATGCCATCTTAAATTTGGAGAAGGGAAGTTTCCACCCACTCATTTGCCTTTCTTAGTTATACTGTATAAGACAAACAAGTTTCATCAGTCATGCTATTAACAGGACAAGTAGAGGAGTCCACAATAGGAGATTTAGCTATCTTTCATCTGTTCCTTCCATTGGAGACCCTTAAGGAACTCAATATTGGCTTTATATATGTATAATAAAGCATCTAACCTAGTATAATAAACTGGGACCTTTCTTCCCAGACATTTAATCATAGCACAAAAATGGCCTGGCAAATTCTATCCTAGTCTCATTATTGTCTTTATCCAGTGGTGGGATTCAAATAATTTAACAATCGGTTCACCCAAGGTCAGGTTGGCTGTTGTGGGAGGTGTGGCCCAAATTACCCCTCCCCCTGCTATCAAAGTGGATCCTGGGTACTGCTCTGCACTGCAATGAAGAAATGGGCAACGGAGCAGCAGGCACAAGGAAAGGAGGAGGAGCAGGGAGAAGAGGAACAGCAGCTTTCTCCTTCCCTCGTGTTGGCCGCTCTGTTGCTCATTTCTCCATTACAGAACAGTGCCCAGGATTCACTTTGATAGTGGGGGGGGGGTGTTAATTTAACAACCGGTTAGCCCGAATCAATGCGAACTGGATGAATCTCACCACTGTCTTTATCTGAATCCCTGCCCATAACTGAGGAACCTTGAGTTGTCCTCATAGAAGTCAAGATTTAGACTTGGCATGGGACAGAAATTGCAAATGGCTAGGATGAGGAAACTCCAATCGTTCTTTTCCTACTTGATTTCTCAACAGCCTTTGATCACAATATTCTGGATCAGCTGGAAGGATAAGCTTTGGAGGACAACCATACTGGAATAGTTCTTTTCTTTCATAAGGAGGTGATTCCAGTCGGTGTCCTTGGGGGAAGAGAGGTCAGACCTTGAACACTCCAATATGGAGTTCCTGGGCCTTGACTCTCTCCTTAATTGTTTTCATATATCTGAATCTAGTCTGTTAAATTACACATTGCTTCATAGGGAGGCATCACCAATATTTACATTAATAAATACATATCGCCATCTGAGACAAATGGGGGTCCACTCCCAATGTGTTTGAAGTCTGTCAGCGTAGACACTAAGGGAGATGACCTTGACAGTAATATTCAAAAACTATTACTTAGGCAAAGAGAGATGAAATGTTATTTAACCTTGGAAGCAAGATTATTTTTGGAAGTAACTTGAGGCAAATAGTTCCATGATTCACTGGGATATAAGAAGAACAAGTGGCCTTCAAGATTCTGCTATTATCACTTACCTCAATAAATTGTAGTTGTGGTTTTTCTACAGAGTCGATTTCCAGATCTACCTATCTAATGGGCTGACTATCCAAGCCTGGAAGGAGAGAAACAGGCTCAGACTCGACCCAAGACAGGCAAATTGGTTGTTAAATTAGAAGTCAAAAATTGCATTAACTTTAATTCTATACAAGGTTGTCTTTTTCTTGAAAGAACAAATCCACAATCTAGAGAGTTATCTGGAGTCATAGTTCCTACTGGAAGAGACCATGATCAAAAATATTTTTTCTCAGTTTTGTTTACTGCACTGGTTGTGACCATTCTTGGAATGGGGGGCACTGAATACAATCACTCATATTGTTGCCTCTCACACTGGACTATCTTAATTCATATTACATGGGGCTGCCCTTGACGACTATCCAGAATCTGCAGCTGCTACAGAATGGACTTACCTGTGTGATAAGAGGGCAGACCCATTAGCCCCGTGTTGATCTGGCAGCTCCCTGGCAGTTTGTTTTTGAGTATATTTCTAGGGTTAATCATCTGTTATCACCTATTTTCAGTAGAGTCTACTCATCTGATGTATGCAAGTAAAGAGTACCTTCCAAGGGGTTCCATCTATGGAAACTTCTTAAAAAAGGAGATTTGGAAGCAGGCCATCCATTCAGCGATTCCCTTCTATGGAAAGCTTGCCTTTAAGGGAAAAAGAAGTGCCTTCCCTTGTGATCTTCTGAAAGCTTGTTGAGACCTATATATTTCGGAATGTTTTTAGACTGCAGTAATACTACCATGGCATATTCATTGTGCTGTGCCATATGCAGGGCAACAAAATTTTAGATCCAAATTTTGTTGTCCTACATATGACACAGCACCATAAATATGCTATGGTAGAATTACTGCAGTGTGATGCAGTCATTCTTTTTTATTATATTATTATTGTTATGAAAAATTGCTGGCTTGTAGACTGTTCAATTAGTCAGCTTGATAAAAGTATTGTAGGAGGAGAATCATGATAGTCTGTGATAAAAAAAACCCAAGAATCTGTAGCACCTTTTCCAACTAACAATCTTATTAAATGCTTTTGGCATTTTCATTTCATGTATTTATTCAATTTCTATAGCCACTCATCTCAATTAGATTGACTGGGTGGCAAACAATATCATAATAAGAAAACCATAAAAACATTAAAACAGTTATATTATTATTATAAATTACTTGTTATATATAATCTATATAAAATCCAAGTGTGATTGGACACACAAATTCCTTTGATCACACTTGGCCAATAAAGAATTCTATTCTATTCTATTCTATCCTATCCTATCCTATCCTATCCTAAATGTATTAAACTTAGTTGAATTTTATTACATGCCTTGTAATAAAATGTGCTAGATGGAAAAGGTATTATTAGATTTCTGAATAAAAGAGATGTAAAAGTCTTCATAAATAAATGCATTCTCTGCCATCTATTCCATCTCCCATCACTCAGCCAGCATTTTGAACACCCCCTCTTCCAGGCACCAAACTGAATTACACATCACTTAATTTTACTTTGAATGGAGTATATGGAAATAATAATTTGGAAATGGAATAATTAATTGAAGCACTGATAACATTTGGTGCAGAATCAGGAATAAAATGGAGACATTAATTGGGGTGATCCTTACCCAACCCTTGATTTCTCATTTAATTTTGGTGTGAATGAAAAAAAGCCAAACTTTTTTGAGTATATTTTTTTCCATCCGCGCCTGTCCACTGCCATTGCAAATTAGAAAATCTATTTAGGTTATTTGGAAGAAAATTAGCTTGTTTCCTTCTATGAAATTTAAATAAATTCCAGTTCTGATTCCAAATATTCATGTTACTTGCAGAGGGGGGTCATGTCTATTAAATGCCTAAGTACGGCCTTGTCCCAAGTTCTCTTGTTTTGCTTATTTATTCTTGTCCACATACTTTCAGATGGAAGAACATCGTTCTGAACAAAAAAAGCTGAAGTGTTTGCAGAAAAAACAGGCCCAGCTCATAAAGGAGAAAGACCAATTACAGAGTGAACACAGCAGAGCCATCCTAGCCCGGAGCAAATTGGAGAGTCTTTGTAGGGAACTCCAAAGACACAACAAAACCCTGAAGGTAATGAGAAGAGATCTTTAGGAGAGGTCAGAAGGAAAAGTTAAGTTCACTTGTTATCCTTAGTTGGTTCACAATAGATTGGTAAGGATCTTTCAGTCTTAAATATTGAACATTAGTAGCAACAAAATAGTTTCCTGCTTCTGATTAAACTGTACTTTGGAAAGAATTGAAACCTGCTCCTGTATTGTGCCTAATTTAATTTTGTCTCCTGGATTCCCACTTTTATCTAAAATAACTAAAGCCTGATTTACAGAGATATAACCCAGATTTATATCATTGGTATCTCCAGTGGCAACGCATGGAAACTGGTGCTGTGTTATAATGCTTTTTCAGTTTTATGTGTATCAGCAAAGTGTGAGGTATATGAGTGGACACATTTGGGTGAGCTCAGTACAGCTAAAACAATATCAATTCCTCAAGAAACCCATAAAATAGTCAATAATGCAACTAAAGAAATTGGTTCCTGTCTCATGTGATCCACTATTACATCACTGCTACTGCTCCTTCCAGCTTTAAGATGCCAAAAGTAATGCAAATACATGTTCCTGGCTGCAGAAGTGGCCTACATCTGATGTAAGGTAATGTAAAACTAATTAAAGCAGCATCCTAAAGCCCAATAAGTATAAGCTCGGTTAGATGACAACCCTTAATGATCCTTGACTGATCTCAGAAAACTAAGGCTGGATCTAGCTGATATTTGGGTGGAAAGGCATCAGGAAGTCATAGGATCATACGTTACACAGAGATGATTTTCAAAAAAAATATTTGAGAAGCGCAATTGCAAACAATTTCCAGAAGGACTACATAAAACTACATAAAAAGTTTCCATTAGTTAGCTTAAATAATACTACCTTACTTTAATTCTAGAAATCTGGTGTTTTCTTATGCTCCCTTGAACCCTACAAGTCAAGGAGAGAATCAACCTAAAATTAATTTCTGAACAATTAATCAGTAGAACGGCTTGCCTCCAGATGTTGTGGGTGCTCCATTACTGGAGGTTTTTAAGAAGAGATTGGACAACTACTTGTGTGAAGTGCTATAGAACAGTGGTTCTCAACCTGTGGTCCTGGTCCCTTGGGGAGGGGGGGATGATGTCATCACAGGAGGTCCAGAAAGGCTTGAAGAAATGTTATGATTTAAATCTTGAGTTAAATCTTGGGGGTCCATGGTCCATGGCCATAAAAGGTATTTAAAGGAGGGTCCATGGTAAAGAAAAGGTTGGGAACTACTGGTACAGAGTTTCCTGCTTGAACAAGGGATTGGACTAGAAGACCGCCAAGTTCCCTTCCAACTCTGTTGTTCTGTTAAAAGAAACCAAAGGCCATTTGTTCATTACCATTGGGATAATACTACAGTATAATAGTACAATACTATTGGGATAGCAGCTGGTGAAGGGGAATAGATATCTGCTTTTCTAATTCTTCCTGGATGAGACTGCAATGATGGAGAGGGGTGACCCAATTGCTGCATTACAGGAGGAGACTCTTCAGCGAGCAAGAGAAGAAGAAGAAAAGAGGAAGGAGATCACAAATAATTTCCAGGGCACACTGAATGATATCCAGGCACAGATTGAGCAGCAAAGTGAGAGGAACATGAAGTTGTGCCAGGAAAATACTGAGCTGGCTGAGAAACTGAAAAGTATCATTGATCAGTATGAAGTCAGAGAAGAGGTAAGAGCAATGTGACAAGTAGTCCTTGTTTAGCGACTGCCTCGAACAGCAATCATTTGAAGTTACATCAGTGTTAAAAAAAGTAACTCTGTGACCAATTCTTGCATTTATGACCTTCACGGGTCTGTAAAGCAAAAGAAAACTGAAGTAATATCGTAAGTACAATCACATTTTTTAGTGACCACTTCACTAAACGACCAAGTGACTGATTCCAATTATGGTTGCTATTTGAGGACTCCCTGCACTCTCTAGGATGTTTCCCTAAAGTTGAGAGTTATAGTTAGCCTTATGGCACTGGAGTAATAGTAACTATCCTTCTGTCCCAGACTGTAAACGTTACAGGAATTTTGCAAATTATGCAAAATTACTCAAAATCCATAAGGGATTTATTCCTCTTGCAATTTCCAACTACACTAAATCTAAGCAGTCTAAGCTATACTTTGGACTTCTTGGGGTTTTGCTTATCATCTGTTTTTGTGCATTGTGCCTTGATAATGAGTTCTTGAGGTGGGTTTTGTTATTTGGGATTTTTTTTCTTTATCTCTCCCCCCCCCCAAAAGAATACAGCTATCAATGTAGTTTTATTATGCGTTCCTCTTCACTGCAGATAACATGCCATAAAACTTTTATTCCAGTCTCAATACTCATTGTTTAATCATTCCTTTTTGTCTTTATTTAAACAACTAATGTATTTATTCAACAACACTGAGGGTCAGTAAGTTAATTGAAGCCCATGAGGTGTTTACTTTATTGCTGATTATAAGTTTTTATATTCTTCATTCTTTGATGTTTATTTTGGTATTGTGCTTTTTATGTAATGTTAGTCACCTTGAGTTGCTATGGTGAAATGTGCAGCCATATAAATTGAATAAATAAATATATCCAGTAAAAGAAACATGTTTGGAATGCTATAAATGAATTTCAGCAGCTATAAAGAAATTATGATGCATAAACTAAGAAAATTCTGTTTACTTGATCTTGTGTAGCTTGTAATTTCACAGTTGTTTTTATGATATTTAATATCTTTAAATAATTTTAAAAATCTAAATAACCTCTTTCCAACAAGCAGAAGTTGAAATAACTTTGCAACACTTCTGCTATTTTACGCATGTTAACAGCACAATTCTGTACTTGCCTATTCAAAAATAATTCCCAATGAGACTTAACAGCATTCCCAAATTCATAGAGACTGCAGTCTTAAAAATGTACTCTAGCATTCCCCCCATCTCTGTATCTCTCTCACTCTTTCTCTCTCTCTCTTTTTTCCCCTTCCAGCATCTTGATAAAATATTTAAGCACAGGGAACTTCAGCAGAAACTGGTAGATGCCAAGTTGGAACAGTCACAAGAGGTCATGAAGGAAGCTGAAGACAGGCATCAGCGAGAAAAGGAATATGTATTCATTTTTTCTTTAGTTCTTTACGTATAGTTCGTGTTCACCTCTGAAATGTTGCTTGTTTGTTTTAGATCATGCCCTTTATTTTTTACAACTCAAGTTGGTGTACATAATATTTCTGGCTTGTATTTTCTCCACAACATCAACTTTCTGAGGGTGGACTGAGATAGAACGACTGGCCCCAAGTTGCCCAGAAGGCTTTCATGCCTGAGGCCTAGAATTGATGTCCTCAGTTACACACACACACACTCTGATAAACAGGACTTGTCAGACAGAACTGGCAGACTGGCAGATAGGACTATGACTATGTTACCAAACTCGAACTGGAGACATGCAACCGCATCCTCATCGCAGCTCAAACAGTAACTTTTAGCCCTTCTTGTTGTCATCAGAGGCAGGAGTGCACCACTTTGAATCTTTAGGAGCCAGAATCACACAGGACTTCCATTCCAGAACAGGGTATATTCACCCTCCCTTTATAAAAACAAAAACAAAAAACAGAAGTATCTGCTGGTTTCAGGAAGCAATGAACTCATTTGTCATAATGATATTTGACATTTCCCCTTAGGAGCTCCAGGTGTATCTATAATCCCCTATTTTTTTCCCTCTGGAATTTTGTGATTACTATTAGCTGAGTTAAGATATGATCTATCTGGAGATTGCTGAACTCCATAACTGAGTAATAATTTGAACCCATATTCTTCCTATCTAATCTACTATAGGTTGTCATCATTTAACATGCTCAGCGACCATTTGAAGTTATAATGGTGCTGAATCATTATATGATATTTATGATAGGTCCTTGTACTTAGTTGTAAGCAAGTAGATCCACTGACAAGGTGCCTATTTTTAGATTAAAATATCTCAGTAGGTCATGATTCAAAAATTCATTTGAATGTTTAACAGGTTTTGCAATAATATCTACAGCATAATATATTCTTTGTGGCATACCAAATGAGGAAAAAGCTGATCATTAGATTTCGTATCAGATCAAAATGCTTTTGCTTTGAAATTGCTTAAACTTGCATTTTGCATTAGCAGCAGAATAACCCTGCTGCCTCCTGGTGGCCTTAATGTTTATTTGCTGCTTCTTACCATGCAATCCAACCAGCTTAATTCTCCTATAATTTAAAATAATTTTAAAAAGTATTGATCATATTCAAAGCATATGTAATGCAATGCTCAAATTTAAATATCCGTAAACCCAAACTTTGGTAAATATTGTTCAGTTGAAGAAATTCCTTTTCTACATTTGTTTCAAAATTTATGTTTCCTGGATCTCTCACACACATAAACAATTTTAATTTCTCATTGCATTGTGATTATGTGATACACTCCAAGAAGTAGATGAAGACAAAATAAGAAAAAGAAGCAGATTCAATACAAACATTAAATTTGATTTTATTTGCATTAATTTTATTTACATTACATTTACATTAAATTAAGAGCAATTAACTACTTAACTAAATTAAATTAACTACTTAAATTTAATTAATAATTAACCACTTTCATGCATATAATTTCCTTCAATTCAGATGAAAAATTACAATCTAATGTAAACTTTTTGGAAGGACTTTGGGAGATGCAGCCAATAGTTTTAAGGCCCATATATCAGAATGGGACAACTTGCCGTAGCCAATTCACTGCAGCCAACTCGCCACAGACAACTTGTTGCAGGACAATTTGCCATGGGGTTCACTTAGTTGCTTTTATTTTTGCTGACCACATTTTTGTCAAAATTATTTTAACTCTTGTATTAAAGGAAATTATTCCTGGGACTACCAGCTTTTATAATGCTTTGATGAATAATAAAAAGAACTAATCCCACATTGAATTCTCCCATGGCAAGTTGGCCCATGGTGAGTTGGCCACAGCAAGTTGTCTCACAGTGATTGTGGCTGCAGTAAGTAGGATACCAGTGAGTCAACCATGGCGAGTTGGGCTAGTCATTAGTTTAGTGCAATGCACTCTACATGAAGCTCCTCTTTTAAGACTATTTGGAAACCTCAGCTGATACAGAATGCAGTTGTGTGGTCAGTTGTGTGTTCTCCTAGGGCAGCACGTTACACTTCTGCTCTGCAAGCTGCACTGGTTGCCAGTTTACTTCAAGGTCCAATTCAAGGCCCTTCATAGCATTAGAGCATGAGGGACCACCTCTGCCCATTTGTATCAGCCTGTTCCATTAGATCATGGAGAAAAGGCATACAGTGGATATGGAACTAGGGAACTACATTTGGCCAATCCTAGGAGACATGCCTTCTCTGCTACAGCACCTGCTTTACAGAATATCCTTCCTTCTGAAATTAGATTGGCCCCCATCCCTTTTGATTTTTTGAACAGCCCTCCAGTTTTGGTTATGCTGCCAAGTCTGGGGCTGCTAGAGAATCAAAAGATTTGTTTCAATAACTTCACTGTTGAGAGAGGCCTTTTTTATCCTCTTTTCTACTAAACAGAATGTTATGTTTAGTATTTGCTTGTATTTTATTTATTACTGTGGATTTTTTAGATTTTTATCTGCTATTATATTGGCTATCTATTGTTTTGTGCCACCCAAAGTTCCCTTTGGTGAGATGGGAAGCTATATAAATTTGATTAATAAATAAAAATGAAATAATATTAACCCGTTTTCTTCTAGAAGCAAACAAGAACAACCAACTGTATTCAGGAATTGTATATTTTTTACGAGTTGGCTTTCCCTCCCTTCATATTTTATTAATAAAAGCACCAATATCAACACAGAACTTTTCTGATTTGGAAGATAACTCCAGGCTAATATAATCCACCTTTAAAAATAAATGCTAATTGAAAATATTGCTTTGAACAGTTGCTTTTATTACAAATAACTCCCAGATTTGTCTTGTAAATTAGACGTGTCAAGTTGAGCTATAGAGTAGAGAGGGCAAAATAAGACTCATTAATAAGCCAGAACAGATTACACACAGAAGCAGTTTCTGCCTCATCTGTTCTATTGGGTTATGGCAGGTAAAAACTAATTTTAGTTGAAATAGGTGGCTATGCAGCTCTGGCAAAATGTTAAGCATTATCAAAATGCAGATAATTTTCAGGATTAAGAATTAAGTCTGAAATTTAATTTAGAGCTCAGAATAATTAGTATTTGTCATCCCATATTAACAGTAGTTCGTTCTGTTTTACTATCACCATCACCACGCTACATGGATTTTATTTTAATTGTTGTTTCCCACCAAAGCAAGGAGGATTTAAAAGGACAAAGTTCTGAAAACCTCATGAAAAGCCATATGAGCATTTCACCTAGATTTATAGCGCTTATTTTAAAAAATGTTGCCCAGAGGTGAAGACGTTCATCTCCCACTCGGAAGGTTGAGAGTTCAATCCTAGGCAGCGACAGATGTTTCTCTATAAGGATGTAAAGTGTAAATATCTGCTGAGAACTCGGAATAGGCATTGGGAAGAGCATCCGGACAGTAAACACTCAGCTCCATACAGTCGCCCTGACTCCACCCCGATAAAAACGGATTACAGGGTCGTAAAAAGAAAAAAAATTAAAAACTACCATACTGTATTACTAGAGCAAAAAGATTTGTTTAAAAAAGTAATTTCATATGCTGTGGATTCCACTCATTTCGTTAGATACTTATCAAACATGCAATGTTTTACAAATAGCAAAGATTTGCAAAAAATAATAATAATTAAATTACTTAATCTTTCAAATGTTGTGTGCATTCTTAAATCCCAAATAGCTACTCAACCAGGCTGCAGAATGGAAACTACAGGCAAAAATGCTGAAGGAACAAGAGACTGTTCTCCGGGCTCAGGTAAAATAAACCCATTGTTTCTATTATGTATTTTTTCCAACTGGCCGTGTTCAACATTTTAGATGTGTAAAACTGGATAAAATGTAGCTAACCTTATTTATGTTCAAACCCCTCTGGGTAGCATGCATTAGATTAAATCCTTACAAAATATTAGAATGAACTAGTCCATACCTTTTATTGGAAATTTTCAACTAGAGTTTAGGATATTGCGGCCTAATTAACCTAGAATTGAGAAAAATTGGGGAAATTTGGCTTCTTATTTTTGTCTTTCCTCCATCTATTCCTTTTTATTTTAAGAATATTTCCTCTTTAAAAAGATATAAAGCCAGTATAGATTACTGTTTCATGTCTAGAATGAATTCATAAATTCAGAAAATGTTAGATATTTACCCTTTTTTATTATCCATTTTTATTATTAAGAAGTACATTAAATATATGGAATCAGTAACAAGAATTTGATGCCAACCTATGCTAGATCAGGTACAACAACAGAGGTCAAAGAGAAATTGAAATTATGCAATATTATAAACCATCAAGCTTGGTTGAGTATTTGAAACTGGATTTTGTCCGAGGAAAAACAGTAAAAACAAGAATATTTTGTCTTTAATTACACATTATCTCCCAAACTTCATATAGCTAAATCAATGGGATATCTACATTTGTTTAGCATTTAGGGACCTCTCAAGGACTAGCAATGTGCAATTTTGAACATTAGAAATAGTGAAATTGTTAGGAAACTATTCTTTATGCCATGTTGATGATGTAAGACAGTGGTGTCAAACTGGTGGCGTCACGCTGTCATGTGACTTTTTCCTCCTTCGCTAAAACAGGTGGGTGTGGCCAACACAATGCATCCAGCCACGAGTTTGACACCCCTGATGTAAGACATTAGATTCCTTTATCCCAATACTAGCACCCTCTCTTACCTGGGTCAGCAGGTCAGGGACAGGCAACCTATGGCACTCCAGTTTATTGCTGAAGTGTAAGTAACTTGGAGAAACATGAGGAATTCTGGGAGCTGAATTGTGAGGAATTCTGGGAATTAAAGTTTAGCAAATGCATCTGGAATGCCTACAAGCTGCCATAATTACCTAACTCTTTGGAACGAAAAACTTTCTTTAATGAATCCCTTTAATATAACTTCCTTTAAGGATCCAAGCCCAATTCTCCCACTCCTTACTTACAACCACATCCCCATTTTTCAGAAACATCTTGATTTTCCAGACGGCTTTGAAGATAGGAGGATGGTAATTTCTTCTTCCGCAAACTCTTTTAAGATACTTTAAATTCCAAGCTAAAAGTTTCATCTTACTATCTTTCTGCAATCTTTTAAATTGAACTGAATTGAGTGCTATTATTGCGCAATGGTGGGTGTGATTGACCACTTTTTTTTCCTTTGAATGCAGCTGACTCTCTATTCTGAACGTTTTGAAGAATTTCAGAAAACGCTAACAAAAAGCAATGAAGTGTTTGCCAACTTCAAGCAAGAAATGGACAAGGTGGGTTACACATTGCATTTCAACCCTAGGCTTTCCATGTTATTAAATGACACCACTGAATGTCTTTCGGGTTGATTTTGTTTGGTTTTCAAGACTTTTCAACATTTTTTTATTTATAAAGCTATAATTTTTTTATTGATAATCTTTATTGATCCTTTATTGATAAGGATCTGCTGGAATTTAGATTGTTCTATCGTGGTTTTAGATATTTAGATCAGTTCATTTATTCAGCTTTTGTTATATGAAATCTTGAGTTTTGCTTGGTTGGTTTTTCTAGTCAGTAAATATAAAGTAGGGCTGGAGCTTTCAGCATTTTAGAAACCACTAAACAAATAGATTGTTCAGTCATGTGTAGACTGGGAGTAACTATTATGTAGCGTATGGCGTTTTACAGCCCTTCCATTGACCCTTCAGAGTTCTCCAATGTCACAGCCCTGAAATATAGTGACAATTGATGGTACAATTTTCTTCATGTTTTAGAAAGGAATGTTTATTAACAAAGTTCTGTCGTAGCCATTTCTGATTATATCAGTGTAGTACAATTCTGTGAACTTGGAGTTTGCAGCATAATATGAAAATGTCCATGTTAGAGCCATAAAAGTTTCATGTTGTAAACATTAAGGCCATTTGTATTACTATGATTTATTTGCAACTTTGAAGGTCATAGCATTAGCCATAATAAAATGAAGGTCATAGCATTTAGACATAATAAAAAGTGTATTTATAAACACAGCTCCCTACTTTGTTCTAATGCCATTCTTTTATCTCTCTTGCTTTGTTATCTTCTTGTAAGCATTTTCATTTAGAGAAATGGAAAGACTGTGAAGTTCTTGGTTATGGTTAATGAAACTGTGAAAGAAACCCTACTGCTAGGGGCCACAGACCATGTTTTAAAAAGTTCAGGAAAGAGTGATCAGATGATGGAATCAATAATTCATTTGATTAAATTTATAACAGTCCAGAATGTTGTTAATGGAATAGAATAGAATTAAATGATACTAAATTGAAGAACAGATTGTTATGAAAAATGTTCCATGATGATGTCAGCCCTACAAACTATTTAAGAAGCTGATAATAGGCATGTTTTCAGTTTATTCACTGCTTGGAATTATCCACAAAATTGCCACTAAGTTGTCATTGTATTATTCATATTTTTTTTTTAAATGAAAAACACATATAACTGACGATGCTCCATTCTATGAGATCACCTACTTCTGCTAGCCTAACAGAAAAAAAATCAAGTGTTATATCTGTATTCATATGCTTATGTTTTGTAATATTACATACAGATTGATATTTACTCTGATGATCTCCAGAAAGGGAAAAAAGAGCAAAGATATGAGTTTTATAGTACTTCGGCAACTGCGTGGTCATATGTATTTATTATGCACCTTTCATTTTCCCAATAGATATTTTTAACATGTCTAACATGGATTCATAAATCTTTGCACAACATTTGAACCATTCTATCATAATGTGACAAGTGATTACAGAAATCAAAATGACAATGAATGTTAGGGATGGCATCAGAACTCATTTACATACTTTTTGGAGATTTGAATCCTAAAGTACAATTCCAGGAAGAAGGCAGCAAAATTCATTTGCATAGTTTTTGGATAGGAAATAAGATATGAATGTAGGAAAGGGTTTCCTATCATTCCTTCTCTCATAATCGTAGAAAAAGCATTTCTGCAACATGTGAGATCTCCCTGAACAAACAGCTTAAGGTGACCCTTTATTCAAGCTCTCATGCATTTGCTTCCAACTGTAGACTGATAATTTACATTATTTTAATTAATTAGTTTTTGGTGATGGTTTATATCTTGTTTTTCAAAATAAATGGTTTTGTTGTTGACCATTTTGTGACCCTTAAATGAAGGTATAGAAATGTTAAAAAAAATGTAATGACGATATAAGGGAACATGGGGGCTGACCAGTTTGGGTGGTTTTCCCCCTTCCCTATGTTTGCAAGTTATGCAAAGCAATTCTGGGTGTTGAAGTCCACAGAACCAAGCTTGAAAAATACTGCTTTAGGGG
>JANHFL010003494.1:177963-211018 GCA_032468155.1 Oxyrhabdium leporinum | reverse complement strand
GATGGGATGGTCAGTTACTTTTTCCTGGACTAGCAAAAAAAAATTGTTGAAAGAATTATAGATAGGAATAAGAAATCATGAAACAAGTATATAGAAGCAAGGAAAGAGAATAATAAAAATATGAGTATTTATACAGTTTAGGTTTTGGTGGGCAAGGTAATTTCTGAAATATTCCCCATCTCTAATATTTTTTTCAGTCCAATCACATGGGGAATATGTAATAGAATCTCAATATATCCACCAACATCTTACCATTTTTCTGTTCCCTCTTCATGGTTGATATGTCTGTCTACACATGAAGTGCACCTGTCTATTGATAAAGTATTATCCACCAGTGGAATGGATAACTCCCTTTATGTGTTTCCCAGTTTCAGAGAATTGAAGAACACTATATCAAACCTAAGAAGTATATGGAGAGTGAAAGGAAGCTTAGTCACAAGAATAAATACACTCCTATATCTTGGATTAGTATCTTTGAGAGCAATAACTGGGAACCATCTATGGCTCTTTGATTCCCATATAACATCCATGAAATTAATATAGAGGTTGTGTGAAACTTTAATTAGTTTACACAGCCCTAAGGAAAGCCATTTAGAAAAAGTCAAATTTAACTTTCCTGCTCTGTCCACTAGATTTTGATTTTTTTTTACAGATGACAAAGAAAATGAAAAAACTGGAAAAGGATACAGCCACATGGAAAGCAAGGTTTGAGAACTGTAACAAAGCTTTACTGGACATGATTGAAGAGGTATGAAACAAATTTTAAAATCAGTTGCATATAAAAGCCATATAAACTTGTTCATTAAAATGTTCTTAATAATGGAGCTGTGACATCACTATTACAGAGTAGAGTTATGTAAGCTCTTATTGCATATGGGAAATGAAACAAAATTAAAGAAATCTGAAATTTGGAGTCACACTTTAATTGAGAGGCAATCTAGCTGTCAGCATGCATGGTCAACTGGAGTACTTAGTGGCCATTGGATAACATTTGCCCAATCCAATTATCCCTTTTACATTTTTCACTGAGCAAGTTAGGCAGAATATTTTTTTAAAAAAAAAAGACTTTTAATATGATTTAAATGCAATAATAGAATGACTTGGGCTGGCCTCATGCATTGCAGAAGTGAAAGGCTAACAGTAAGATGCTATAATTTGTAATTTCCCAATTTCCCCTTTCACACACATCCTTTCATATCCTGCCAGCTAAAATTAGCATCTCTAAGAAGTATTAGCTGGCTCTATAATTTGCATAAATTGAAAGTAAAATCTCTGGGCATAAAAGGTCCAGAATATCACAAACTTTGCAGAAATGGCAAGCGAATGGTAAGATCTTGGGGTTACTTTTTTAAGTAGTATTTGAACAAGCAAACAAAAAAGGAGAAGATATTTGTCTGGCCATTTAGATTCTCTTCTGTCGTGTATCAGATTGGCAGTCTTCAGATGTTTTCCTTTTTTTAAATTCTATCACAGAAAGCCATGAGGGCCAAGGAATATGAATGCTTTGTAGTGAAAATTCAAAGACTAGAAAATCTCTGCAGAGCCCTGCAGGAGGAACGGAACGTATTGTATAAAAAAATAAAAGAAGCACAATTCCCTGAAGAGAACAAAGAAGAAGAGGCAGAAGAAGAGGAGGAGGAAGAGCAGCAAGCTGGAGTGGAGGATAGTCTGGAGAATAAGACTACAGTTACATGTCAGGCTATTGATGAGCCATCTGCTACCAGTAAAATTATCCCAAAAGATTTGGCTACAGCTTTCAGGGTGACTCATGTGAATATGCCTGTGATCACAACCAATGAAGAAAACGTGGAAGAACTACATGATCCCAAAGTATGTGACCCAATTTGTCCTACTGAGGTGATATTGGCTTCTTGCAAGCCACAAGGCAACCAGGATTGCTGTATTGATCCAACATCCATGCCCAAAGCAGAAGAACCAGAGGGGGATATAGTAAAACTTGGTCCAGATCATCCAGTGTTGAAGCTCTCAAATACTAACATGGAAGATGTTGATTAGCATGATATAATGATGCATTTTCTCCCAAAATGACATTCTCCAACCCTTTCCTAAATATATCTGTTTTTCATAAGATGGCTGTACAAGTGTTTTCAAACCTGCTTCAATTTCATAGAATACTTGTTGTTGTATCCCATGATTACTGGTGGTGTTTAAATTTGCTTTGTTTCTCATTCAGGGAAAGAGCTTCTCTATCATTTAGTAGAAATTAAGAGTTAGCATTTCCACTGGAACTTTTTTAAAAAATGGATAAGCCTTCCTATGGGAAGCCTACTTCAAAATGCTCCAAATAAACTAAATAATTAAATAGTTGGGAAAGGGAAGAGCAAAGTGTGCTTGAGACAGCAAAAGCTAGCAAGCCTTAGGGATAAAATTAAAATGAATTTAAGAGTAGTAAAATGTAATGCCAGAGTAGCAAGCCCCAAACTATCTATATATACGTAACAATGATTCAGTCGCTATTTCTGGTTTTTTTTATTTTCAAACAAATTTGCTTAGTTAAATTGAGTTTAAATCTTCGATTTCATTCCCTTTAAATTTGTCAATCTTACTTATTTGATCTGTCCAGGAAGTGGGATACCAAATAATAATATCTTATTAGCAATCTATTAACTGATACAGAGGTTTATACTCATGTGGAGTATAAACCAAAAGAATCATAGATCGATTACTGAGAATAGAGTTCATGTATTATGTAAATTAGTAAGGCTAGAATTAAAAGTTCAAACATTTGAAGCTTAAATCGGATATCATTAACAAGAGATATCTGCAGATATTTGTGCCGCTAAAACCTGAACTCCTTCCTACTCTAGTATTTCAAACATAAGGCATCTTGACCTAATTACCTAACAGGAATTCACCTTATAATTTTCTGCTACTTTCATCATAGTTGTCTTTGGAAGTGTTCTGGATTTCTGAAAACAAATGTTTTTGTTTTAAATTTATATGCCTTAAGTTGGGATCTGGTATGAAGTAATCTGTCATATGCTTTCTGACATAGAATGACGGTGTTAACACTGATCCATGTCCAAGCTTAGAATTGCTGTATTTGCATTTTAAGATTACACCTTTAGTCATAAAATGTGACTTGAAAAATAAACTAAATTTGGAAATCTTTCAAGATTCAGTACAAGAACAGGTAGGTCTCTAACCTGGGCATGGCTTTAATTTTTGCTTTCAAAAATTAGCTGTTCCTTTTGCAGTCAATTCTTTTGGTGTTATAAAATATGCAAAATTGCACACCTCTGTTCCTATATTTTACAGCAGAAGTTCCCTAACTTCTTGCACAGGGGACCGATTTCATGGAAGACTACTTTTTCATGGACTGGCGGCGGGGGGTGGGGGGGTGATTTCAATTTCACTCGCTCACCCGCCGCTCACCTCCAGCTGTGCGGCCCAGTTGCTAACCAGCCAGACAGGTACTGGTCAACGGCTCAAGGTTCTACATTCATATTTTATATTACAAATAATTCACCATTATTTTTAAATTTGTCATTATTCGAACATGTATGACCACAATCTAATACTTGAGTTTGTCATTGGATTCCCCTGAATTAAACAATGATTCAGTATGTTAGCTAGACTATATGATTGTATGCCCATCAATTGAATTTACATGTTTTTTTTTAAACACTGGATCACATATGAGGAATTCTAGCCTAGTTTCAATATTAAGATTTTAATTTATAACCACCTTAGTATTTTAAACATTGCCTTAATAGTTTTCATTTGCTTGTTTCTTTTATTAGACAAAAGCTCACATTACTACAAGCTGTCAGATGTGAGTATTTTTATGGGGACTATAAACAGAAATTTGAATTAGGCCTAATAATGATCAGATTCTTCAAAACAGTTGAGATATTACCTCAGTAATGTGAAAAACCATCTGAAAAATAGTTGATATTTGTCTAGCTATACACTGACACCTTTATTGAGGAGATTCAAATTAGGGATGACTCCAGAACCAATTTCACAGGAGGAATCTCTCAGCATTAGACATTAGAAAATCTTTGAAGATCTCTATACTATTACATTGTACTGTATAATTTATTGTGATTGCACTTTGGAGAGTGGGAGAGCAGCTTGGTCTCCAAACCAATTTAAAAATACTAGAAAGGTACAACAGAAAGGCAAAACAGAAAGAAGTGTTACATGTAAAAGCAATAACACCAGGCCTTTGATCCCATAGCCCCACCCAAACAGGCAGAGTCTGTAAGAGAAGCCAAATGAATCATTAATAAGTTGCAAGTCTACACCTGAGATTTTCATTGAACTGACACATCTATCACACAGAAATGAGAAGCAACTTTAGCAAGTTTGTAGAGTGGTGCAAAAATATCTTTTGAAAACCCCGGACAGATCCAAATTAATAGTTAGATGTTTCTAGGGGCTATTACAAATAGGATTCTGGCTACAAAATGATTGGTGAAGTATCCTGCTTGAGTGGTTCACTTCATGGTTCTCTCATAAATTTTCGTATTATTCCTTGTGGAAACATACATACAATCGATGTACTTGAAAGCAGTAAACAGACAGAATAAGGGTTTCCACCTACTCAACTTTTCTGACTTTTTAAAGCTATAAATACTAAAAAGCTGATGCACATATAGCTCTAATTCAGCAGCAACTCACAACTTTATCCATTGTACTTACAGGTCAAGAATTTCAAGCAGCCAGAAAAAGCCTGTGCCAGAACTGATAATCACAATTATTTTTTTCAGTTTCTACATGACATTAGCAACTAAATGAACTTTGTTGTTTCATATAAGGGATTGGGATGTTTGAGACACAGGTAGTACTCTACTTACAACCAGTCACTTAGTCACCAAAGTTACAACAGACCCCAAAAGGGATCACAGGATTCGAAGTTCTAACACCTGTCCCCAGTCATGTGCATTTTGGATATTCAGCCCATAAATGCACCAGCCTGCATTTATGGCTGTTTACTGCATTCAGTGGTCATGTGACTGCAATTTACATTTTTGGTTTTGCTTAACAATCATGAGTTTGCTTCATAACCACCACGCTCGCTTAAAGACCACTCCAAAAAAGGTCATAAAATCTGGTGCTCATGTGGTGATTCGCTTTACAACTGAAATTGTGGACTCAAGTTAGTTATAAATCAAGGACTACCTGTGACTTGTTTACAAATGTTTTAGAAAATGATGTAAATGCTATTACTAAGGAAACTCTGGAAACCTTATGTATATGATATAAATGGGTAACAGCTGATCAAAAGGGGCTGCTGGATAGTATTTTAGATCATCCTAGGAAGCTGAAAAGGAATAGAGAAAGAAGAACTCTGACAACAGATTCAGCTTTCCATTTAAATCCAGACCTGTTTCTTGAATAATTTTATGCAGTCAAGAGTTTCACACTTGTTTCCTTCCAGTGTCATTGTTCATGCTAACGCGTGCAGTTTTCTTTTAAAAATGGCCCACTATTAATGTAGAATGCCTCTTTATACAGAAGTGCCTGTATTTGAATCCCTGATATAGAAACCAACAAAGATTATTCCTCCATATTGCTGTTACCTTGCTTCTAGGAGCTAGTGGCCCAAACGTCTGCTCTGACTACCAAAACAGTGAACACTATTTAAAGAAGGAAGTAACTTTCACAAGCCAATCTTGTAACATGAATCTCAGGAGCCAAGTGATGTCTCATTTGGTTTTTGAGGAGGTGAGGAGTTCAACAAAAAATTAAGTACATTCTTCTTCACTGCTTTATGTTCGCGTTTACCAGTATACCAGTGACGGAGATCAGAATGGATTTCACTGAAATGCTCCTAACAGATATATCTAGATGGCATATTCTCCTTTAGCGCAGACGTGGATCCAAAAGTAAGACTTTCCAGAACAGTCTCACTGAATAGAAACATATCTTGGGACTAATACCATGCATCCAAGACATTCTGCCAAATGAGACTTTGGCATAGACATTCAATTTAATTTTTAATGTCGAACTAATGATATGGAGGACAACATTGCAGACATCCACCAGTAAAACCTATATATTATTGGTGACTAAAAAGGACCATAAGCTCTCCCTGAAAAGGATATATATTCTATGAATTAATGGCTATGGTGTCAGAAACAACACAGCAATCTATGGTTGCATCCTAGAAAGTCACAAAGAGGTAATCTGGTGAAGCAAACCTTGACTGTCCATTCCTTTAATTTTGGTGTGCACTCATTTAAGAGTTTATCATTAAATCTCAACTACATTTTGCGGTGGCTATAAGAACTAACTTACTGCTGTTGCCAGAAGCATATATATTCATTTTATTGGCTATGTGCTTCAGAATTAGCAATAGCGTCAACTGCAGAAGTCATGAAAGATTGTTTTATTCATGAGATGGAGTGCCTGAAACAATCAGACTCTTGAATCTTGTCCCATCAGAGAATCAGAATCAAAAGTAGCCATTCAGTTCAACTCTGTTCAATGCAAAAATGCAAATTAAAGCTTACACCCAAGACACAATGCTGCCACTTGAATGCATTCAGTGAAGGAGTGCCTACCCCTTTTCAGGGTTCTATTGTTGAACTTTAAATAACAGATTTTCCCTCTATCATTTAATAGAAATCTGCATCCCTTCCAGTTAAACGTATTATCCCAAATACTGCACTCTGAAAAAACTGGGGGGAAAAGACCTAACCCCTTTTGGGTGAAACATTAACCAATTATTTAAAAAGTGATGAATGCTATCAAATGCTTCTTTTTCTTTTACAAAGCTAAATATATCCAGCTCTTTTAGTTGTTCTTCAGAGATCAGAGATGAGCCAGTGTTCCATTAACGAAGGATGGTAGAAGGACTGGGTAAGACCTGTTGTTGGTGAGACTTATTTCATACCTATTGTCTTGACTGTTTGGCTTCCTAAATGAACTTTTCCAGGTAGTAATTTCAGATATTGTATAATTCATTGCTGGAGTTCTTGTGTGACTTAAACTAAGTTTGCTGGCTGGAGAATTCTGGAAGTTGAAGTCCACAAGTCTTCAAGTTGCCAAGGTTGGACACTTCTGCTCTAAAGCCTACCAGTGTTCTGAAACTGACCAATATTGCAAAGGTCTCTCAGGCCTTCTGACATTATGTGAATTTGGGCTGACAAAGTCACTCTGGACTCTACTTGGTGCTGAATCTTATCTTAAAGTAAGAACAGGGCCCTGCATTTTCATGGAGAGAAGAGACACTGAAATGACCCTCATGTTGTTTCTGTTATCTTACTTTAAAAATACTTCTGCAGGATGCTTTGCACAGGCCTCCGACATACAACGCTATGAACCTTTATCTGGACTACTTTAAAACAGCCACAAACATAATCCACCACAATTTATTATTTTAATACAGATAAATCACAACCCCAAAACTTAACACCACAAAAATGGTATCATAAACAATTGTTCTAAAGTTTATCAACATTCATTTGCTATGTACATATTTTTCCCCTGCAAAAGTGCAATCCAAAACTTTTTTTTTCCTTTTGAGGAAAAAAGGCTTTTACTGACAAAAGCAAATAGGGCAAGTTGGATACCTCACAACAATTTGCCCTTGCATACCTCGTACAATTAAATCAGAAGAAAATTAAATTTGCTACATGTCTTCCTATCAAAAGAGCACACTGACAGAATCACCTGTTGCCTCAAATCTAGTTTTCAGTAACTCACTGACGTAAAATGATCAAACAAGCATCATAGTCATAAATGGAGTTAAAAATATGTGTGTTTGTGATCAAAGATTCTTTCAAGCTGAATTGTAACACTATTCTGCTATTTTTTTAGGAACATATTTTCCTTTTTCTTCATGAAGGGCGGGAAAAATGCAGGATTAAGAGTTAATATCTTCATTTTGTTAATTGTATGTGGAGGTGTGGTTACCCACATGGAACAATTTTCTGCCACAATGTGTTATCAAATACAAATGCCACAGTGAATAAAAAGTTTTATCAAGTTTGG
Organism: Oxyrhabdium leporinum; assembly: GCA_032468155.1. NCBI lineage: Eukaryota > Metazoa > Chordata > Lepidosauria > Squamata > Cyclocoridae > Oxyrhabdium > Oxyrhabdium leporinum. The sequence continues at coordinate 203,053 of JANHFL010003494.1, read as the reverse complement.
AAAAGATCATGTGGACACAACAAAAGAATTTAACATGGTCTACCAATGTTTAAGAAAAAAAACAATTCACAGATATAATACAGATGTTATGGTGGTGACTGCGGAAAGAAATTTCTGCCAGATGCAGTACAGGATACATCTCTGTTGCAGACCTTAGCCAAGTGAAATGGTTATGTATGTAATACACATGGAGATGGTAAGTGGCAGTTTCTAAAACAACTATGGAAACTTAGAAAAAAGATGCAGCTGCTTTAACATTTCAAAGAAAGCTGTCCTGTTTACTGTCTAGTACACTGTAAAGCTCCTCTTTCAAAGGATTTGTCAACCCTAATTTATGTGATATAGTGTTATATGCAATCATCAAGAAAGTCAAATTAATTCAAATTCATATATATCAAGAACCATTATTTTTGGGAGGTAACCCACAATAGATAGTTTATACACTATAGATACCAATCTAATATCAGATTGGTTTTAGGGAATTTCTAATATGCTTTCTCTAATAAAAAAAAAAAGAAACGCATTTATTTGTAAGATTTATATTAGCATGTAAACAGCCCAGAAATGATTTTCGCTAATGAAAGTGAATGCCCTTTTTTGTGCAATTCATTCAATTTAGTCCCTACTCTCTCAATGTCTTGATCCTGTATCATTTAAGATTAATTGTAATTCTGCAAATGCCCTTTTTAAATGGCCAAACACACAGCATGCATTTGTGGAAACATAATTTGAGCAGATGCTAAAATATAACCAACACATCCCATAGAACCCAATTTTCATACTGCCAGCTTCAATGAATACATGAAGCCCCCTACGAGCAATTTTCTTCAATACTGAAGGATGCCAAATATCTGCAAGGAGAGTGTGCACAAGAAACCACCCCCCTTTCTCCCTCCCTCCCTTTTCTAAATTGCGAACATAGTATTTACTTGCCTTATACCTTTCTTGATCTTGATACCTGTGATTTTGGATTTTGATTACTATGCTGCTACTCTGTTTTAATACTCACCTTAAATTTTGAATGAGCAAAAGTTGATGAATACCACCTTTTAAGTAAAAAATCTTGATGGCTATGGATATGAGCTTCCCTGGGCAATTCACACTGAGTAAAGTAGAGAGGAGTAGTGATAGCCCCTATGAAACTTGTTACCAAGTAATGCCTGACATATTTAACATTGTGTTCTATGCATGCAGGTTGTGGGTAATGCATGCACATAAATATGAGTTCATGGCCTCTATCATTCCTGTATAATTTAATGTCAATAAAATATATCAATTAGGAAGGAACTCTATGCCTCAGGCAGTGACATCTATACAACTGTCAATGTTCATATCTTTACATGGTGACGGGAAAGAGCAACATGATTTATAATCCAAACCAAATGCTAAATTGTACACAGCATGCAAATCAGAAAATAAACAGTATCAGAAAGACCTCAATAGAAAAATCCAATTGAGTTGAAAAGTAAAATACTTCACTACTATTCCCCTGTCTTGAATAATTACAGTAATATTAACAATAAATGTTTTTTTGGAAATTAGAATCCAAATATTTCAAATTCATATGTAACCTATGAAAACAGTTTGACAGTCTTGCAGGGCTGAAAGAAAACATAGTTCATCAGACCACATATTATTGGATATCCATTTTATTATACTTTTGAAGCATGTGTGTCTTTTCATTCATGCCTGCCATGATCCCAATGCAGCATTTTCCTTTCAATAGATTATTGTTGCTACACAATGTTTATTATCCAGTACAAAATTTGGAGTGGTTAGATCCACCAAAACTCTACAGAGCTTACACACATTAGAATAATCTTCCCCCAAATAACACTCTTCAGTTGGTCTGAAACTAGTACCAAATCTGGTACTCCCAAATCTGCGAGTTACAGACCCAACACTGGAAACAAAACAGAGAAAACTGCACTTAAAAATTGTAATTATTTCTCTGTGTAATTCTTTTTTCCGGGCTACTCGATGGATGTTGCATCATGTTGAAGAACTGCTAATCTTCTCTCTCACCTAAATTACTTCTTCCCCCAGAGCTGTTTTGAGCTAAGTAACCTAGAACAGCCATCCAAATTATAACTGAATGTTGCTGTTGCTACATTTCACAACTCTGGAAAAGGAAAGAGGTTTATACTGCCCACACTGACTCATCACATCATTGCAATAGACTCCAAATTATCACATGCAATATCCATTAAAAACCTAAAATAAAATTATATAGAAAAATCTTATCACAAATTTCTGATGTGACAGCTCACTTGCTCCTTAGTTCTGATCTACAGAAATTACATTTACCTGCTCATCTTTGGAAATAATGTTATCATTATAGTTCAATAAAACATTCCATTTTCAAATAGATCCTTTGTTTCTAATGTTGAACAATTTGTGCTGAAAAACCAAATAGACCACCAAATTTCAAAAGACTGAGCATTCACTTTTAACAAAAAAAATTTGCACATGTACAGATAAAGTAACTACAATACTGATAAAAGAACAATAATCACAAAACAATTATTTTGTTCTTAAATTTCTTAGGTTTTGTTTTTGTATCTCTGAGGAGTACAAAAAAGAATCATTTCAATTATTTCACTTTTAATTTCTCATAAATTAAAAGTTTTTAAAAATTAAGTAAAAGTGCCATTTCAAAATAGGTACCAAAAAGTGGGTTTAACCTTTTTTAATACAACTTAATTCAAGCTAGGATTCAAAAGACATAAAGTGAATTCCACAATTCATGGGGCACAAAGCACCTCACATGATAACATGTATCCAAAACAGCAGGGAGGTTCAAAACACTATTCAGTTTTAGAGAACACTTTTGAAATACTGTAAAGAAATTAAATATTTCAACCTATAGGAAAATTAATTCACAGGTAGGCACACTAATCTATCATCCTTCATTTAGTTTGAATATAGTTTACGATAACTGTATCAAGAGACAAGGATTAATCACAATGAAAAAATCTGCAGCATAAGTTGCAGATACCTCTCTTGATAACAGATTTTGTAATGAGTTTTGCAGTACCACCGAGATCTAGGGTGACTTTAAAATGCTTGAATAAAGCTGAAATAACACAACTTATTAAAATTGCAAGCTCGTTGGGTTTTTTTGTAGAAATTTCCCTGACTGTTTGAATTACAGTGTTAGTGGAAACAGTATGATCTGTCAGTGAGAGTAACTATGATTATCAAATATATACCCCAGGAAGACACTATGCAAAAATAAAACAGTTTTAAACAGTGCATTTTCTGACATAGTATTACATTCATTTGTCAATGGTTAAGTTTATCTCAACAAACAGAGCCTCAAACTGTATTAACCAGAACTACTAATATTATCAAGTCATGGTTTTGCTTCCAGGAATGATGGAAATTCAACAAAGGAGCAAAATATGAAGATAATCATTGGACAGAGGCACACACAAGGAAAAGCTGGCTGGACAACAACCTAGCATCCTTTCTTAGTTTATCTCAAATGTACAGATAGGATCTGCATACAAACTTGAAGTCTGTGACTAACATTAAGCAATGGAGAAGTTATGACAATTTGTGATCCTCCCCTCCCTCTTCCATATGTTATATTAGGCCTTGAAATATATTAGAGTGCATGGGGAAAGGCAGTAGTAATGGGACTGCTGCTTAGCATAGAACCACTTTCTATTCCCTCAATATCTTCAAAATCTGTTGAGTCTCCCACTCTTCAGAAATGATTTTCAGGGCACAGCGGAAGACTCTAGGGACCACCTTATCCAGTGATGGGATACAAATAATTTAACAACTGGTTCGCCTAGGGTCAGGTTGGCTGTCATGGGAGGCGGGGCCCATTCCCGCCCTCCAGCTCTGCCGCACATATGGGACAAGCCTCCCACAACAGCCAACCTGCCTTGGGTGAACCAGTTGTTAAATTACCCCTCCCACTATCAAAGTGGATCCTTGGCGCTGTGCTGCAATGGAGAAACAGGAAACAGAGAGGCCAGCACAAGGGAAGGAATAGCAGGGAGAAGAAAGAGGGAAAGCGGCCTTCTCCTTCCCTTGCCCATTTCTCCATTGCAGTGCAGCACCCAAGATCCACTTTGATAGCGGGGGGGAGGGTGATTTAACAACTGGCTGAATCCCGCCACTGACCTTATCTCTAAGCAGAATTCTACCCCCATGATGCTGGATTTCACCCTTAATCTGGGCAGACCTAGAATTTTTTTTATTCTACATGTTTATGAAAACCTGTTCATGTCTCCAACCTACAACAACTTCTCCATATCTTGGAGTCACTGCTTCATTTAACAATAAAGGGAACAAATAGAATGGAATTTTCTCTCCAACCTGGGTGAATATAGACAACTTCCCAGATGTGATGGAACATCTTTTTCTGAATACCCAGGCAGTGTGATCCCAACACATCTGGAAAAGAACTAGGATAATATGATAGAGAAAAAAAGATGGCGCTGCATCTCCAGCCTTCACTGAAATCATGGCAAGAGGACCTCTGTCTGAATGACACACATCTACACAGGAACACATGTATACAATCACGCAAAGCTGCTGCACTTTCCTTTCAATTAGAAAAAAAGCCCCCCTCCCCTTCACAGAGCAGATCTTATAAAAGATATGTAAAATAAATGGAACAATACTCATAAAATAGCTATTACTATGGCAAAGCTTTTGTCAATAAGCCTCCAGAACTTTAAATGAGGAAAATGGCTTCACAAAATGATAGTCCAAATTTCCACAGTGTGGACACTGCTGAACGTTGCTGTATTCTGAGAAATACTGCATCCCAATACGTACATCTATAACAGGTTTCCCACAGTGTTTACAGTTCAGTCGAGCCTGTAATAGAGGAGACAGAGAAAAAGAGAACAGAATTTCAAAAATCTCATAATTGGCTGCCACTGTCCACCAAACCCTATCATGCCTTTGTTTGTTTTATTCTTACTGAATATGCCTTGTGATTATAGCCTGATGGGCCAATTCCTACTACAGCTTGTACTTGGGAAAGCTTGCCTGAATAATAAAATGTGTAACATCAATCTTGTGTCTGTAGAATCAGCTATTGATGTTTTTGTAGATTAAAAAAATGAATCAGTTACCTAGAGAGGATTGCATTTTACAATGCCTACATTGTATGCATAGATTTCATCTCCAGGTATATCAGATAAAAATGGAAGAAAGGATTAAATTAGGAGGATTTGATGCTTTTGATTCATTCTATCTTAACATCTGGCCAATATGACCCTGAAGTATTGAAACTGTTCTTCTAGGAGGGCATTTCCAGGAGATGAAACAGCACTGCAGCACCGGGCTTCATCTTTATCTCAATGCACACTGAGATAATTACATTGCTATCTTCTCTAAGTGTACATGCAATTCCACACTACATGCTCTTTAATGAAGATGTACAGGACACAGACAACAAACACATAAATTCTTCTCAATCATTAGTTGCAGTGCTCCAACAGTCACGTGGGCCTCCCCTCATCACAGTGAATGGGAGCCAGTACTGAAAGAAGTATATTGTTGGAAAATGCTCAGCCTGGTAGGGTGAAGGCTCAAGCAGAGAATTAGCCTTGAATCATTGCACAGGTAGAAGACATCCAGGACTGACTCCTTCCCCCCGCCCAAGCCCCACGGAGCCTTATCTATTTGTTCCCAAAGGAAGGCAAGAAATCTAGGGAGATTCCCGTATTATAGGCAGAATACAATGAAGTAGTTAGTCTGCACTCTATCCATGTGGATCTAATTGCTTGCCTTCCTTTGGGGTACTGCTGGCAGTGCACTTATGAGCTACGTGCTTTTGGAAGAGAAGCAGCATCCACCAGAGAGTCATGAATGTATCCTCATCCATGAAATAGTGTCTAGACAGCTATCACTATATCCCGGAGGCTTGCCAAGACCATGCAACATAATTTACTAAAATATGAACTCTTTCATAATACTAACCTGACAACAAGGAGAGGCTGCTAGAATGTCATAAGTATACATGGTTCCCAGCTGATGCCAGCTTCCATCCCACCGAGATTTGCACTTTATGCAGATAATTTTATGAACCCCTTCTAAACAGTCTACACAAACAGCATATAGGTGCATAAGCCTTCCTGTGGAGAGATTTGTAAAAACATATTATATCAAGTGTATCAAAGAATTAACACATTAACAGAATTGTAAATAGTATTTTTATTAGAAAATGCAAGAAATGAAGCATGCATTCAGCAAACATTATGTTTCTAGCCATCTTCTGTCCAAATACCATTAAAGGGGAAAGTCTATATTATTCAGAATTACATTCCTAACTTCAAATGCAAATTATTCTTTCACTACTAGTTTAATCTAATGCTGACAGTCAACAGTCAATCGGTATTAGTTAGTTTCTAAATAGAGGGTTGTTGGAATTTAGGTTGTAAAATTTAGTCTTTAAAAATTCAGATTTTAAATTAAACTACAAATCAACTATACTAAAACTAACACATGATGAGTATGAGTAGCTCATTTGTCACATCAGAATGAACAACACAAGCATTCCAATTTTCAGTTCAACTAAGAACCTTAGAGAATTACTATTTAGAGTAACTTTAGAGAATTACTTTAGAGAATTACTATTGTATTACAGACTTACTCTCAGCTGCATATCACATGCTTCAGAGGGGGGATGGGCTCTATACTATTGTAAGTTCATAATAGATTTTTGCTTCATGTGTAAAACAAAAGTAGAACCCACAAGTTAATTAGGTATCTCCGTATATTTAATGTCCAGTTATTATTTCATAAACCTCTGTAGTATTTATACATGTGAATAAAAGTCATATATGATCATCCTTTTTTGGCAAAAGAATACATCACACAAACTCTTTATACAGAGAAGAAGTCAGGAAAAACAGATTCTTCTCAACAGGAACTGAAGGCTTTTTTAAACCACAAAGTCTCTGCTATAACTCAGTTTCAGGAAAGAGTTCAAACTGCTACATGAATACATTTGCACACTCTGCATAAATATAGAAAAGATTCTACTGTGAAGGCAGGAAGGTAGAATTATTCCTATCAATTGTACTTAACTCGTAATATACAATATGGAAAAACAAACTTCCTACAGTATATATTTGTTTAGGAGAAGCTCTCCATTTCATGCAGTTTTCACCTGGAAAAATACCAGAAAATGTGAAATAACTGTCTCATCAGAGATGGATACTAGTTAGCCCAATTTAGGTACTTACCTGGATCTTATATGGTGCTAATCCATATCGTAGTTTGTTTAGTTATTATTGGACTAAATCATAGTTCAGTTTATGTCAAATTTTACAAACCAACTGGAATAAAACACACAAATGTATAGATGTGATGTATGTTTGGTATGGTTTTAGCTTAATATTGTGTGAGCCCAAACACATTATTGTAAACCTGATAGGATGACTAAGAACAAGCTCATTATCCTTTCCTCTCATTTATAAATCATCTCATCCATTTTTAACTTACAATAATTATGTTTATTGAGTAAGCAATAGTAAATAATCTCTAGTAAATAAACTAATCTCCAAGCTAATTTTCAAAACTCTTTAAACTATTTATTCCTTAACCCAGTTTATTCTTCACCAAATTTCATGTGACATCCAAATCAAGGGAGCTATAGAAATTACCAGGTATGGAATGGAAGCAGGAATTGCATGGAAGGACAATGGAAAGTGAGCCTATAGTATTTCTGTACTCTTCAAACTATGATTTGTAAGTACCTGATAGGGGACTTAGATGTCACTCTCCTCTGCCCAATATCTGGGATCACCTACCTGTATAAACATTTAACATTACTACACTCCACTCCTTCATCTATTCCCACTTCTGAAATTTTTACTTCTCTCCCTGCTAGGTAAGATGAGAAACAAGTTTACAGACTCCTCCCCCCCTTTTATTTGTATATATATAAATTTATATATTTATAAATTTATGTATAGGTGGTCCTCAACTTACAACAGTTCACTTAATGACTGTTCAAAGTTACCACGGCACTGAAAAAGTGACTTATGACACTTACAACCACTGTGAAGTCCCCATGGTCACGTGATTTACATTCGGATACTTGACAACTGACTCACATTTATGACAGTTGCAATGTCCCGGGGGTCATGTGATCATCTTTTGTGTTCTTCCCCCTTCACAATTGTGTTACTAATTTAACAATTGCAGTGATTCACTTAACAAATGTGGCAAGAAAAGTTGTAAAACAGAGCAAAACTCACTTAACAAATTTCTCACTTAGCAACAGAAATGTTGGGCTCAATTGTGGTCTTAAGTCGAGGACTACCTGTATTTGTATATATTAAGCATTTGCAATTATTTCGGAAATTTCCTCAGGTGTCATTATTTTGCTTTTAGATTAAATTTCCCAGGTTTAAAAATGATCAGAATGGCTTCTTTAAATTGATACTGAGAAATGATAGGGCTGCCAGATCTGGATAGCAAATGGTCAGATTACCACTAGAGGAAAACGTTCCAATTCTACTTCCCAGATTTTTGTAGTTCAGTTCCGATAGCATTAAATTATGTTCAAATGGGAATTTTTAAAGGACTCTTTAGGAATATGCATTTGGGAATTAAAGCCTATAAATACCCAAAGCTCCAATATCTATAATTAAGCAATCTCAGGCTGGTAAAATGAAAGACAGGAAATAAAGAAAATCCCTGATTTACAATCATTCATTTAACAACCATTCAAAGTTACAACGGCACTGAAAAAAGTGACTTATGACCGTCCTTCACATTTCTAACCACTGCAACATCCCAATGGTCAGTCACATGATCAAAATTTGGGTGTTTTGCAACACACATGTATTTATGACCATTGCAATATCCAAGGATCTTTAGATCACCATTTGCGATGTTCCCAGATGCAGTTAATGGAGGAAGCCACTTTCATTTAGCAATCATATTATTCATTTAACAACTGCTGTGAGTCACTTAATAACTATGGCACAAAAGGTCACAAAATTGGGCACAACTGACTTGTTTACTGACAGAAATTCTGGTCCAAATAAGTCAAGGACTCTCTGTGAAAACAACTGCTGCTGCTATTTATAAAGTCTATCTTTCAAATAGTCAGAAAGGCGTTTTTAATAAATATAGAATATCACTAACTTAGTTGTAACCAATGGAATACTATAAAAAATGTATACGAGTTGATATAGTTCTATTGGTAACTACCTAAGTATCAAAACAGCTCATATGATGAAAAGTGTAATTTCAGTTGTGAAACAGCTTGTGGGAATGAATTGCACAAACATAATGTAAATATTGGCCGGAACATTTCCACAAGAATCATGTATGCACTATCAGAATAACACAATTGGATTATGCAATCTTGACTGTTTGGGATATTTTCAGGAAAACTCTAAGCAGGAAATTCTGCAGTGAAAATTCTGCAGTGGTGTTTCAAAAATACAATCACATGAAGAAATGCAAAACACAATGTTTTGATTCCAATACATTAGCTATTGCAAATCAACAGCTGATAACCAGAAAATTTGTGAACACAATGCACATTATTTGCATATTTGCACATTATTTGTAGTCATCATATACCTCAGCAATGAAACAAGTGCAATCGTGCCAGTCAGCATTTTTCACTCTCATTATAACTAAACTATGACTATGCTTTGTTTTTAAGGGGTTCTGACTTTTCTTTTAAAAATACTGCTTCTAGGCTACAAAATAGGCTTATTTTAGAACTCAGCATTTGTTTTGATGATTTATTACCAATGCAGAACAAAACAAATTAAGTCTTATACAGTTAAATAGCCAATTTGGGCTACAATCCATATTATTACTGTTCTACTTATCCAAGAGCAGTAGACAAAATAAACCTTTAAAACTACTAAGTAAAAAGAATAACAATGCAAACATCAACAACAGAAAACCATAAAATAATTAAAATACAGTCATTTAAAAACGCAATTCTTCCCATATTAGAAAACACAAACTCTAAGTTATGTTTAATGTTAATTTGAGGTAGCAGAAATAAGTCACTATTGTAAATTACAATGTTAGGTTGGCTTGTTTCCATTAATTTCAAATTTATCATTAAAATCAACATTTTATTTATTTTATCAATTTAATTTTATTATTAATTTTAATGACCTAATTTATGCAGCAGTTCTCTTAATTATTCTCATCTAATCCTTTTCCTCCTCTAAGCCCAGAAGATACCAACAATCTTAGAGAGGTTTCTAATCATAATTTGTTTCTAGCCTGATTGTTTTTGTCTCCGCAAATCTCTTATCAGAAAACTTCCTAACAGCAAGCTTCAATAATGTAAAAGTAGTATTACAATTCTTTTTTTTCCATCTTCATAAAAAACTTATTTATACACAATACCATACATCAGAAATCAGCATACAAAATCAGGAACACTATAGTATTACAGTTCTGAAGCTACAACCATTCATTTAGTGACCATTCAGTGACCGGCACTGAAAAAAGTTACTTATAACCGGTCTTCACACTTATGACTGTCACAGCATCTGAATGGTTATGTGATCAAAATTTGGTCACTTGACAAGTGGCATGCATTTATGACAGTTGCACTGTTCCAGGGTCATGTGATCACCATTTGTAACCTTCCCAGCCAACTTTCGACAAACCAGATTTGCTTAATCTGTGATTTAGTGAATATCATTCGCTAAATAAATGCAGTGATTTGCTTAATAACTGTGGCAAAAAGGGTCATAAAATGGGACAAAACTCACTTAGCAACTGTCTAGTAGGCAACAGAAAATTTGGGCTCAATTATAGTCCTAAATCAAAGATTACCTGTATATTATAGGTAGTCCTCAATCTATGATCACAATTGGTACCTCAATTTCTGTTGCAAGGTCTCTATTAAGTGAGTCATGACCAATTTTAATGACTTTTTTTGCCACGGTTGTTAAGTGAACCACTTCAGTTGTTAAGTGAATCACATGGGCTTCCCCCTTTGACTCTGCTTGTCAGAAGTTGCTGGAAAAGTTGTAAATGGCAATCATATGACCCCTGCACCCTGCAACTGTCGTAAATATATGCCACTTTGCCAAGTGCCCAAATCACATGACCATAGGGATACTGCGACAGTCATAAGTGCAAGTTGTGAGTCACTTTTTTCAGTGCTGTTGTAATTTTGAACAGTCATTGAACAAATTGTTGTAAATCAAGGACTACCTCTATCCAAACACATTAATCTAAAATCCAAAATACGCTTCTTGTAAGCAAATGCAAAGGAAGATGATTTAGAATATTGAAGAAATACAAAATTGTTCCCCCAGTAATTCTTTTTTTGCCTAAGTTCTAAGTATATATCTGTAAATAAAAGCACATTATGGATTAGAAAGACATGGGGCAGTTGCCAAAAAGAAAACAAAACAAATTTAATTAATCAAAAAGAGAAGCAACCTAGAACTAAAGAGAAAATTCCTGACAGTTAGAACATTAATCAGTGGAACAACTTGCCTCCAGAAGTTGTGGGTGCAATGGAAGTTTTTAAGAAAAGATTGGACAACCATTGGTTTGAAATGGTATGGGGTTTACTGAGCAGTGGGACAGCAGGTTTCCTGAGCAGGGAGTTGGACTAGAAGACCTTCCAATTCTAATTACCTACAGCCCATTTTTTTACACAATTTCTCTGCTAGACACATATTCTTTGCTAAAACTATATTTCTTTTGCCAAGCTATTTTCAAACAGAAGAGACAGTTGAAATTTTATTAAGCTTTTATTATGGTCTATTGTACTAGCCTTCATCAATCTGAGCATCTTCACGTTATATGAATATTTCCACATTTTTCAGCAATAGCCTTGCTGGTTGGGGATTCAAGAAACTGAATTCCACACATTTAGGAATAATGCACAGGATGGAAAAGGCTAATGTAGACTGCCTTCCAAAAATGCAAGATATTAATAGAAATTATAGACTTCAGTTATGCCATTTAAGAAATAGTCAATAAATTTAATAAATAAATAAACAAAACAAAAATAAAATAAAAGCAACCTGTACCTTGAAGGTGACAGGGAACATCATACTCAATTTCATCATGTCTTGATGGGCTAAGAAACAAGGTTCCATCCACCAGTGGAAACTGTTCAAATACAGGCAATGCTCTATGGCATAACGCACAGTTGACAACATTTCGATGACTGGCACTGAGTGCTGCAAGGATGAACTTCCGTAAATCTTCTCCTTGACCCACTTGGGCATCATCCTCCATACGGACATGGAAAGTGTTCAGTTTATGCCTAGGTATGTGAGCAAGGAGTTCAGATAGATCAAGCCTTCTCAAAAATTGTACCGGAGCATCAAAATGTCCTGATCTATGTGCTTGTAACCCAGATGCCCCATAATCAAAGTGAGCATTTCTAAACATACCACTATTGGCCATATTCTTTCTATGAGGTTCTAAATGAATGGCATTCTTCAAAAATTCTCCTAAGTATCGTGAAGAACGGGGTCCACTGAAATGGGTGGGGGCCAGAACAGAATAACCTGCAGGAGGGGACTGTCCTGGGGAACCACAGGGAGAACGGACTGCATAGCTACCGCCAGCAGTGCCTTTCTCTTGAGAGTTTTGCCTGTCCATTGAATGCCGTCGTTGGAGATCATGGTTTAAACCTTTCTGTGGTTTGTTAGCAGACCTGCACTTTTTAAGATCTTCTGAAGACTCAGATGTTGATCTTCCACTGCTTTTTTCGGACCCTGATTTTTTCTTCTTTTCATCTTGCATTCGTTTTACTTGGTACCAATCGGTGTCCTTTTTTAAATGGCCTTGCCCACATCGACATGAACAAAAACGGAAGGCAAGATCATATCCTTTCTTGGTCCACATATTTTGCCGACACTGTTTCTCGTTCCAACTCCTTGCTCTTCCGATGCAATTAAATTGAGCCAAAATGCTGCTCTCCCATTCGTAAAAACACTGGAGATGCATCCAGGTGCTGTAGGGACAATGCTCGTTGTTGCAAACAACTTTCTGGTAGTCATCTTTTTCTAGGTCAACGGGCCGTCCAAAGCTACATAACAGTGGTGTAGCACAAGGTGCTTCTGTGGAATGCAGAAGAGATAGACAGATGAGCTGTAGGATTCAAAATTAATTACTTGCAATCTTTATTTTAGTTTTTTTTACTATATAAGAGAGCTATACTAAACTACAATCCAGGAGCTCTAAGCACATATGTGGTTCTATGTACATTTAAACTATGCTGTGAACTGAGATTCCATATCTCACTAGTATTTTCCTTTATAAATGAGCAGACTAAGCTTAATTAATGGATGCAGAAGACACCAAGGCATATCATTCAGTAAATTTTGTTTAGAACACCAAGTTTGAATTTATGAATTTATGATTATATTTGTTTAGTTTATTTCTTACAAAATGGATTAGATATCTTACTACAATGTTTTAAGAAAAAAATCATAACTAGAATATATATCAAACTGTTTTTATTTAACAGCAATAAAGTATTTAACATACTGTTGCCTAAATATGTGTTTTTAAGACAGTAGTATAGACCTGAACTTATTTCTGGTAATTGCAGGTTTGTAGTATTTTTCAGTATTAAGCCAAAAATTAGCTACATATGACATTAATTTAATATTAATATTGTACACTATTAAGAAGCTATTAAATTAGGTTTTGATCTGGATGAGTCAAAGAATATTAATATGTATTTATTTAAGGCTAGTCTGCCAACATATAAACATCTTTCAAAACTACATCTCTTTAAAAAATACACAAAACTACATCTCTTTAAAAAATACATAAAAAATGTATTACAGAGTCAAAAATTAAAATGGTCTTTGATATATTTGAAGAACTTCAATAACTGTTATTGTTGAGAAATACACCTTTTGATTAACAAAGATTTCTAACTCCAAAATCTTAGCAGGTTAGCTTTCAGGAATTTAAACCTTCTGATATGGTTAAAAAAGATATTTTTTAGAGAGAATGATACAAATTAGGCTATAAATAGGACTAAATATTTAGCCCTAATATTTGGAAGCATAACTCCAAAACAAGAACACAACTCTTGAAATCCCACAACAACCATTTTAAGAAAGCACACGTTTCTGGTAACAATATGTGACAACCAGAGCAATAAAATGACAATCCATATATACTTGGAATGTTTTGATTGGAAAACCCGTATTTTCTTTTTTCATACTTAATTGCTAGTGAATTTCATAACATACAGTCCTCAACTTACAACAGTTCATTTAGTGACCATTCAAAATTACAATGGAGCTGAAAAAGTGACTTATGACCATTTTTCACGGTTACGACCTTTGCAGCATCCCCATTGTCATGTGATCAAAATTCAGATGCTTGGCAACTGCTTCATATTTATGAAGGTTGCAGTGTACCAAGATCATGTGATCCCCTTTTGCGAACTTCTGACAAGCAAAGTCAATAGGGAAGCCAGATTCACTTTACAATCAGGTTACTAATTTATCAACTGCAGTGATTCACTTAACAACTGAGTCAAGGAAGGTCGTAAAATGGGCAACTCACTTAACAAATATCTCACTTAACAACAGTAATTTTGGGCTCAATTGTCGTAAGTCAAGGACCATTTATAATTCCCACGAATAATCACCTACACAAATTATTGTGAGGCATGTGAATCTAAAATAATAATACTATTTTCATATATTTTCATCTAGAAATAAAAGATGACCCTCTCCACCTTGAAACAGTCATTAATAAATATATTAAAAAACAGTGGTGCAAGAATAAAGTCTTACTTGATAATGACTGGAATATTGAGAGAGACTGGACCATTATATTATCATCTCATTAATATATTATGTTTAGTATAGAATTTTATATTAAGATCAAATGATACTGACTCACACTGCAGTTATTTAAGTCAATCAAAGTCAACTGCCATCAGTGAAGTCAACTAAGCAACATAAAATTTTTATTTCATATTCCCATACATTAACCCTCTGAGCCAGTGTGAAACAATGATCAAATGAAGAACATTAAACTCTATAATGAGTTTTTTCTTCCAAAATTTTGGACAACCATTCTCCAATTTGAAGCAATAAATGCTTTACATTTCATTTAGCAGCTACACACACAAAATTGGTCTGTAATTAAATGGACAATTATGATTCTTTTTATTAAAAATTAGAAGAATACAATACTTGTATTTTACCCTTTAGAAAGGTAGTCAGATGAATTAAGGTATTTAAAATCCTTAGAATGATTAAAATCTGCCATTCAGAATTAACATGTTTAGCCAGACAACTTGCCTACTTTAATAATTAAAATTAATTGCTTGTAAAATAAGGTATCCCATTTATAGAATTAACTGATTCTCATCTGCTCTCTCACGCATAAACTATTCACAAAAAGAAATATACAGTGTACAAGCTTTCTTTCTTCCAACAGAACAGTAAATACGGGAAAGGTAAAAAGAAAACCGGTATGGAAATGTGGAAGAGGAAAAGTAGCTCCACAGGAAAGAAAAAGAAAACGATGGAAACTGAATTAAGATAAGGAGCAGGGAAGAGATAACATGGACACATAACAAACCAGATCATTCAAACAATCAATTAAGAAAACCAATCAGCTTCTCAGAATTTAAATACAGTACCAAACGAACGGCCAATCACGTGACCAACTGACCAAACTGGCACACAAGACATATATAATAAGCTAAAGAGGTATAGGACAAGACTCCTACAAAATTCCCACTGATGATGTTACCTAGCCTGGTAACAAAACGTTCAGGAATTAAGTGGCAAGTTCGGAGAGCAAACCACTGGCAAAATCTAAAACCCGAACTACAAGTATTTTCTATTATTTCCAAATGGAAACCCTGCTTAGACATTACAGACACATTTTTAAAGGCAGGTAATCTATGGAGCACTTAAATACCAGCACAATAACAACTTTTCTCCCAGGGGCTTAATAATAGGAGTTATTAATATGTTTCTTTGGGGGGGGGGAACCCTAAAGTCAAGAGTTAGTACTTCCAATATCCATTATCAGCAGGAATATCTGGCCTGAAGAAATAAACTAAAAGAAATAAATATCCTCATTTCAAACTGCATGCTTCCCTTTTTCTTATTCAGACACTTTTTTTTAAACTCCAGGAGTATTTGCATATGATCAGAAGGTTCCTCAATTGCTGGCAGTAGAGTCAGGCAACTGGTGAATTGGCCACTTGCTGGTTCCCTTGAAGAGATTTCTAAATCCTCCACCCACAATCCTATTGCAAAGAACTCATGGAGAGGGCTGCCTCTCTTTATTTTCCAGTTAGATCTCTGTTCTGTTTTACTTAAGTAGCAAATGAAAATCCTCCTGCCACCATTACCTTTAGACAGTGTCACTGATCCATTAAGACTTACGCAAGTTTTATTATACACCCAGGTTGAAGAACTAGAGGGAAATTTAAAAAGTACACAAAAAAGCGTAAGAAAAAAAATGAACAATGACTTTTGGAGAATAAATAAGTGAACATCATAATGTTTTTGACTCGTTTGTTTAATTGGGTTCTCTTTATCTGATTTTAGGATTTGTGTGGGCAACACATTATGTTTTGGGTCCTATATATGCAGAAATATTCAAAAGAATTCACAATTTTTTAAGAAATGCTGTAATTATAAAGTAATTCCAGTTGCTGTTGAAAGAAAAAAAAAGGCAAGTTTAACAATCTAACTGACATGTGAAAATTATTGGAACTTTTGTCCAACATATTTTGAGGGCTGCAGGATAAGGAATCTTCTTTAAATGTTCAGTTTGCAACTATTAATTGACCATCAACATAAACTAAATGCGTATTTTCAAACAAATGCAATAGCTCATGTTCAATTCTATAAATTGTCACTTTATTTGTTTTGTTTATTCATCATATTTATAGAGCTGCCCATCTCAAAATCAAGTGACTTTGGGTGGCATATAATAAAGTTAAAAACAAAATATACAAATTAAGATTAATGTTAATATTAAAATTTTTAAATTATAGATGGCTTAAAAACTGCAATAATTGTTAAAATCAGTTGGAATTATTATATTCCTAAAATTTACTAAACGACAGCAGCTATTACCTGGTAGTAGCCTGCTTGTCTCTTAGTCTCCAGCCCTTGTTTCTCTATAATCTGTAATTACATAGAGTAAAACAGCAAAACCCCATTTCACTAATATCTTAATTTTGACAAAGCAACATCAGAAATTCTCCACTTTATTACCTGGACAGGAACAGAAGCGGAGTCTCATTATAGATGGACTTCATTTGTTTATCTCCTATGAAAAACTGGCCATCTATCTGATAAACAACTTGGCTTATGATCACATTCAATATATGATCCATGAATAATCAATCACAAAGCAGGAAATGAATGTTAAAGAAAAACATTAAACTGCAACAAAGCAAAACAAAAGAGGAAAGACTTAAAAAAGTAGCCCAGCCATACACCACAAAAAGAGAAGCTAATAGATATTTAGAGACTTATAACACAAACCACTGAAAAGTAACATTTGGGAACATGCAGCTCTAGTAACCAGAAACTCAATCAAATCTATGTATGGCTGTCACTCACTAAAACACAAAATTCCCACAAAAATGGCAAATGAATAATAGTGACTAGAGGTATAATTAAGTAAAGCACACTACAGAACTTAACACAGCAAAGTTTGGGTGAATAAACTGGTTTTTTTTCATAACATTGTTATTATAGCCAAGCCTACATCAACCAACATAGCTTCATTATATCCACTCAGTAAAAATGGGCTGGAACTTGCCTTAAAGTCTGAAAGAAAATTAGATGTCCTTGAAAGGATAATTAATCTGAAAATGTTTAAATTAGAAGAGTTCACAAATAGCTTATTAAATGACTCTTTAAAAGGAATTATAGATAGTTCTTGACTTATGATCACAATTGGAACCAGAATCTCAGTTGTTAAATGAAGTAGTTAAGTGAGACATCACATGATCACTTTGCTTAACAACTGCAATCCTGACATTCCAGACTGGGGTCATTAAGCAATCTCATGGGTTGTTAAAATAGAATCCCAGGGTAAGTGACGCTGGTGCCCCAGGGGGTTGGAGAAGGTGCTGGGAGGCCCAGCCCAGGCTGCACATGAAATTTGGGTGCCACAGTGTGGTGCAAAGTTATAACTGTTTCTTAAAGCCTTAGCCTCAGCCTGGCCTAGGCCTGAAGTAGAGGGTTAGACTGTTATCGTAGCTCTTCCTCTTGTCCATCAAGGCCATTCCCTCTAGTGTTTACAGTAGATAGCTCAGTGTTATGGCAGTTCTTTCTTTACAGCCAGTTCCACTGGGGTTTGTGAGGGGAGAGGGACGAATCCCCAAAAAAGCCCATGATTTGTGGAGTGACTCAGAGCTTGAAACTCTGACTGGTTGGGGAGGTCTTTCATTGGATCAGGATCAGGTAACATTAATATGTTGACGATACTCAATTATATATCTTGACTCCTAACTAGCCAAGAATTGTTGTCAAACTCTTGCCCCACAGCTATTGTGGTCTGGATGGTGGCGAATAGCCTCAGATTAAACCCTAGCAAGACCAAATGGCTGTGGGTGCTCAGTCTTCTCAGTTCAGATCCACTTGTCTCTGAATATACTGCCTCGCTTGGAACTAGTGCATAATCAGGGCATCCTCCTGGATTCTCAGCTCCTGTTTGAGGAGTAGCTGCTAGGTGTAGCTAGAGACACCTTTGCATAGGTTCAATTTTTGTCCTAGTTGTGTCTATTTCTGGATTGAGAGCCCTCCCCCTTGTGGTCAATCATGCTTTGGTCACCTCAACAGTGGACTGTTGCAATAAGCTTTAGAGAGGACTGCCCTTTAGGTTCACTCAGAAGCTACAAGAACTTAGCACAAACACTGCTGGATAACCTCTGCTATGCCAATGTAAGGTAGCTGCTAGAAGCTGCAGAGTTTGCCAGATGGCTTCTGGGTACAATTCAAGGTGCTGGTTATTACCTATAAAGCCCTGCTTGGCACAGGGCTTAGCAATTTGAAGGACCATCTGCTTTCTGCACTGTCACACCATCTTCTGTGTATTCTAATGTAGTCAGTTTGTTTTGGGTCCCATCAATTAAACAATGCCATCTAATGGGAGCAAGGAAGTAGAACTTCTCTGTGACAGCATCTACTCTTTAGAATAGCATCCAGCCAGATTACCTTGGTTATGTTTAAAATCTTGGTTTTCTTTTAAGGCCTTGGTTTAGGAGCTGGGTGGACCCTCTTTGAATCAGCTATAATATGGTAAGAAGTTATGTTGTCCTTCAGATAATGGTTGTTTTTATACAATGGTTTTTTTTAATTTGTGAAACCACCCAGAGTGGAATTCGGCAGAGTATTCAACAAAGAAATAAACAAGCAACAAATGCATCCGAGGTGACATAGATGTAATTCAGTCGCTATATTAACCACTCTTTTTATGCACCCATATCAAAATTTAGGTTGCCAAATGTACACACTGGCAATGCACAATTTAGGGTAGTTGTGTCTTCGGTCTTTGAGTTTCCTTACCTCAACTTCACAAATTCAATCTAATCCTCACAAGTTATTAGGCAATTCTGTGCACCATCTAAATACATTGTATTCTCACTTAATTTATTCTACTGTATCTTTTTTTTCTGGAGAAGAATGTACTTTTTCCACAAACATCAAACAGATAAGCAACAGAATGCCTGTGTTCTGGTGTTAAGTCACATTTGATAGGCAGGCTTTCAAATTGAGCCAATAATTAAAATTTATATTTAAATTAATTAAAACAATAGTGATTATTCCACATGTATTGGCAACTGACTTATATTTATGACATTTGTAGTGTCCCAGGGTCATGTGATCGCCTTTTATAATCTTCTGAAAAGCAAAGTCAATTGGAGAAGTCAGATTCACATAAGAACCATGTTACTAACTTAACAACTACAGTAACTCATTTAACAACTTTGGCAAGAAATGTCATAAAATGGGACAAAGCTCACTTAACAAATGTATCACTTATCAACAGAAATTTGGGGCTCAATTGCAGTCATAAATCAAGGACTGCCTGTGTATCCCATTTATTTTTCACATATACTATAAGCCCATCTACAGATAAACTCCTACATTTTTAACTGAAAAATGTGCCATTTGTGGATTGTCCAATTATGAAATTAAAACTTACGTAAATTCCAAAGATTGGCTTATCCTCAGGTGGCACATTTTTCATGGCATTTTGGTCAACTTATTTGTGCATAGGTTTAGATGCAAGTATATAACAGTAATAATTTTGTTCTTCCATCAGGCAAACAATTACAAAACCAGTAGCTACTTTTGGAGAGGTTCTGGCTAGCCAGTCAAAGCTTTTGTGGGTACAATATATGGCATGTTGCTATGCACTTCTACCCTAGAAAACCATTCTACTGTTGGACTTAATGTCTACAACAGCTCTCCAAGTCTATTTTCCAAAGGCTGGAAATGTAATTCCACCAACTTCCCGTTCTCTATGATATATTTCAGGAAATGTGTAAATCACTTCTGAAATGCCAAGGTCAATCTGTACCAAGAAAAAGCACAACATTCCAAAGCTGAATCACTCCACTTTCAACAAATAATTTTGTCGCTAAACTTAAAGTACATTGTTCTTATTTTAATCATAAAATTAGCAATAAATTTTAAATCTATCTTACCAGTAACACAAACCAATTTTTGCACATGGGATTACATGCTATTCTGTTCATGCATAGATGATGGTTGCACCCATTTGTATAATGCCACAGTTACATGTCAACACTTACATAACTTGGGAATTGTCTTTATACTAAAGTTTATGATAAAAATGTGTATCAATTTTCATAATAAAATCAAATAACATAATGAACACCGGAAGCATATTTTTATATAATTTATACACTCAAATATTGTGGGTCCAGGTTATTTCACCAAGAAGACAAGCAAACTTTACTTATTTGGACATTTTCAGTTTTGCAATATTGTGAAAGAATTCTGATGAAAGAATTAGCAAGTCTACACATGTTCACTTTACTCCAACATATCTCCAAGAACTAATTTGAAGATGTTGATGCAGCCATTTCAAAGGGCTGTACTACTTTTGAACCATATGCAAATATTTAGTTGACATGCCTGTGTATGCTTCAAAAATTATTCTGAGCAAGTTTTTGTAATGGACATTGCTATTAATTAAAGCCCATGTCGTTTTCTTTCAGATACTGTCTCTTTAAAAGTAATGCAACTCAAAAAGAAGAAGCATACAAAACTCTATTAGATCACACACTGTACAAGTTTTTCATATGCAAGGAAGCTTACGGAAAAGTGGGTTGGATAGGGAAAATTAAGAGATTATAATCAGCCTAAGTAATAGGATTATACAATATGCCAGTAACTGCAGGTATAAATTATATTTAAGCTAATAAAACAAAATTATAATTTCCAAACAAAGAAATTAAATTATACTACTGTATAACTTCATTCTCCACAAACTACCTCAGGGACAAGTTATGAGTTTTTAGAACTATGTTCACTTAAATACAAAAAAAGTAATTATTCTTGAAAATTAAAAATTACTCTTAAAAAATAAACATCTTCCAATAAATTCCTAGGTTTAAGAAACGTTGATCTACAATATATTCTTACAGAAATCACAGGAAATACATTTTATGAAAAGTTAAATATTTTGGACAGTAACATTAAGCAAAATAATAAAACTGATTTATTACACTGGTCTCATCAGTTAAATAGATTTATGTATTGAAGCTCTTATTTCAAGTATTTCAAGAATACTTGCTACGTATTCTTACTCACAACTCTCTCTCAAGTAATTAAGCAATATATAATTTATAGTCACTTTGATCTAGTACCAATTGCCTTCCCACTAATCAGGTTCTAGATCTACAGCCAGGTCATACTTTTCCATCTCCTCTGCAAATTCAATTCATAATATTAAAAGGGCACATTTTTACTAAAAAAAACAAACCCACAAACCAATTTTTTAAAATATAAGTCTGTTCCAGAAAAATATTGTAATTTCCTTGAAGTTCGGAGTCATGGTCTTTGAGATAAATAGATTTGGAAAAACAAATGGATTCTATCTCCTCCTGATTAGTTTTTAATATGTTTCCGTTTCAAATATTTTTATGACAATATTCTACATGTATTTTGTCTATTGTAAAAAGTAGCAGCTTCTTACAGAATGCAATCTGGAATTCTCAGGATTCCACCAACTCTGCAAGGGTCACACAAGTATTTTGATGACTTTCATGTATCTTCCAAAGCCATGTTGGCCCCATTTCAGTATATTTCTTCTATAAAAATTACTCATAAAATTAAACAGAAAAAGTTCCAATTATATCAAAGCTGTTACAATAACATATTTCAAACTAAAAGAGTTTAACCACAGTGACTACTAAGAGCAACTGCTTGAGGATTAGCCAAGAATTCCTGATTTCCCCCGATTTTAAAAGATTTAACAGTATATAGAGATTTCATATTTTTACCTCTTTAGCCTCTTTTTATGTTTTTGTCGGTTAACAAATAAGGTGCCAATGTCTGGGAATATATCCTTACTAAGATATAAAAATAGTTATCCATAATTATTAGACCTCCAAATGTGCTGAACATCAGCATGTGTCCTAAATTTAGTACAAAATATCAGATTGCTATATTTTGTCACTAGCAAGCACTGCGCCGTAAGCTATTCCTAGGCGACTGCAGAATTTAAATTTTGTTTTGCTATGAACAGGAGACTTTATTTTCAGATGCATCTCCACTAGTTCACTGTCACACACGAGACAAAACACATATTGTTTCAAATTCCTCAGAGATCATTATTTGCCCAAGTATTTGCAGTGTTTTGCACATTCCAGCAAGGACTTGCACGAGAATAAGAATTATCTGGTGAAAATTTTCTCATAACAATTTTTAAACACAAAGCAAAAACAAAAAAGGTTGTTCTTGTGTTCTTATAACACCAACACACAAAACTAACCTGGCAGCTATCAAAAGAAAGTAGGGAAATGTTTCACACATGCCGTTTTTTAAAATATTGAGTACTTACATTCTGAGTTTAAAGAGAAAAAGATCACTGAGAAGTTAAACATTTGAAAGGTTCATAAAATGATTAAGAGGGTTCCCCCCATCGTTCTCTAACTTAGTTCAGTGGAGAGAGCAAAGAGCAGGGAGGACAATTTTTTTGTTTCACTTTATTTTAGGTTGTAGGCAGGTTAATGGAGTGAGATGACTGCACAGCTGCAGCTAAGCTCTGCTACCCAGCATACTATCCTGTGGCAAATATAGAAATCTATCATCAGCAGTCTGTTCTGTCTTTAAAAAAAAATAGAAACATCTAGCCATTATAACTCTGATATCTGAATAAAGCTGAGAGGGGTCATTCCCCACAGACACTAAGCTCACAATTGTGTGGGACATGAAAGACTGCTCAGCATGCACTTGGGAACACAGAAATTTCAGAAAGATTGGGGGGGGGGTTGTCAATGAGGGAAACACTACAAACCATGCACATGAACAAGACCCATCTCTTCATAGCAGTAAGACAGGCTTGAACATATGACACTTCCTACTGAGCTGAGTCAGAGTACCGAGACTCCAACTTTACCAGAGCATATTTTCAATCAAAACATGCTGGCTGTGTTAAAGCGAAAGTTAAGAGATACATAGTTTAGCGGCGGGGGGGGGGGGGCACGGGCCTTCCCTGCCGTTACGTGGGGTCACTTTTATGTACAGTATGCCACGGCATGGACTTTTTCTCGTCCGGTCCGTCTTTAAAACTGTCATTCTGAAGGAGACAGACGGGTCTCTACTCAGTGTAACCGCACCGGTTCCCTTTTTGGGCACGAAGAGAGAGGGTATAAAAGAGTTTTCAGTCCCCCGGAAATTAGCTTATTCCGGGGACGGAGAAAGAGACAGGAGGAAATCCGTCAGAAGGTACCAAAAAACAACAACAACAACACCCAACACGCTCTCCTTATACCCCAAATGCAACGTCTGGGGGGGACGGACCGCGGGTCTTTGGGGCCGCCAAGTCCCCGCACAACCCTTCGGGGGGCCGAGAGAGCGGGGAAGGGGCACGTGTGCCGGGCAAGCGGGTTCTTTTCAGCCCGGCCAAGCGTTCGAACTTCCCACTCACGAGACCCGGCGGCAGGCCGCGCGCCCGTGTTGGCTGGCTATGCAACTCAAGCCGAGAAAGAGAAGGGCCGCGCTTCCCTTTGGCTCGTCTGCATGCTGGCCCGCTCCGCTTCTCCCATCCAAGGGCTGCTGCGCCATCGAAGGCCCGGCAGCTCCCCCGCTAGCAGAGGCGCCTCCGGCTCTGCTCATCCGGTAAAGCAGGGAAGAAAATAAAAGAAAAAAAAGAAAAAAAAAGAGCCAGCGAGTGAAGTTTCGTAGCTGCACGCCGCACGCCTGCTTTCTCGCTCGCTCTCTTCCTCCATCTCCGTCCCGTAGGCTTCCTACCGTTTTTGGAGTCTCCCGAAGCCGAGCCTGTGGCCGCCGTCGCTCCCGCGGAGCTTCCTCCACCTCCTGCAGCCGCCACGGGCCCGCTTGCTCCGACCGCAGTCACGGCGGCCAGGACTCCTCCGGTGCCCGCAGCTCCCGTTGCGGCCAAGGCTCCATTTTCCTGCTCGTCCCCGCTGCTGTTAGCGCGCTTGTTCTTCTTGCCCTTGTTACTCTTCTGGTTCGGCATCGCCAAGGGAGGAGGAGGAGGAGGAGGAGAGGAGGAGGAGGAGGAGCGGGTCACAGCGGGAAGGCTGAGGAGGAGGCGGCGGAGGTTCTTGGTGGCAGTGCTGCTGCCTCTGGTGCTGCTGCTGCTACCCCCGCCGACCCCCGCCTATTGCAGCTCCATTGTCAGGCGGAGCAGCACACTCGTCCTTCGCTCACGCACCGCGGCCCTGTCGCACGCACGCACGCTCACACTCACACACACACACGCGCGCGGGCGGGAGGGGCGGGCGCGCGTCCACAGACGCCTCGCCGCGGAAGAAATGCAAGCCAGGAAAAAGGCGTGCCTTGCTTGTTTTGATTCTGCTGCTCCCTCGGCAATGCCAGGCTCCCCGCCCGTTTCCTCTTCCACCCCCCACCCACCCACTTCT
>JANHFL010003494.1:167722-177863 GCA_032468155.1 Oxyrhabdium leporinum | reverse complement strand
AAAATCCCTTCTAACTGTTATTCTGTTAGAAACTATTTATCAGGATTGCTTAGGAGGAGTTCTTGATAGTTTGCAATGGTGCTAAGCAAAAAGCAAGTGAAAGGAAGGGAGGAGGAAGGCGCGGCTCAGAGGCTGGACTTGCAGCGGCAACGAGGAGGCGCTTAAGCCTCGCCTTCGGACTTAGGAAAGCCGCCTTTCCTCTCCCGGAGCTTGTTGTTTACAACGGCGATTGGATTTCCTCCAGATGTCTACAGGGGCCAGGCCCGGGAATAAAAAAGCAAAGGAAGGGATCTTGGGTAAGAATGCCTAAATCCGATTAGCGGCTAATCTCAGAGTGGACGTTTCCTTTCTCTCGCCGTGACTTGAGGTAAAGCGCGTTGGGTTAGGCCGGAAGGTGAGTGCAGTTGGATCAGATCTGTTATGTGCCAGTGAGAGGCAGGTAGGCGGGTAATCGCTGATCATACTCGATACAAGTTCAGACTAGAAGAATTCCTTTCCAGTTCCACCCCAAAACGTTTGCAAAGGGAAGGGGGGCAGTAAATAAAGGGAAGACCGTGGCGAAAAGATAGAAACCGAAACAAATGGACTACGTGGAGTAATCCAATGGAATATTAATTAAATCACTTCCAAATAGAATGTGCACAGGAGTTTAAGGATTGAAAGTATATTTTCCAATTGATAGATTACTATCAATTGTATATTATGGTTATGGTTGTTATGATTATTATGCCATGTGATTGCAGCCTTACATGGAAGTCGAACTTAAATGTCCATAGGTTAACAGTGCCGGATTTCAACCTGCCCATCCTCTTCATGCCATTTGGTGATGGTTTGGCAGTTGTGGATGGGGTTGGGGAGAAAGTAACTTACCAAGCCTGTTTCTTCATGCAAAGAATAGATTGAAATGTTTTTCCACAATAAAGCACAATCTTTGCAAGACCTGACTTGAGTTTGGCCCTTTTGAAAAAGAGCTGCAGGTTTGGCCATGAAATAACCCTGTTGTCCTGGCCTTATTTCAAAATATTATTTCAATATGGCTTTGAAATTTCAATGGAGATGTAACTGCTTGCTGTGCTTAGCTGAGTTGTGTTTTATATTTCTTTCGAAAAGAAAACATCGAGGTTGGATTGGCATTCTTCCAATCCAATATACATGTAGGCCTTGACTTATACCAGTCACTTAGAGACACTTCAAAGTTACGGTGGACGCCATAAAAAGTTACTTTGGACCCAGATTCAAAGTTCCAGCAGCCACCTCCCCCACAATAACGTGACCGCATTTTGGGTGGTCAAAAACCTGGCCCATGTTTACGGCATTTGCAGCATCCTATGATCACATGTCCATGATTTATAACATTTTGCAAGAAACTAGCATTTATTTACAGTTTTTAGCAAAAAAAACCCAAACCCTATAGAAACCAATGGGTTCATTAAATGACTGCAACATTCACTTAGTAACCGCTGCAAAAAAGATCATAAAATCAGATAAATTCATGTGATAACTTATGACTGTAGTCGAGAATTCAGTTACAATCATAAGTCAAGGATTGCCTGTATAGTAAACTGTATTTCAGTATTCAATGAGTGGGTGCAGTTCATCAGCTCTTCTGCCAGCAGCTATGAAGTCTTGTATATCACTTTGTGGTTCAAACTAAAATATCTGCCTGCCTTCCTGCCTACCTATCCAGGGTGAGGAGGCACAGTGGTTAGAATGCAGTACTGCAGGCTACTTCTGCTGACTGACTGCACTTTGGCAGTTCGAATCTCACCATGCTCAAGGTTGACTCAGCCTTCCATCCAAGGTCGGTAAAATGAGGACCCAGATTGTCTGGGGCAATAGGTTGACTCTGTAAACTGCTTAGAGAGGGCTGTAAAAAGTATATAAGCCTAAGTGCTATTGCTATCTTATCATCTATCTACCTACTGAAGTACCTATGTATTTATCAAGTTTACATAGCTGTCTATCTCCCACAAAGAGACGTGTAAGTGGTGTACAAAGGGTGGTGTACAAAAAAACAAAATAAATTCTGTAGAAGCAGATTAAAAAACAAACATAAAGAAAAACAACATCTCAAAGGGGTAATGCATCGATTACATGTGATGTAACCAAAATATCTATCTAAATGCAGGGCAGCAGCCCACAATGTTGAATAAACCATCTGTTTCTGATGTCTAATTAGAGAATAAGTTTATATAAGAGCTCCAAATCCTGTGTTTATCTGGCTAGTTTTACAAACCTTAATCTTTTGATTTTCATCAAGCAATTTCAATTCAGACTGGGAGCTTTGTTGTTATTATTTGACAGACATGGCGGGAAATCTGTTTGCTTTTTTTATAGTAAAATTGAGATTCATTTATGGATGTACATGGTCAGTTTGCAAAACTTATCAGGAAATATATCTGTAGTTCATTTCATACCTCCTGCTACGGCCAGTCCTTGACTTACAACCATTCATTTAGCAACCGTTTGAAATTACAATGGCACTGAAGAAAGAGATTTACAACAGGTTCCACACTTACAACCATCACAACATCCTGATGACCACTTGAACAAAATTTGGGCACTTGACATGTATTTATGATGGTTGCAGCATCCTGGGGTCATGTGATCACCGTTTGCAAACCTTCCCAGCTCATTTCCAACACGCAAAGTCAATAAGGGAAGCCAGACTGGCTTAACAATTGTGTGATTCACTTAATAATTGCAGTGATTCACATGACAATCTTGGCAAAAATCTTTGTAAAATTGGCTACGACTCACTTAACAATACCTTGCTTAGCGATGGAAATTCTGGTCTCAACTGTAGTTGTAAGTCAAGAACTATCTGTATTTGTATCTGTGTTTTCACCCTGCAACTTGCTTGTTGGAAGGGGGAAGTTCCTAGTTGCTCATGAAATAAATTAAGACCAGAGTAGTTTTTAGTATGTTCACATATTGTCAGAAGCATGCCAAAATTCGGTATGTATTATGCAATCATGTAGAATGCAATAGAAACTTAGCCCCATTAAGTTTTGTGCAGTTTATTCCCAGATATAAGAATGAAAATTTCACATATGTATTTAATCTGGGGTGGCTTTTTTCTCAGATAAAAATCATATTTCATGTTAGGAGTCATAAGATTATTCAGTAATCAATTAACTCTATTTCCACAATGGAAGTCATTCTTGATGTGACCTGGGAGCATTTCTTAAAGATTTCTTGAGCCATATTCCTAACCTCTTTGCTGTTTCTTGGTCTAGTTAGCACATATGCAAAGAAGATGTATTCAATATTGTGGCAGGTTTAAATTCTTTTACCTATCTTTCTAATTCAACTTTTAAAAAGCTCACTGATTTGCTTAAAAACTATAAGACATCTTATTATTATTGTAGCTTTTTAAAACACACACACACACATACACATACACATACACATACATTAAAGTACTCCATTCTGACAATTCACTTAAGAATCGTATTAAATATTTTTTTCTGATGCAATTTTCAATTCTATTATATGTAGTCCTCATTTAGCAACCACAACTTGGTTAACAAAACACTTCAGCTTCCTTTGCTTTACAGATCTACAAAGTTTGTAAATGCTAATATTGATCGTAAAGTTACTTTTTAATCATTGTCGTATCTGTGAACAGGCACTGAATGAAGCAGTGAGATAGCTAAACAAGAGCAAAAAAAGTATTTGCTGCAATGTTTATTGGAATAAGAGAAAACAATAATTTCAAAGGATACAAAAAAGGAAGTGAAAATTTCAAGGCAGACTTTGCTATGCCTGTCTGAAAAGAAGCAGAATGGCATTACAATTCATTCAAGCATTGCTTTGTTGCTGTTGTAGGCAATTGATGAAGGGAGCAGTTGTTGAATTTGACTGGTAATCACATTCTCGACCTCTTAATATAGATGTATATATACCATGGGATTGGAAATTAAACTAGATTATCTCTCTGGGCTCCTATCATCTGTATTTCTGTGATTACTGTCTCTCAACCATTAGTCAGAGATAGAGCAGAGAGCTTGAAGAAAAACCTTATCCCTCAGTCAGGAGAAAGGTACTACTGGGAAACTGTATCTCTGCTTCTAAGGAAGAACATAATAGCAAGAAAAGCCAAGATTGGTCCCCTCTGATAACCAGAGAGAAAACTGCCTCTCCAATTTTTACTTTGTTATCAAATAGATTCATAGAACCACAAAATGAAGGGATTGGAAGGAATCTTCTTGTCAAATCCCCTGCCCAGTGCAGTATCTGTTACTACAGCTTCCCTGACAGAGTTGCCATCCGGCCTTTAACTCTAGATGGAACCAGTGAAGGAAAGGCTTATCATCTCCCAAAGTTTTGTGATACCGACAGTAAAGGCTGTAGACCACGGGTGTCAAACTCAATTGCGTCACGTGATGTATTGTGACATTTTTTACCTTTGTGGAGCCGGGATGGGCTCTGTGTGACGCATCCGGCCCGTGGGCCGTCAGTTTGACATCCCTGCTGTAGACCCATTCCTTGTTTAGTTACTCAGTTCCATTTTCAACAACCAGGTCATTAAGCAAAATAGTTGCTAAGTAAATACCTGACAGAGAGAGACAGAGACAGAGACAGAGAGAGAGAGATCTCAGTCTGTGTGTGTGTGTGTGTATGTGTGTATGTATGTATGTGTGTGTGTATTTCCCAGTAATATAATAATCTTCCCAGTATATATATACTGGGAAGATTATTGATTACTACCTTCTCATTCAGATGATGCCCTCCATCAGCGGTTCCAGTATTACTTTCACTCTGAAATGTGTTGTGGTCAAGCATACAAACCTAGTTGTAAATGGTCAGAAAGTTATATTTTTATTATAGTTGTATTTGCAAATGGTCGCTAATCGAGATAGTCTCTAAACAAGGAATGGGTGTATTGTGTTTCATTGCTTTTGTATACAGTGTTTAAATTATTTTTTTGCTATATAATAACAGCAGAAATTGTTACTGCTGTTTCTATAGCGGTTATATTTTTTTCAGGGACTGGTTGCTAGCCCAATGCCCAAACCTCCTTCTTTCTCATCCAGGCTTGGGACCACCATGCCAGAGGATCTAATGTGAATGCTTAAAATATAATAACACTAACAACAAATGTTAAGCAATCATGTTGTTTTGTCTCTCTAAGAATATGACAGTATCTACTTCAGAATATATGTCAAAGGAAGAATAGCAAATAAAACTCTTATCAGTTGTATTTTTTTTTAAATCCAGGTTGCCTTGAAGAGTTCTTGAAACTCAAAAACTTGAAATGATTTTGTATATCTTCATTTGGCTAATATTGCCTGGGTGGATTTTAATTTGTTTCTCATCACCATCAGAGAGTCTATGCTGTTCAGAAGCCGTGTTACAGTTTGTTTTACTAAGATATAGTAACAGGAGGAAAAAGTGAGCAGGATGTGTGGAGGCCAAAAATGGCGTACGCACAGGCGGCAATGGGCAGTGGCAATCCCCGCAGCCTGGAACAGCTGATCGGTGGAGGCCCATCCAACCGCCAATCAGCTGCTCATGCTAAATCAGGCTGTGCTGAAGCTGACTAGGCTGTTTGCTGTTTGTTGCAAGGAGGCAAATACTGGGAGGCACAGGCACATTTCCCCCCCTTGTTTTCCTCCCCAAAGCTTGGTGTGTCTTATGGTCTGGAGCATCTTATAGTGCAAAAAAAAATGGTAAATCTTTTTATCAGGATTGTTTATGCATTACAGCTCGTTATACTCTTCATTCGTCTTTAAAATGCATTCACTGTGTTTTCACATCAATCTTTTACAACAACCCTATGATTTTCCCCTGCAGTTGTGCTGCTTTAGTGCTGTATCCAAATCCACTGCCCACATAAAGCCAATACATGGGTTTCTCCTCTAGAACTAAGCACTGTTGTTCATTCAGAATAACACTCTGTGACTCAACACAGACATCCATAATTCTGATTTATTGGAAGAAAAAAGCTCTAGAACAACCTGTAAGACTGGTTATTTGGGAAATGTCTACAAATTTAGGAGGGTCCAGTCAAAGCTTTGTATCTGTTGCTGAGTAATTTCTTAAATATTTATATTAAAAAATCACAATAGGAATCTTTACGTAGATAGGGTGAACAGTGAAATTTTCACGTATATATAAAAGAGACTTAAATCTTTTTCTCCCCAATTCCTATGAATTTTATTTATCTGTATTATTTGTTGGGGGAAATTTGTATTGATTGAAAAGCCGTTGTCTTTTCTATTTGGTTTTCTTTCGTTATTCAACAGGCGATCCGGCTCCTGGATAGAAATTGGTTAGTTTATATGAATTTATGTCCTGCCCAGCTCCCTAAACTCAGAGCAGTTTACAATAAAATTAAAAGCCTATGTTTGCATGTAATAGATTTATATATAAAGATGTGTGTGAAAGTATACATCTACATGTATATTAAATGTTAGTGCAATAAAAATAGCCCAATGCCATACAGTCATAATACTAAATGTTCACTGCCAGATACCTTGTGCCGCAGAACTGTTTTCATGCCTCTGTGAAAAGCAAATAAAGAGAGAACCTGGCAGACCTCTTGAGTCTGTATTCCATAGCAGGAGCCACTTTAAAAAAAATGCCTTTGGAGCTTTATGCCTTTGATCTCTTGACCAGGCAGGACTATAAGTACCTCCGTCACTACTTGTTTGCAGAGGCTAGTCAGATCCCCTTGGAAAAGATAGACCATAAGGTATCCCAGAACCAAGCCATACAAACCCTAGAGTTAAAACCAATTGTAACATCTCATTCCTTGAATCAGATGTTTTCTTGGTAGTTAATGCAACAACTAAAGAATTGGTGCTATATTCGGTGCTAGTTTTAAGCTCAGTCAGAATAGGTGCCCAAACCTAGGCACCATCCTGCTGAATCATTCTAAAAATGCAAATCAGTACAAGGTGGCACCTCAGTCAGTGTGGCCTGGGGTTCCATATGCCCTTGAGCCAGTACTGGTTGTATTGCTTTCCTATTCTCCACCATCACCATAACAAACTATGTTTTGCTTTTCTTGAATGCTTCAATCTTGACGAAGCTAATACAAGTGTGTACAGAATTGGCAAAGAGGATCCTTACAAAATAAGAATTCCAGTGCTCAGATGAGATACTCCAGGCTTCAAGAAACAAACCACACTGGCGAGAATTGGAAATATTTTATTGTAAATACCAAAAATATGTATTTTTGACACCAAATTTTCCCAGTGTACATGAAATGTTTATTTAATTAAAGGCATATTTTTCACAGAATAAAATGGCTAAAAATAATTCCCAGATTTTTATTTATTGATGGAAGTATTTTACTTTGAAGCCCTGTAGGGACTTCTAAGGAAGACTAGCTAGCCACTGAATCAATTAGACACAAAAGGATCATGCAAAGAATAGAATGCATAGAATAAGAAGGGCTAAAAGACAAAATGTATAATGGCATCAAGCCATTTAGATAGTCTAATTCTCAACTATTTGGGTAGGAGTGGAGAGGGGAGGGGGAAAAGAATTGGTGATTTTTTTAAATTTCCTAGATGAATTATAGTAATGAGAAGTGCACTTCAATCATCCTGCAAAAAACTAAAAAAATGGACCTCTGTGAGATAGTCTTGTACAATTCTACCAATTTTGCATGTTCATGTCCTCTGTGAGGCAATCTTTCTGTTCTTCTTGTTTTAAGTCATATTCTATCTTTCAAGTGTTCACTCCCTGATGCCTGCCAGAAAGGGTTCAGATGAGCATTTCAAACACCCTATTCAATTTCTTTCTCAGTCCAAATAGAAAAGGAATGAACTTGCCTTAACAGCGGTTTGGATAATACTTAGTGCTTTCTGAAGTGATCTACACCCATTTCCCAGCAGGGCATCACATCAAGTAATGAACCTTATAGAGAAACTGGAATCTGAGTAATAGGAGGATTGTCCTCCCACTTCTCTTTCTAACTTCACCCTGAGAAAAGGAATATTATATGAGTTGGTCTTTTGAGATTCTCAAATTTGTGGGAGGCGAAAAATGGTCTTTCTCAAAATGGTCTTTCGAGATTCTCAAATTTGTGGGAGGCGAAACTGGATGGACAATTTCTCAACAGCAAGACTCCCATTTAGCAATGAAATACTGCCAAAGAAAATATCCAAATATCTTTTGGAGTATTTCCTCA
Source organism: Oxyrhabdium leporinum (assembly GCA_032468155.1). Taxonomy (NCBI): domain Eukaryota; kingdom Metazoa; phylum Chordata; class Lepidosauria; order Squamata; family Cyclocoridae; genus Oxyrhabdium; species Oxyrhabdium leporinum. The sequence continues at coordinate 169,717 of JANHFL010003494.1, read as the reverse complement.
ATTTAATTTATGTCTCATTGCCAATTGCTGGAGAATGATTGTAATAATAAAAGAAAAAACACTTTGTCTTGGTCACTTTATAAACAACTAAGTGAAAAATAACATACTAATGACACATTTTTCTTGCATTATTGTCTTCTTTGAAATGATTTCTATAACATTTTCTCCTTCATTAATGAATACACTAAAAATGCAAAAGCATTCCTCTGTCTGCCATTGCTTTTATAACTTCACACAGTTCCTCTGAAGTATCACAGTTCGGAAAGTGTCACATGAGAAATCTATGTTTCAAGCATAAAGACCATATCAAATGTTGTTCAGTTTCAGATGGAACTACCAGCCTGACTGCTTCATTTGGCCAGAATAATTTTTAGTCTTGCAGAGAAATCACAGAATCCCCATAAACTCATCTTTGGAAGTTTGCAGCGGGGTTTAGGTTGTTAATATTGCTAATTTGTAAGGAATTCTCAAAGTTTAAAAACATTTCAGACGTGAGAATGTAATTCCCCAATTTCCCCCTCCAAAAAAAAGGCCCAACAAACTATGTAGCAAGGGTTTCAGAAAATAATTTCTTAAAAGGCCTTCAAAGAATTTTTATATATAATTCTATAAAGATAAATAGGAAGATATAGTTTCGATCAAATGCGTCTTGATCTGAGTGACATATAGATACCTAATGAAAATGCCATTTGCTAGGAGAGTAACTAATCCTGCAATAACAAGATATCAACATTGTCATGAACTCCTTGCAAAAGCAGTTCTCCAGGATAACTAACTATCTTTCGTCGTTTTGCAGCTTTCAGTGTTCCCACTAAAGCCTCAAAAAGGTTGGCACATTTGTCATCTGCAAACAGCACTCCAAACTTCACGCTCAATGTTCCATCAGGATCTGGACAAAAGAAAGCATGTGGATGAAATGACATATTAACATTTTAGCTCCAATAGGTCTTTGGACCAGGAGATTTTCAACGTTTCTAATTTAATTTAATAAGGTTACTGTATCCGTAGCCAAATTCATCACAATGTAAATGTGAAAATACAACCAATATGTTAACTTTTAAACAAAACATGCACTCGGAGGCACAAATCAGTAAAAATTATTATTAAATCCAAATCCATTAGATCAAATAGTAAACTATATCAAAGGAGTAATCTCTGCAGCATTATTTTAGATTTGCTGACACTGCTGAAGGTATAAAAAAAAAACACATTTTAACACTTCTTTAAAAAAATGTTAATCTTCCATTTTTAATCAATGAAAACTTTGCTTTGTGTCTATATACTGAATAATAATAATCATATGAGAATATGATATCATTTAGGCCAAAAGTAACTCAAGGTATGATTAATACTGACGGCTTCATGGTTTGTTGAATAAACCACAACTAGATGGGTTTGCCTACATGTTAAGTTATAAAAATATTTTATAAATCACAATTTGCACTATATACTAAGCTAAAATCAACAAAAATAACCCTTATTTTTTAACCTATTGTGATTAGTGAATATGAATATCACCTGAAATTAAAGGTCAATGAGGAAAAAAATAAGATTGCATTTAAATGCCCTTTCCAAAAAGACACACTAGAATAGTGAATTTACAAACCACTGCTTAGGCTGTTGATTAAAACTTAAAGTTGCACTAGTAGTTTGAACTGGAACCAACATGCACATAAGAATCCAGTTTTATTTTAAAAGCGGGAAAATTATGAGAAAAAAGAGTGACTTAACTGGGAATCAAATATAATTTTGGTCTGTTACATAAATTGACCTAATTAATATTCAATAAGTAAACAAAGATAACATGATGTATCAATCTAGACATGTCTCACTGTTGCCAAGTTTCCACAAGCAAGGAGACATCCCCTCAGAAGAGATTGTTGTTTTCCATTAAATGATTGTCTATGTCACAAGTAAAGTTTGCATTAGTAGCTCTGAGTGTCTGGGAAACTTGGCACCAGTTTTCAGAAGCCGGGGGGGGGGGGGGGGGCTGGA
>JANHFL010003494.1:149043-167622 GCA_032468155.1 Oxyrhabdium leporinum | reverse complement strand
AGTTTTCAGAAGCATGGGGGGGGGGGGGGGCTTGAAAGAAAATTGGCAGTCTGGTTATTATGTATAATGCTATTAGGACTAGAGATGCATGCTGTTGGCTTAAATAGTCTGGGGACTCCCATGCTATTCTTATTATCTATTTAGTAATCAATATATCCTGTTGGTGTTGGAGAAGTCCTCTGGATTTGGATAGCTAAGAACAAACAAATTGGTCATCAAACCAATCAACTCAGGATTCTCATGGATTTCAAATTATCCCACTTTGGATACGTTATGTGAAGACATATCTCTCTAGAGAAGTCTGTAATATTGGGAAAGATAGAAATAAAGACAGAAAGAGGATGGATAGCTTAATTAAAGTGGTCATAAATGCACCACTGAAAGATCAGAAGAGCCAGATTGGGAACAGGAGAAAATATAGTCACTAAAAATTGACACCAACTTGATAGCACATAAACAATCATTTATATTCTGTAACAAACTTATCAGACTGTCTTGAAGCAAAAGCCTTAACCACTTCCTTTAACATTTGAACTGTTGCCAGTAGTTTATTGAAGTCTTTACTGATTTTCATCCAATCTACTCCATGTTTTAGAAACAAAATCTTGTATCTTGAGTTTTATACCTTACTTTTCAAAATGGGGCAGGTTTTCCTGAATTGCAGATTTTCCCCAATACAGTGCCTTCCGGAAATATTAGACCAATATACATTGGAAATTATGTCAGTTATATTCTACCACATTTGGACTCTGTTAATTTTATATTCCTTCTACGGCCATTTAGTCATACTTACTTTTGGTCCCCAGCCGTTGAATTTCTTCAACTAACAGGTTGATTTCATGTTCAACATTCATTGTAACCTATAAATAAATTATTATTGCTTTATAAATTTGTTCCTTTCTGTTTTCTTTCATATTCAAAACAAGTACTGAGATTTTAAAAGAAGTTTCATGTGCACTTAGGGACACAATGAATGCATGTTGGGGAGGGGTCCTTTTTATCAGTTCACATTCTCAAAGAGACAGTTATCTTCCTTATTAAGTGGCTTATGTGTTTGGAAGTCAGATACATTGTTGCACATTCTGCAAAGGAAAGTCTTAAAATGTACGCGGTAGCTGTAAAGCATTTACTTGTGTTAAAAATTCTAGCATTTAAAACGCGTTTATATTGCAAAATGTAATAAAGGGAGCTGTTCTGAACATTAATATAACAATTATTTAAAAGTATTACATTTCTCTGAAAAGCACATGATCCTGCATTTAAGGTAATTCTTCCCTTTCACCCTCTTAAATGGAGATTTAACCAAAAAAAAATCCTTGTCTGCCTCTTTTGCTGTTTGCAGACCAAATCAAAGATTATTTTTCTACTTTAAAGTATAACTCATTTGGGAAAAAGAACTACCTTACTTTTCATATAATACACTAAATTACCAGTGCAAGTGCAGAATTTCAACATAATTTCACCATAACTGAATAAAAACACAAACAACTTGAACAGCTGCCACCCCTTCTAATTAGCTTTCTTCAACAGACTTCTACAGTAGTCCTAGATTTACAACTGCAATTGGCACTAGAATTTCAGTTGCTAAGCAGTTGTTAAAGTGAATCATGCCTGATTTTATGACCTTTTTGCCATGAACGATAAGCAAATCACTGCAATTGTAAGTGAAAAATGCAGTCAGCAAGCTAATCTGGCTTCCCCCGTTGACTATGCTTATCGGAAGCCAGCTGGGAAGGTAGCAAACACATGACCCTGGGATGCTGCAACCATTGTAAATAATGCCGAGTGCCAAGCATCCCCATTTTGATCGTGTAACCATGGGAATGCAAAGTTTACAAGGACAAATTGTAACTTACTTTTTTCACTGCTGTTGTAACTTCCAATGGTTGCTAAAGAAATGGCTATAGCTCGAGATTAGAGTTTTGTAAACCTATTAATAAGGCCCATCTCAAAAGTGGTTAAGTATCATAAACCAATTGTTATCTACTGTAGCATTCAGATTCTGCCGACTTAGCACCTCTTCAAAATCTTTCTACATCAAACTGCATTGCAAGATAGCGTTCCATTTATATAAACTAGTTCAAGCAAATAGGGATATTTTTTTAAATTTTTTAATTTTGCTAACCAATGGCAGTTTCCTGACAGACTACCCAATATCTGTGCAGAGATCCACCCACGTAGGAGAACTGCGCTTGCTTTATCTTGCAGCAGTTACTTCAGAAAATGTCAATACACAATCAGAAAAAGTGCAACCAGATTCCACCTGGTTTTTGTCTGTCAGTCTAACACATCTCTCATACAAGTCTTCTCACTAAAACCACAAGAAGCTGTCTTAAAAAAAAAGAGGTCTCAACATTGAAATTGTATATGCATGTCTAATGAGAAGTTCATCAAGTTTGATGGGACTTAAACCTAAGAAACTTCTATGACTACAGCCCAGGCAGGCAAGCTCCTATAGTTCCACACAAAGTATGGGCTGTTATTAATATAGTGAACAAACATGTTTCCATTTCACTTCAAAGAGCAGAGATGAGGAAGCAGGTGATAATTACTTAAGTGTGCATATTATTTCAAACGTTAAGGGAATGCTTTTTGTTTACCTTTTCAAAAAGTTATTTTATAGAACAAGCGTAACTGAATCCTGACGTTTCCTTCTCCCAAATGAATAAGAATGGCAAGCAATGGTATGCAAGTGCCTGATTTTCAGTAGTCTTACATCTATTATAGGAGAGAAAGGAACCTGTGGCTTTTCATTGGCTTCATGGCTCTGGAGTATATTCATTTCTGAATTCTTTTGTTTGCAACTAGAATAGGAACAGCATGATGAGTAATTTCCTTTCTGGTGCAACATACATCCTAATTTGGTCATAAGTGTGTTTGTGTGTGAGTGACTGCCTGACAAGTCAGGCAATTTCCTAGGTAAGATTTCAGAAGTGATTTGCCATTGCCTGCTTCCTAGGGCTGAGAGTGAATGACTGGCCCAAGGGCATCCAGTTGGCTTCATGCCCGAGGCAGGACTAAAACTGGTCTTCAGCCTAATGCTTTAACGGCTGCATGGCTCTCCAATTTGGTCACGGGAGCTTCTGTATTCAGCTAATGAGAGCTTTCAACAAGTTGAAGGTCTTCTCTGCATCTTACGTTCCCTTCCTCGACAAAACAGCTTTCACCTGTTCCTAGGCGCCCCTCGGGTTCCCCGCATCCAGAGATGGGGAGAGGCTGGCAGAGAATGGAGGCAAAGGAAACGAGCCGCGGGAAGGAAACGCAACTTGCAAAAGAGGGGAGCTTGAACCGTTGCGTAAAGGCGACTGGCGGGGCTAAGAAAGCCAAAGGGCGCAGGTACAGCGACCGGGCAAACAATGGGATAAATAAGCCGAACCCCAAGCAAGCCTGCTTCTCTGGAAGCAAGTCTCTTCGTCTCTGTAGGGCTGCCATCCCAGCTGTAAGCAATACGCCGTCTAGGACTGCAGTCCTCCCGCTGGCCAATTGCGCAAAGCAGAATATCAGCAGCACCGCCGGTTGCTACTGGTTCTTGTGCCCGCCTGGGACAAACCCCCCTCGCCCAACAGAAATCGCCGGCGCCTGCTAATGCGGAGTCTCTGCGAGAGAGCAGCATTCTCGGACCCGAGGACTTCCCACTCCAAGGTGGATTCTCCTGCCCTCTCCATCCTCGTGGAGGATCACATGGCGCCGGCGCGGAAGTGCCGGCTACCGCCACCTCGCCTTCCCTCCGCCTGACAAAGAGCCGCGCTCAGACCCCGGCTCGGAAACAAGAGCTCCACGAAGCGGACTTTAACTCCGCGGCTCCCCGCAGTCCGCTGCACTGGGGCACCCTGCGATTTTTGCCCCGCCGTCCTCCCACCTGTCCGCGCGTCGGTCGCTTGACTGTGGACGCCCACTCCAGCTCACCTAGATAGACTTACCTCTAGAGAAGAGAAGGAGCGGCGTTCAAAGCAAAGTGCCGGAGGAAGTGTGGCTCTGAAAGAGTGCGAGAAGGAGGAAATCTGTGACCAACCTCCCCCCTTCCCCCACTCGAGACTGAAAGTGAGCGGAAGGAGAGGTGCCGCCCACACGCCTGTAGCAAACGCTTCTGGGGAGGCGAGAGGTTAAGATCGAGGCTTGGTTAAACTGATGGTCCCTGAAAATAAGCCCCGTTTGCCAAGTGGGAAAACGCCAATGATAGTCTCTTGGAACAGGGCTAGGGCACATCTGTGTGCTCATTACCTGATGCAGCATCGTTGAGTGACTTGCAGGTGTCAACCAACCTCTCACAGATCAGAAAACAATGGCAGAATGTTGAAATCACCTCGCTATATTTTTTAACCAGGCTTTTTAACCAGCCACCTCCCTGGAGTCCTTAAATGATGAACATTCATGAGTCTGATGGAGTTCCTTTTTTTCCCCAACATCAGGACTACAGCCATATAGAGAGCACATGTCTTTCCACAGGGTCTTTAAAAGCAGGCTGCCATAATCAGCTCCTATTTTGCCAGTTTATATTCTGTCTAGTAAGGGGGACAGCAAATGGGTAGGTAATGTCCTAACAGTTCACTGCAGGATGTATTAAGATCCAGTAATTGGATTTCAGTCACTTCTCAAGATGTGAACTGAGCCTTGGATGGGGATGAGTTTTAGAATTGGTTAGAGCAGTAAATTTATCTACCTGTCAAAACCATTACATTTAAGTACTGTTCTTGCAAATTTGGTGAGACCTAGTTGTCTGACCATTGCAGGAAAAAAAACCGCCCACAAATGACAGGTTACTTTACAGAGGGTTTAGTCTACACATTCTCCAGTAACCTTAGTGCTGCTTTAGTGATTGCAGATTAAACCAGGATTTCTCTAGAAGCATTTGTTGACTTATATAATACCGTATTTGAAAGGCAAGCTGCAAGCAGGTTATTAGAACAGTATGGCTAGAGAAAGCAATATTGCAGAACACAAACTTTCAAAAACGGCTTACATCCCATGGATCTGAGAGCAATGTGCAGGTTGTTTAAAAGAAACCTGATCACATCTTTCTTTAGTTATGCTGCTGCTGCTGCTTTTCTCCTGTGGTCATGTTAGTTAAGTAGTACAAAATCAAGTGACTGGAAAAGTAGCATGCACACAGCAGTCAAAAGTTGCTGAACACATTTCTGTTCTTGCCACTTCATCGTAGTGGTTGCTTGACCAAATCAGCCAGATCATGCCTTCAGCAAGGTTTGTACAGAGGGAAGATGGAAAATGTATCTCCAATAGAACGAGAAACCCAAAGATAAAAGGAGACACTTCCTGAAAAAGCAATTAGCGAGGCAATGGCAACTTAACATTATAGGGATATGGTGGCTATATCCTAAGATTCATTCATGATACAGCTAGTCCTCAATTTACAATCACTCATTTAGTGACCGTCTGAAGCTACAACAGTACTGAAAAAATGACTTGCGACAGTTTTTCATACTTATAACCATTACAGCATCCCCAAGGTTATGTAATCAAAATTGAGATGCTTAGCAACTGGCATGTATTTGTATCCCGAGGTCATGCGATCACCTTTTGCAACCTTCTGCAAGCAAAGTCAATGGGAAAGCCAGATTCACTTAATAACCATGTTGGTATCTTAACTGGGTCTTTCTGCTCATTGGCTAAGTACTTTAACCACTATAAAACACTCTGTGTGTGTGTGTGTGTGTGTGTGTGTGTGGAGAAAGAGGGGGGGAGGGAGAGAGAGGGGTATAAAAAGCTGACCGTATTTAGGGTTGGTTCCCTAAGGAAAGAAAACTCTAATGTGCTCAGCCATGTATACCTGCCTCAATTTCTAAGGCATATCTATAGCAATTTTTCTAAGTTATATTGGAAAGATCAAGGCTTATCCTCTGACATCCAAATGTCCCATTCCTCTTAACAAGGGATTCCAGGGTTTTTAAAAAATAGATTCAATGGCCTGAAATAAATTGAAAACCTCTGATCTAAGGAACTGCCTCTTCCTTCCTTTAAGCCTGCTTTCCTTCCTTTCTGTTTCCTTCCTGGCTGTTAACTTTAGAAGCAGATGGACTTTTGAAGATACCCTTGCACAATGATCAGAAACCAGCCTTTCTGACATATGGAATAAGGCGGGGGTCAGCAACCTGCGGCTCCAGAGCCACATGCGGCTTTTTGGGCCCTCTGCTGTGGCTCGCTGACACCCTGTCATGGCAGAGGAATGAAAGACCATTGCCCTGTCGTGGCAGTGGCATGGCCAGAGTCTTAGTGTGGGAGTGCCCCCGTACTTGCCTTTGTGCGGCAACAGCATTCTGCCTTCGTCATGGTACATTTGCTGTTGCTGCCAGCAAAGAGGGCTGGGAGAGAATGGCGGGGATAGATCTTGCGGGGTGGGGGCCATCCCCCAAGCCTGGCCTTTCTCCTTCCTTGTTGGCAGAGCCAAAAGAAAAAAGGGGGCGGCATGGGGAAGCGCTCCCCTCTCCCGTCGTGCAAATGGGGAGGGGGAGATGGCCTGGCTGAAGTGCCCCCATTGGCAAGTTCGACAGCAGAGAGGCATGGCCCGGCTCTCGCAGCGGAATGCAGTTCAGCACCTCCAGATGCGAGCTGCCCCCTTTGAAATGTGCTGATTTCCATTGTCTGTGCCTTCCCTGAGCTCGGCTCTTTCGCCCCAGTGAGAGGTATGTTTCTGCTCACTTTCTTTTCCTGTGCCTTCCCCAGGCAGCGATGGCTGGGGCCGTGGGAGGGGGGGGGAAGCAGAGGTGTCAGGGCTGCTCCCCCCCCAGCAAGCTGGGCCTGGAGGAGCGCAGAGAGTTGCAGGCAAGCGCTGGAGGGTGAGATGATGTGCTCTGATGTCACCCCAAACGCATTTCCAGCACACGCTTCTCTGTCCCAAAGTAGGATTGAGTGGGGGAAAGGGAGCAGGGGGAAGGGGGAAAGGTAGGAGGGAAGGAGAAGCCCAGCTGGCTTTCCTTTGGCATGGGGCAGGTGGAAGACCCAATACCCCCTCCATGGCCTGCCCGCTGCTCTCGCAGTGCTTTGCGCAGCACAGGGAAAGCACGCTTCACAATGGAGGAGACTGGGTCCCCTCCTCCTCCTGGAGCCCATTCCCTGCCCCACTCTCCCCTGGCAGCTGTCTCGGGGTAGAGAGCAGATCATGCATCCAGCGCCAAAAAAGCCAGAAGTAACCACCTGCTGTTTCCCGCCAGTCAGGCAGCAAGTGAGAGAGGGAGACAGAGAGAGGGAGACAGATTCCACTCAATTCGGCTCTGTTTGCTTTCCTCTCTCAGCCTTTGCCCAGTTTTGCAAGGATTCAGTGGACACTGCTTTGGTGATTGGGGAAGGGGGGAGTTTTGTTCCATACTTTGCCTGCCAAGCATCTTTGGGGGCGCCCAGGGACTATATTTTCTGACCACTTTGAACTGAGTTGCAGGATGCGTATGCTTGCCTGTGTGAGTGTGCTGCTGCTTGGGATGATGCTTCTCTGAAGTGCATGCAGTGATTTAAGATGGCAACCTCGTGGCGCTGTGATGTAACAGTCCAATAGTCACTCCTTTTGCAATAAAAGTTTTATTTTTGTCTCTTTCCAGAGAGAGAGAGAACGTGGTTGAATTTCCTTACAGTTATTTCCTGGGTGTGTGAGTTGGGAAGTGGAGAGGGGGAGTGGGAGGGAGGAAGGACGGGAGAGAGCATGGGAGAGAAAGAAAGAGACAGAAAGAGAGACAGAAAGAGAAAGGCAGAGAGAGACAGAGAAAGAGATGAGGGAGAGGGGGATGAGAGGGAGATAGAGGGAAAAATATGAAAGATGAGAGGGAGGGAGGGAGGGAGGGAGGGGGAGAAAGAGGGAGAGAGACCTATTTCCCGTAGAAAAGAAAACATGAGGAGCCACAAAACCAGGGTAGAGGTGGCTGGGGCGTCATGTGACTGGGTGGGAGTGAGTGACATCAAGTTGGCCATGCCCACTCAAGTTTTGTGGTTCCCGGTGTTTTGTTTTCTGTGGGAAACGTGCCCAAATGGCTCTTTGAGTGTTTAAGGTTACAGACCCCTGGAATAAGGCCTTCTGTGCTGCCCCCAAGTTGTGAAAAATACTGTAGGAACTCCATTTGCCTCTAGTGGCAGCACCCAAGCAAGGTTTTAAAAACTTAAGATCAAATGTGGTTAAAATTTGCATAAGAAACTGCCAGTTCAACATCAGGACCGTCGGATAGATTAGGAAATTGGAAAACATCCCAGAAATCAATGGCAAATTACTTTGGTACCATTGCCAAGTAAACCACTTGGGTGTGAACAGAAGTCAACATCCTCTTGAGGGTATCACTTTTTATTTGTACTTTATATTTAGAAAAATATTTTGGGTCACATCTTGTTAAATTTAAATATAGGCTTTTACTTTTTAATATTGTTGTTTTTAAGTTTAGTCAAGTGATTTTGATAAGGTATTGCCAGGTGGGGTATAACAAATCAACAATAAATATATTCCTTAATGTGGTGTCCTTCACTTATGTCACCAATTATCCCCAGCAGACTCCAGTAAAGATATTCCTGTTGTTTCATCTTCAACTGATCGGACGAGCAAGCTCCATAATTTAGACATCCGCAGGGCGCTACAGTACTCAGGAACACTGTAGTAGGCCTCCAGACCGACAGAGGACGGTGTAGCGCCTGTCTCTCTGTCCCACCCTTCCCCAACGCTTCTGTCGTATGAGAAAACGGAGAGAACTAAACCTTCGCATCCGGGTCTCGTGACCGAGATCTCGGGCAGCCTTTCTCCCCCCCCCCACCACTTCTTCTCCTTTTCCGGGAGCGGACTTAAATCCGTCCGCCCCTTGGTTGCGCGCGCCTTCCGTAGAGAGCCCGAAGGAGGGGGAAATGGGCGTGGCCAAAGGCACGGAAGAGAAACGTACAGAAACTTTATTAGGAGACTTTGACCGACTCACAGCGCTGGGTGCTTTTTTTTTTCCTCTTTGCACGCGCGGCCACGCCCCCTCCTCCCCCCTGTCGTCGGGCTTCCTCTGGATTGGAACCTTCCTCCGCAACTCTTGTTGGGCAGGCAGCTTCGCGGCGCGAGATCAACAAGGCGACAGCCGAGGCGGCGAAAGGCACACACACACACACACACACGCTCTCGTTTCCCCCCCCTTTTTTTTTGCGGAAGGCCTCCTTCCCCCTCCCCCTTCCCCGGCCGCTGCTGGCGCGAGGAGGAGGCGGCGGCGGCGGCGGCGGCTTCGCGCGTGCGAGCGCGGCCCCGCTCCCTCCTTCACTCCACCCCGTTGTAGGATCGATCCCCGGGGCAGGGCAGGGCCGGGCCGGGCCGGTGTAAGATGGAGGGTTTAACGCTGAGTGAAACGGAGCAGCGCTATTACTGCGACCTCTTCTCCTACTGCGACACGGAGAGCACCAAGAAAGTGGCGTCCAACGGGCGGGTCCTGGAGCTTTTCCGCGCCGCGCAGTTACCCAACGAAATAGTCATGCAGGTAAGCCAAGGCGACCCCAGACTGCTGCTTTTGACCTCCGGCGGGGGTGGTGCTCGGCTAAGGGAAGCGTCAACGGGGAATTCCTGCTTCCCTTCGAGGCTTTTCAGCTCCAGCTGCAGCGGGAGGGTCGTTTTGGGGTTGGGGGACGAGGTGAGGTTTTTGTTTTTGTTTTTTTAAAGAAAAGCGGGTCCGTTTCTGCAAATGCACCGCCGAGCGAGGCAGGCAGTGCAAGCTGGTGATGCCGCTTCGGTTGCAGCCCCAAGGCTCGAGCACTTTTGCACTTACTTCTTCTTTCCCAGTTGCAAGATCAGCACTTACGAAGAAATGTTCGTCGCTCGGTTTGTTTTTTAAATCCCGAAGTCTTCCGCAAAAGTAGTAAAATAAGGAGAATATTAAATTGGAAACTGAATATGAAGATAGGTGTTTCCAAGGAAAACAAGGCTTTTTTCCTATAACTTTTGAGTGGAAGTAGTGCTTAAAGGCAACACACAGAAACATTTGCCTTTTTTCCTACTTCACTAGCGGTAACCCTTTTCTCAGTTTTGGTGTGCTGACACTCTGAATTGCTGAACACAGCTTCATGGAATGGAGTGGAAGCTTTATAATCTTCTTAGCTAGATAAGGTAGCTTAGCCAGGTAAACTATACCTTATAGTTAGGAATGTGTGTTTTGAAATTTAGTGCAGCTGTTTCCATTTTTCCCCCCTTGGATTCTTTCTGGGAGTGTTGAACCATACTAAATATTTTAAAAAACACTTTTTCTACTTCATAGAAAGTGGCATAATGCCGCCTTTCCCAATCTGATATGCTGAACTTTTACTTACTCCACTAGCTCATTCCACTAGTTTGCACAAAGACATTCAGTGGTTTGGGTTTTGTAAGTGTGAGGTCATAGGCGTGACTTGATCATCATCATTTGATTACTATCCCAAAGTGTAAGAAGCAGTAGTTGTCGTTAATCTGTATTAGTTATAATCTGCCTTATTAGTTATAATCTGCCTTATTTTTTATTATTATTAAATGTAGAAATGCAGCCCAAGTTCTTTTTGAAGTTATTGAAAATTTAAGGCACTGAAATAGGTCAGTGACAACTAGTGCTTCCAACATTTTTGGACACTGATTTTTTCCTTAACTTGAACAAATAAAAAGCAGGTAGTGTATTGTATTTTAGCATGCTGTGGCAGAGCTCTCATGAGGCAAAACAAATGTATCTGTTAATGATATGGTTAGTAAGTACATGTTGTGTTACATTGTTTTAAATTAATTGAAAGCCTGAACTGTGTATTACACAACTGTTGCCAACAAACAAGTAGAAAAGACCGTATTAAGAATACTTTGCCCCTTGTATAAGATGGACATGGCCTTGAATCTCGACTAACTCGAACATGTCTAAAAGATAACTTTTTTACAAAATTTGCTGAATTTTCTTATGAATACAATTGTTGCATTAAAAGGGGGTTGAGTTTTGATTACACTTGAATGAGATCCACATCTTCTGTAACTGTCAAAATAGATTCAATTCTGTCACCTATTCAAGCACACTGTATATGTTCTTCTGTTTGCTTTTATTTTCCAGCTTATCACTTTTATCAGTATAAAAACATTTATGTTATGAAGACTATGAAGACATAGGTAGCTAGCTATGTTTTCACTGTAAATGTTAGTTCCCCTCTTTTGAGCGGGACACCTGTTTTTGTTTTTAAGTACATTTTAAACAGTGTTTTTCGCTTAGACTTTTTAAACCCACATATGTAGCCAGATGCCCTGTAAGTACTTTGGACTTTATCTACTACAATCTTTTTTGCCTTTGGCCGTGCTGAAAAAAGAATAGTGTCCAAATGGGCACTAGGCTGCCTATTACTATCCAAGGTAATATTGTGTCCCTGAATTTGTTGTTTGGTAAGGGTGAGATGGCTCTCAGAGTTCTTTATGTCTGATCAGTATAAGGTCTTTATATTTTTCAGATCCGTTAGATCATTTGATTCATTGCTTTTCTATTTGGGTAAAAAAAAGCCCCAGACTTAATAAATGTGCATGTGGCTGTTTGCCATGTATGCTCATATAGGAAAATTATGATATATTTATAAATGTGTATATTAGTCAAAATAGACGCTACTCGGACTTGTATATACATACATATACATTTCTGCTGTGTTTTAATTGTTTACAATAAAGTTCTTAAAAGTTTGAAATGGGAAATTGCGTACTTTGTAAAACAAGTTCAGAAGTGGGATAGGACAAAAACCTGACAAAAAAAACCTGAAAATTAGAATTTCTCCTGTATTGATTCAGAATATTGCATTTAGCTTTAACTCACCTCATTGTAATGCATATTGCATAAATGTCCAGCAGCCTACATAATAATACAGTTCATTTTTAGCTGTATAACTCTTCAAGTAGTGATTTCTTCACTGATTGCTGTACTATTTCATATGGTCTGTGTTTGTACTCAGAATGGAGAGAAACACTAAATACTGTTTTACTGTTGATTCATGGCCAGTTATCGCCTAACATCCACTTCTAAATAAGGTGAACTATCAATAAGTAAACTATCTTCCATTTTTGGAATCTAGTTGAAAAGAAAGCATGCAGTAGAAAAACTTTAACAGTGGAATAAATAAGGGAAGCTTGGACTATGCCTCTTTTTAGCTTATCGGTAATGCAAAACAGGAATTATGGAAAATAAAAACTCGGACAAATGAGGTGTCCATCGTTTCTATTCTATGAAGGAAATGTAGTGGAAGCTTGGGCAGTTTCATATGAACAGGGAGTTCAGTGCATTCTGTTCGAACGTCATAGCTTAAACATTTGATTACCTTTATGGAGTGATTGGTGAACAGAAGTGTATACATTTTTATTTAAATTTCTGTGGTATGTGTTACAATGTGTACATTTCATTTTTACGTAAAGGCAACTGGACCATCATGCCATATGTTTGTTCATCAGCAGACTAACTTTCTAAAAAGTGAACCACATCTGGTAGGGATGGAAAAGCTGATAAAAAGAGAGTTCAGCTCTTTAAAAAAAGGTCCATATGTGATTAAGAACTGTGTAGAAAAATATCCAGGGGGAAAAAATCCTCCAATTGCATTTCTATAAGACAGTACGACAACATCTCACAATGTTTCCAGCTTTTCCATCCTAAGCTCCCTGTTTAGGATGAATTACAACAGAACTATTGTTAAAGGATTGAGGAGAAAAACCAGAATCCATGGTTGGTATGTCTATTCCCTAACTTGTTTAATGTATGTAAGAGCAAATTTGTTTAATATATCTAAAAGCAAATTTTACCTTAAGGTTCAAATGTGAAGAATTTCTTTTAATGGTATTTTTAGAAAATTGTACAGCTATGGGTACATCTGATGCAGTAAGTAGTCACTTAAAATGCTGTATCATGTTTAGCTGCTATTAATTGAACCAGAGAACTTTATGAGTTATACTTAAATAGCACATGGATTTCTTGCAATTATTGGGATAATGTTTCAGTTACTACTGCCTTAAGTTTCTCATAACAGATTTTAAAAAAAAAACAAAAACCTAGACTATAAATATAATTACTCTAAAGTAAGATACAATTAATGTGTGTGTTTTACATACTACAAAAAGAATTCAAGAATATGAAGAACTTGCCTACTTAGGGACTCTTGTCTTTAAAGCATTTATCAACTAATTAATGAAGAAACTTTGAATCAATACTATGGTTAGAGTCAGAAAAAAACTTAGTTATCTCAATTTTCAGCCCAAAATATTGTGGGAGTTTATGGGATTGAATTAATCTTGCTTAATGTGCCTAATCCTGCAATAGTATTATACATTCATTTGCAGCTTTGGTACAAATTGTTACAGAGACTAAACTTACACAAGAAGGGAGATTGTAGTCTACTAGCCATGATATTATGTTAAAATAAACACCTCTTACAGAAAGTCCTTTCTCTGCTGTCTCTAGGAATTCAGTGGTATTTCTTAGTTAAAAGAAAGACTCCTCCAAGTTGAACGTGATGCCTGATGCCTTAATGGACAAGCTTGTGAAATGTATTTTGCCACAGCAAAACATATTGTATTCCATCCTTTTTATGTTGCATTAGAAGACCATTTTGTTTTATATTAAATTTATTGAATAGTGTGTGTGTGTGTGTGTGTGTGTGTGTGTGTGTGTGTGTGTGTGTGTGCATGAAGACATTTCTGTGTGTACTGGAACCTTTTAAAATTAAATTAAACCAAACTGCATCAGTTTTATTACTACTGTTATAATTCAGGTTTTGAGTACCCAGCTTTTTTAATCTGGTATGACAGGTTCCAGAATGCTTCATACCCATTTTTCAGTAAAGTTGCTGAACAGCAATGGTTCCCATAGCTAATTGATTTTATGTTGATATTGTCAGATCATTTCAGATTGTTTCGGGTAGATTTGCTTGTACAGCATGCTGCTGTCAGAAAAATTTATGATTAAAAACTGAAGTTGAAATTCTCCGAAATTAATAAAAATGAGCTGCTTTTTGTGGTGGAAACAACAAAATATATTGCTGTAACAAATCTTGGGTATTACCAGTAGTATTCAAACTGGTGGAATTAAGATATTTCATTGGAGAGGAATATGAACTATTAAGTAACATAAAGCATACTTAAGTTAAATATTGAGCAGAAACTAGGAAATTAGTACCTTATAATATTTTAGCATTATTGGTAAACAGTATCGTTGCTAAACAAAAGAGTTGCAATTTGTAGTGAACATTCGTATGATTTCAGTCACCTATAGATATTCATTCTGTTGCCCTTTTTGTGGATTTTATTTTCTTTGAATCAGTGGCTATTAAAATGTACATTTAAGATTGCCAATTTTTTCATTACAGTTACAAATGCATGACTACACTGCAGTGCTGCATGCATATTATCTATGAGGAAATTAATAAGTAATATGCACCCATGCATTGCGAAATTGTCGTATTACAATATGTAGCTATTGAGAAATGGCTCAGTATCATTAACTTTGGATTTTGGAATTATTTATTCCTTTGATAGAATGCATATATTAATACTAAGCTTTATAGACAGATACAATCTCACGTTATGTATATTGATCTGTCTGTAGATCATGGAACTTTGTGGTGCAACTAGACTTGGATACTTCGGAAGAAGCCAATTCTACATTGCTTTGAAACTTGTTGCAGTGGCTCAGTCTGGGTTTCCACTACGAATGGAAAGTTTAAATTCTGGTAAGCCTTGAAATAATATTAAAATCAAATTTAAAAATATGCCTGTTGTCTGACTATGATATATTACTGGCCTAGTTCCTCAAAAATGAAATAAGGAACTCAGAAAACAGTGTCTCACGCATAACTTGTGTTAGTGTTCTTACTATCACAAGAAAGTGGAATAATCACAGAATTCCAGCTCTGAGAAAGCTGAGTTTTAGACTTATTACATGTATGTAAAACGTATAACATATATGCGTAAAGCTTTCAGTCTTAAGATTGTCATGCATTTTTAAGTGTAAGGGAAAATGCAGAATTTTATTTTTAATATAAAAAGGAATGTCAAATAGCTTGACCTGATTTTCACTTTAACTTATTCTCAAAGTCGGTACTTATTTAATCATTTTTTCCTGTAGTGGGAAATAGGAATAAATAAGTGAAGCTACAGAAGAATGAAATAGTAATGCCTAGTAAGATTTCTTCATTCATTGTCAGGAAGTATAGAAGCAAGTGGAAAAAAGCACAAGCAGAGAAACATATGTGCATTATAATACCTGGCTGCTCAGGTATTATGCTGTTATGCGCTTGAGGTGTTTTTGGAATTATCAAGCTAAAAGCCCAGATTGTGATACTTCATTAGATATCAAAAACTTTGCAGTGGATTAAATATTTTAAAAGGTGTTATTGGGGGTAGGGGAGATAGCTGCAACATGACACTTTTCAAACTTGGGAGCTTGCTAATAAAATAAACATCAGTTCCATTAATAGACGCAAGCTTTTCCACGAATCTGTGTTGAAACTATTTTGATTATCTTCCTGAGGTTCACCAGCTTCGTTGGTCAAGACTGCTTTAAAATGCTTTAAATTTGGATTTGGGAAGTTGTAATATTGATAAAGTAAGTTCAGGGCTAAATTACTGTGATACATCTTCTTAAGATACCATGTCCTATTGTTTAGATGCAAATACATACAGTGTTTCTTGAAGTTTTGTGGATCCTTTTGAATTTTCAATATTTTCGCATAAATGTGACTAAAACAACATCTGTCCTAAAACTAGATCAAGAGAACCCAATTAAAAAAATGACTCAAAAACATTAAACTTGTTCGTTTATTTATTGACAAAAATGATTCAAAACTACATATGTATGTACATTGTACGGAAAATTACATTTTCTTACTTCATGAAAGCTTCTTGCTGTTACAGCACTCGTGTATCTATATTTTAAGAATTAAATGCCTTCTGATATTTGTTTCTAGATAAACAAGCACAAAATATTAAATGTGTATGTCAAAGAGATGTATTTAAAGATTTGGGAAATTTGAAAATAATGTATCCCTGTTAAAATATTTAATTTTTATATTTAGATTGAACTATAGGTAGTCCTCAACTTACAACCGCATTTGAGCCCAACATTTCTGTCACTAAGTGAGACATTTGTTAAGTGAATTTGCCCATTTTACCACCTTTCTTGCCCTGGTTCTTAAGTGAATCCGGCTTCCCCATTGACTTTGCTTGTCAGAAGGTCACAAAAGGGATCACATGATCTTGGGATACAGCAACGGTCATAGATATGAACCCAGTTGCCAAGTGTCTGAATTTTGATCATGTGACCATGGGGATACCGGAAAGATCATAACTGTGAAAAACTGCCCTAAGTCACTTTTTTCAGTATCGTTGTAACCTTGAATGGTCACTAAATGAACTGTTGTAAATCGAGGATTACCTGTGTTAATGTTTCTATGTTTGAAAATATTGATACTAAAGATAATTGTTCTTTGGATCTTAACTGAACTGTCACAGCCTTAAGTTATTTTCATAGCAATACAATATGATTTAACAAAGAATTTTAGCAACAGCTCAAATTAAAATTATATTTTAATTTATTAGTCAAAGGAATTTTGTAATATAAGTTTCTTAATCCATGTCATCTTATTTTGACAGTCAAAGACCTCCCCCTACCCCGATTTGTGATGTCAAAGAATGAGCAAGAATTAAGGCATTCATCCTTGTATTCTTCAGATGCTGATAACTCATCTTCCTATTCAGGTGCAATTCCTCCTCCACCAGGCAGAATACAAGCTAAAAAGGGCTCTGTGAGCCATGATATAGTTCAGCAACGTCCAGCTACAGATCAACAGGTAATGCAATCTAGAGGCTGACTTAGGGGTACACGTGTCTTTCATGTCTAGTTCTGTGATAAGTTAAAATAAAAAGAACAATACTTGCAAGCTTGACTAAATTTACTTTAACTTGTTTAAGAAATTGTGTACCCGGCAAAATAGATTCCGTGACTTTATCCTACAATCTCAAAGTTATTAACGTTTTCAACAGATTCTTTCTCAAGCTAGTCTTCCTTTTTTACTCTATGTCACACATGTATGTAGTTTAATTTTTATTCTTTTTATAAAATACTTTAATATTTTTACGACCAAAATTAACATATTCCTTCCAATAGAACAGATAGTGCTGGCTGAACAGATTCTTTTTTCCCTTCTTTGCATACGTGTCCCCTACAGCTACTCTAGGAAACGATATGCTTTTAAATATGAACATAAAATCATAGGACTGGAAGAGACCTTGGAGGTATTTTAGTCCAACCACCTGGTCAAGGCATGAGACCTTAAGTATGGAAGGTTTGGACTTCAGCCCTTCCCGTTTATTTGAAAATACAATGGTATAGAAGATAATCCAGAGATAAGTAGATAGTTTAAAATGGGATTTTAATTTGATTTTAATTTGAAAGAGAAGTGAAGTTCAGGAATTCTACAATTATTTTTCTAAACAATTTCTGATGAACATTTGTGCAATTGGGGGAAAAAAACTGATTAAGCAAGGATTAATATTTTGATTGATAATTTGTACATTGGTCTTCAGCTTTTCTGATGCTTCTTTTTTATACATAGTAAGTATTGAAAACTTTTGCATTTTACCATATTGTTGAATCAAAGTAATGTGTTAACAGGGTGATTTTGTAGGTGCATAGGGAAGTCCTGTATCAAGGAGCTTTTTCAGTAGCTTTGGTTGTATTGCTGGTTAGAACTATGGGTGTATAAAATGTCTCATTGTAGCTAATGTCAACTTGATTATTGAAAAAAAAAATTGTGAGGCTAACAATGAAAATTGTCCAGAAGCGCAAGTTAATATTGAAAGTAGAAATTGTACTTGTTGCAAGAATCTTATTGCTTAATTCTGAAGACCTTAAATGAATATTTATTTGCTTCTGGATAATTTAGAGTAACAGGAGTTACAGTACCAAAATCTCAAATGGGTTGGTTTTCAACTACTCAAATAAGTACTTCCTTCATATATGGCTTCCGTGTTTACTTCTGGCAACTGCTTACTGGGTCAAGTTCAAGCAAATTCAGACAGAAGATAGGGTTTTTCTGATAGCAGAGATATCAGACCATACCTTAGGTATGGAAGGCTATCTGGGGATCTAATCTTTCTGTTGTTCAAGTAATTCATTTAACCGCTATTTTAAATGCCATTTTCCAGCTATCCGTATATTTGAATAATAATAACCTTCTGTTATCTCCTTTGTTTTGAGAAGTTGCAGTCTGTTTTCTGTTGATCTTGAGTGCCGCTTTAGTTGGCATCAAATTCATCAAGGTCTAAGACATGGTTATCCAACCTCTTGACTTGCCTAGACCTCATTGAGTGAAGAGGAATTTTCTTGGGCCGCATATAAAATATATAGTTAATGTGTGTACAAATCAAACTTCCTTTATTATTTATATAGTTTTATGATTTTGTGGCGCCATCTTACTAGTTGTCCAGGATTGCATGCGGCCCATGGGCCGCAAATTAGATACACCTGATCTGAGGCATATTTTGTAAGGAAGAATTATAAAAAAACCTGCAAACATCTGCATATTATTATTATTTATTATTATTTTAAATTTGTATACCGCCCCTATTCCGCAGACTCGGGGCGGTTCACAGCAAGTATAAAACAT
>JANHFL010003494.1:127520-143416 GCA_032468155.1 Oxyrhabdium leporinum | reverse complement strand
CCCACTCTCTCCCTCTCCCCCACTCCCTCCGTCTCATAATGGGTAATTATGTCTGCTTTTCATGTTGAACATAGATCTAAATTAATAAAGAAAATATACACGTACCCACATTTATCTCCCACTTGTTTCTACCATCCCCTTACCATTCATCCCACTTTTAAGGCTAAAATACTAAAAAAAACAATTTAAACTGAAGTATTTTTATTTAAGTACTAGATTTCTTTTGTGGCCACCTTTTCTGAACCCAGATTTTAAATGTCTTTATATGCTTAAATAGGCACTGGTATAGGCTTGATGATGCTTTATTTTTTATTTTTATGGTGCTCCTTATTTTGCAAGGAGGGCGGGGACAGGTTAGTTAATTCATTTTAGAGTACATACGCCAGGCACAGTGGAACAATCAGGGCAAATGGATATGGCTTTTGGGTGAATATGGGAACATGTTTCTTAGTGTTTGCTTGAAACCTAGATTTGTAATGCTTCTGCCCTTTGTAGCCACTTGTCTGTAGGAAATTAAAAGTTTAATGAAAAAAATGGTGGAAAAGTGATAGAAAAACTTGGCATGAGTTTTGAGTGGAATCCTCAGATTTGGGGATTCATAGTGAACACAACCAAGGAATTTTAGTTTTATTCTACTGAACTAGGAAACCCCCAACAGTGTGTCATCAAAAGACGCTCCAAAGTCTCTTATCTAGTTCAAAGTGGAAAGAATCACCCATTGCAACCATGTTTTGGTTGATATTTATTATACAAAGTATCTCTGACAGTATATTGTTGTTGTATTAAAGGTTTGCTTATTAGGAGTAAGTCTTAAGCTTATTCACTGCTCTTGTCACATATTCAGATTTGGGATGCCCAATTTGTTACATTCAAATTTGTTCTGCTAGAAAACTGCAAATTGTAACATGTCTGTCAGACAGATTAAGAAACCAAGCCTTGCTAAGCAATCTTCATAGTAATAATGATTAACACAATTAGCAGGTGACTGAGTGAATTATTTTGAAATCGGTATATGAATTAGGAAATCAAGAATGCAAATATAATAAGAGTATGTGGTTGAACTCAAGTCTCATTATTATTAAGAATCCTGAATTAAATTTTTCTAAGCCTCTGACCAAGCCACTGTTTCAGCTAATTTCTTAAAATGTTTCAAGACGGATGTTTCTTGAACAGATTGTTATACTGATTTTGAAACTGACATGCATTCTGATTTTTAGGCTCCTGTAATGCCGGTGAACCAGTGTGGTCTGGCCATTCACCTCCACCGCATCAAGAAAACTGGGTCAGTTTTGCAGATAATACACCAGCCAGTACTATTTTAACCATGCATCCTGCTTCTGTCCAGGTGTGACATTTTATTAGTATTATTTTATTTGCTTCATTCCAAATAACGCCAGTCATTTCCATATTGCTGCTAAAGATTTGTGCTGTGTCTTCACATTCTTTTAAGATTAAGCTCTAATTCATCCTTCCTTTCTCAGAATGTAATCTGGCATTGAACATGTATCGCTGAAGATTCTTGGTCAAGGAATCTTAATCTCATTTGTAAAACCAGCTGTCAGCTTTTTGTTGTTTTTTTATTTTTTTTAACTCTTCTGTGCACACTTTTCATAACATTATGTTGCTCATATGGCTGTTGTCATTTCAAATTATCTGTCACATATATCTGCCCATCTCAGAGGGACTGTAAGTGGCTTGCAATAAAACCAATTATAACATCCAAATATTAAAACTACAATTAAAAGACATCAATATTAATAATAAAATAACGGAGAGAATTGATGTTAAAAACAATGCAATCATTTCATCAAATCATCATTTTCTTAAGATCTCCAGGCCTGCTGACCCAGCCAGTTATGCTTTAAGAGACTTCTGGAAAGATGTCAAGGATGGGATCAATCTCACCTCAATGGGGATGAGGGGCGGGTGCCATGGCAAATAAAGACCATCTCTTCCAAATGAAACTCTTTCATATATGGGACCTGCAGCATATTTCCTGATGCAATGGACAGATGTAATTGCATGGAGGTAGTCCCTCAAACCCAGCCCCATGCCATAAATGACTTCAAAGATCAAAACTTGCACCTTAAATGGGATCCAGAAGTAAACTGGCAATCACTGCAACTCACAGAGCAGAAGTGTAATGTGTACTGTTCTCAGCCACATATTATCCACACCTTTGCATTTTGCACCCAGATACTCTTCAATGGGAGTCACATTAAACTAGTCCATTTGAGAAGTGACCAGGACATCAGTGAGCACAGTCCCCCGATCCTGATACGGGCAACACGGGTGCATAACACAAAGCTGTGCAGAAGCCCTCCTAGTTATGATTGCCACCTGCTCTTTGAACAGGAGTCACTAATCAGGAAGGATCTGCAAGTTGAGCACTAAATCTGTTTGGGACACTGCAACCCAAGTACCAAAGATGGCATAGTGCCAGAGCCAGAGGACCTCAAAATCCAGAGTCACTATCAGCATTCAGTTGAAGTCTGTTGTTCCCCATTTAGACTCCCATAGTCCCCAGTTACTAGGATAAGTTATTGAATGCATTAGTTAAGTCACCAGGAACAGAAAGGTATAATTAGGTATCCTTAGCATTTTGAAGATACCACATTCCATGGAGACACATGGTGTCACCCAGTGGCTTCATGTTTATGTTGAATAGAAGAAGATACCAGGATAGGGGCTGATCTCTTCTAACCAATCACCACCAACTATCCACAAAGATACCATGTTGTTGCAAGGTCAAATAGAGCAAGGATGGTTTCACAACATCCATCCTGCTCCCGCTAGAGATCATCCAAAAGCACAACCAATGCCATTTCCATCCTCTAACGAGGCCTGAATCCTGACTGAAAAAAGGGGGAAGATTAGTTGTCCAGTATGATCTAATAGTGCCTTCTTAAGGAAGGGTCAGGCCCCCTTATTCAAGGAATAATTCATTGTCACAAGAGCTCTCCCACAAGACAGCAATAGTACTTAGACTTATATACTGCCTTGCAGTGCTTTACAGCCCTCTCTAAGCAGTTTACAGAGTGAGCATGTTGCCCCCAATAATCTGGATCCTCATTTTACTGACCTCAGAAGGATGGAAGGCTGAGTCAACCTTGAGTCGCTGAGAATCGAACTGCTGGCAGTTGGGAGAATTAGCCTGCAATACTACATTCTAACCACTGCACCCCACGGCTGGCAGTTTTAGTTAGCCAGAGAGAAAGTGGCTGAGCTCACAGTCATAAGGACCCTTTAAACATTGGGGGAAAAAATAAGGCTCTACTCAGCTAGCAGTAGTCAGAAGCCTACAATTGTTTCCTTTTTCAAGGCAAATAAACACAGAAGATTGTCAATAAAGCTAGAAAATGCTGAAGACAAATATTTTATTGCAGGACCAGACTACAGTACGTACTGTAGCATCAGCTACAACAACAAATGAAATTCGTAGGCAGTCGAGTAGCTATGATGATCCTTGGAAAATAACAGATGAACAAAGGCAATATTATGTAAATCAGTTTAAAACTATTCAGCCTGATCTGAATGGATATATCCCAGGTAAGCTTTTTAAGCACATATTATACAATGAATATATAATTATCTAATATTAGACTGATTTTACAAAAGATACATACTGGTAGTTCAAATTTCAGTAAAGAGATTCCTGGCACGTAGTAACTAAAGATATTACTAAAAGAATTCTTCGTTTTCTTCTGCAACTTTAAGAAAACTGAGCCAGGGAATAAGATTGTGAGGAAAGAAGTATTAATTTCTGCTAGATCAGAGATCCTTCTGTTCTTTATTCATAAGAGAGCCTATTAAATATTGTGTAAGTCCTTTTGTGAATTTCTTAGCTTTAATGTTTTGTACTGATTTCCTATATTTGCATTTTTGAACTCGTTATGCTCCAGCCCCCATTTTAATAACTCACTAGCTTTTGTGTCATAGATAAAGCTTATACTAAATTTACAATTAAGGTTATAATTCTAGTTTGAAAGACAAACATTATTATTCTGGATAACATGGGCAGCCAATATATTTTACAAATAAATACATTTAATATTTTTAGGTTCTGCAGCTAAAGAATTTTTCACAAAATCAAAACTTCCTATTCTTGAACTTTCACACATCTGGTAAGTTAAAGTATAATTATTTAAACTTATCGTTCTAAGAGCCAAATTATTTGATAATAAAACTGAAATGCCTAGCAACCAACGCTACCATTTACAATGAAAGACTAATGTTTACCTAGTAAAAGTATCTGGTATTTGCTAGAACTTCTTCAGATTACTTTTTCTCAATTTGAAAGACTTTGGGAAAATACAGAAAATACTTTTTTTTTTTCAAAAAAAAAAAAGTACAACAATGTTAAATAATTTCATTTCAGGGAGCTGTCAGATTTTGATAAGGATGGTGCATTAACACTGGATGAGTTCTGTGCTGCTTTCCATCTAGTAGTTGCTAGGAAGAATGGTTATGACTTGCCGGAAAAACTACCTGAAAGTTTAATGCCCAAGCTGATTGATTTGGAGGACTCAGCAGGTACTTTTTTTTTTTTGCTCCAACTTAATTGCTAAAGGATGTGTATCACAAACTGCTTGTGCATTGCAATTGTTTTATTTCATTCTCTTGTGTGTGTCTGTATAAAACTGATTTTCTTTTTGAGACAGAAGCATCTGACCTTATATATATATATATAAGGTGGCTAAAGTTTATATTTCCAGCTAGTCTCTTATTCTCTTATTCTCTATCATGTAAATTATATGCGTGCTCAGTATCTAATATGTTGAGAGAAACATGGAGTTCACGTGAGAAGTTTGTCTTACTGTGAAAAGTCCTTTAAATTTTTGTTTTGTGGGAAACTTCAAAATGTTTTTTAGATCCTTGTAATGCTACATAACTGCTTATTGGAGAGAAAAATATATTTCACCTGTGTTACAATTCAATCAAACAATTTAAAATATAAAAATAAAGTAGATAGTTTGTATTACTAACAAAGCAATGTGCATGATACCCCGACCTAGCAACTTCTTTTTACAGCCAGGGAATACCTATGTGTTTTAATGATATTTTAGAATGAGCACACCTAATAAGCATTGTACTCTAATGCCATGACGAAGCTAATCAAGTAATTGTTTTTTCTGTATAACATAATGTATGGCCAAGGCCTATCCTTTAAGGAGAACTTCTGGAAGAGGTTTCCGTAAGAGACTATTAATAAAACAGAAATGTTTCACTTTCCCTATCTTTGCAAAAGTTCTTGTAATCTCATAGAATTTTCTGGACAGTAAAATCATCCTATGATTGTTTTCATGTTTGGTAGCCATCAAATATACGAAACTAGAAAGCTGCTAATTTTTTGTTGCTAAAAGAAAAATAGCCTGCTCAAGAATTTAAGCACAGAGCTGACAAAACAAAATTGCTACTTTATGGCAGGTAAATTGGTCATGCTAAGAAATATGCAACAGGGACAAAGCCTACACAATACATACGGTATATCAAAACAAGTGAGGAGAATTAGCAGAAAAAAATGTAAAAATAATTAAAGTGTCATATACAATATGGAGAATAATCAAAACATTCTTTCTAGCCCAGATATACTTGCTACTAGTTTCTATTGTCTCTTTTCCTAGGCTATATAGTATCATTCAAAATAAAACAATGGGCTACTTAACTATTATTTTATTTTCTGAGAATGTTCATAAGGCCTAGAGTCATTAATGGAATCTATGTGGTCGGTGATACTTTGATTTGCAGTAATATTGAAAGAGTTTTTTAATATAGTGGAGCAGAGAGCAGGATAAATGACAGAACTGCCCACAAACCCTGTGATTTCCAAATACCCCAAGGGGAATCCGTTCTAGAATAATTATAATGGAGCTAAGTGTACTACAACGTGCTGGAAAAATAAAGTAAATATAGTACAGTTCTCTGCATAATGGGGAATCTCTGAAATAGGTTGATAAATGCTCATAAATAACATATGTTATAAGCATGCTTCCATACATTAATTATGAAATTGCAGCAAACTATTAACACACACAGTTTTTTAAAGATTGTGCTTTAT
Organism: Oxyrhabdium leporinum; assembly: GCA_032468155.1. Taxonomy (NCBI): domain Eukaryota; kingdom Metazoa; phylum Chordata; class Lepidosauria; order Squamata; family Cyclocoridae; genus Oxyrhabdium; species Oxyrhabdium leporinum. The sequence continues at coordinate 137,358 of JANHFL010003494.1, read as the reverse complement.
TTTTATAATTGCTACAATGTTGTGTTTTGGCTTTTGTAGGGGTTCCTGTTTCAGAAGTGGGGGATCAATCTGCTGAGGTAGGTTTTGCAAATTCCCCAGCAGAAGCACCACCAAGCAAATCACCATCAATGCCATCACTTAATCAAACGTGGCCTGAACTGAATCAAAGCAGCGAGGTTAGCAAAATATACCTTATTTTCTTAGAAGTTCTTACTTTCAGAATGAATGTATAACACAATAATAGCTTGGATTGCGTTCTAAGTTTGGGGGTTAAGTTTAGTGTTGCTGTGTATAGCCTTGATCCTTGTCATGATAACTGGAGAATATATTGGGATTGTACATAAAAGCTCACTTTTTTTTCTTTTTCTTTCCCTGGTCTTTAAAACAAAAGTTATTCTGTCCGTCAGTGATTTCTCTTCTAAATCCTGCATAGGTCCTTTGCTAATTTCTTGGGGGTGATTTCAACTCTCTATAAGGTAGAAAAGATTAGAGAGCTTCCTTTTGGAGTGATAAAGTTTGTTTTTTTTAAGAGCACACTAAAAGATAAAGTACCTCTTAAGGTGACTTGGACTCCTACTGACACTCTATGTTTGCTTGGCAAAAGCATGGATGTTTGCCATAACGTTTTTTGCCTTCTCTTCTTTATTTCCCTAATCTAAATATCTAATCCACAATCTTAGCAAGTTTCTGGTAGTTTCCCATCCAAATGGTAGTCACGGTCCAGTCCTCTTTAGCTTTCTGGGATTATTTAAATTGACTAGGTTCTACTCCCCTTCTGACTTAGACCAGAAAGCATATGCAAGTCTTTTTGCCTATATCTAATACAATCAGGATTCCATTTAAATCAGCCTGGCCATTGACTGGAAATTAGATTTCAATACATTTGAAAAATCCTTGTTTGGTAAAGGTCATTTTAAAAAATATGGTTTTTATAGTAATTTTATTAAAAATTACAATTGCAACAATAAAACTAATATAAACTAAAAATAGAAGGTGCATAAAAATAGAAAAAATAATATAGGAAGGAAAAAGTAAAATAAATATATAAAGAAAGAGCTTACCTCTTCATCACAAGTATACACAGTCTCTTCTCTTAAAATACAAATGATCTCTTCTTCCCATGCTTCACCTTTTGTCTATAAACAAATCTTTAGAATCTAATCATTCAATCCTGATCAAGTCTATGAAGGGTTACCAGAGATAAAAATATATCTATTTTAACCTTGGTCAAATAAACCAACTTTATATTCCTTCTTTTTACTTTTAACAATCCTGATCTTTAATCTCTTTAAATAATGTGCTAGAACTTGATTTTTTTGTTTTTTCTGTCACTTCTCCCAAAATTCTTTAAAGCTTTAATAAGCCTCTTTAGTAGGAAGATTATCCAGGTCACTCTCTTGGTTTGCTATTTGTATGTTCCTTTTAATTATTAAGACATTCACTGGATCTATTGTATCATCTTTTCCCATATCATTCTTGTAGCCTATCTTTTTAAAGTCCATTTTCGTCTCAGTCTTGTCAGGTAAAAGTTGTTCCTCTTCCATAACACTTTTTAAATAGAGGCCAGACCTTGTTAAAATTAATTTCTGGGTCCAATGTTCAAAACCCTAACCTAACCCTAATCCTAATCTTTAGTGTGTCCAGACTTAAAATATTTTGCTTAATTCTGTATTGATAAGTCAAGTGTTCTTCCCTTTTAATTGTAATATTTAGTTCCCTTTAGTGTCCAACCTTTAAAGTCCCATTTATCATGTTTTTTAAAAGAATTCAGCATTTCCTCATGGGAAAGATCCTTATAATTAATTTCAAAATTGTGTTTCAAATCTGGACTCTTTATCTATTTATAACTTTCCAAAATCAAAATTCTAAACACCCTTTTGCTGTTCAAAAAAAAGTTCGTAAAAAGTCTATTTAAAACTTTTTGTGCTAAGGATAGAAGGAAACTTACCTGTTGCTGTAAATTAACTGTCAATCCAAAGTTTCCTAGTAGTTGAAAAGCAATTAAATAATTTTTGAAAGTGATTGGAAAAGCAGTATGCAAACTCAAGGTCTTTCAAAGATGCCAAACAAAGTTTGAGCAAGCTGGCTATCCCCTCATCTCCCAGAGCTTAAACCCATTGGTTTGTCTATTTGGCAGTCTCTTCAGGAGGAAAAACTATATGGAGATCTTGTCCATTTCTTGTCCAGAGAAAAATTATGAATTTTTCTAGTTTATTATCTAGTCTATTTAACCAGCTCTTCATTCGACTGCAGTCATTAGCCCCGGCTTTTAGTGGAGCTTTCTTCAGCTTATCATTTATTCCGTGGAAGTTTTATATCTCAAATAAAATTTCTGAATTTAATTCAATTCTGAATTTTCTGAAATTATTCTAGAAACTTAAAGTATCTGAGTGAAACTAGAAAGGCAGAAGTTATTTAGAACATTCAATAGTTTGAGCAGTGTTTATATTGTAAAATATATTAGTGTGGTGCTAAATATTTGTCTTTTCAAGAATTATTTGCCACTAATTATTCTCATTAATGTTTCTATATATGCTTCCATAGGCCATTTATATTAGAATTCAGAATTACAAGGATCTCTTAGTCCAAGCAGTGATCAATTTACAAGTTTCTGCAGTATCTCAAACTAAATAGTTTCAGTGCCAAATAGCAGTCACCACTATGAAAATTGATACACCTTAATGTATTTTTTAAAAATTAATTTAAGAATAGGTATAGTAGAGAACATTCTGACGGTCTAGAAATGGAAAGCTGATAACAGTTTTACCAATTACTTCACTAAAAAGTCATTTTTTGAGTTTGCCCTCTGTATTTCAAAATTTTAACTGTATCCACTAGTCTTGGAAAAGGTGCCTGCCTCCATTTTGGGGCAACAGAATGGAAGATAAAGGCCCAACTCTGAAGAGAAAAAAACATACAAATCTTCATTACAACCATTGGCTTATTAGATGGCTCAGCAATCTAAGCAAATACAGAGAGTCAGCGACCATTTGAAATTATGATGGCACTGAACGAAAACTGCTGCCCAAAGTTACTAACGTTGCAGTGCCCCCACAGTCATGTGGACAAAATTCAGACTTTTGACCAGAGGGATGCTGCAGCCTTTCTTTTTCTCATCCCACCCTGCTGGGTCCCTGCAAGCTTTGGGTTTGTTTCCCATCCCGTTGGGTCTACATCCTCTTCCCTATGCCCCATCACAGCTCTGTGTCTTATCTTTTCTATAATTCTTCTTTGAGAAGTGGCTGCTTAGCCATGAGGCCTTCCTACACAGAGCCCCAGGACCATTCCAGAAGTGGACATCATTTTGCAATGAATTGTGGCTGCTTCAAAATGGTGCCCACTTCAAGGATGTTGTCATATGGCTCCGTACTGTATAGGAAAGCTGAGGGGTGAAATGGCTGGTTTTTCTTTAGGAAGGAGAGTTCATTATTCTACTGCTTAGCTTCCTTATGTATTATGGGGGATGTGTGATGCCATCCCAGAGCCAGGCACCATTTTGAAGTGGCTGCAATGAATTGTGTTGCCTGTGGCTCTTAATTCTTGCTGATTGACAAAATACACATGCTTTGCCACATAATGCAGAACCTTTAATAACAAAGAGTTGGAATGCCATCATATAGAGATATCTTGGTGAACTAGCTTTCTGTGAAGTTTGGGTTCATGCTAGTTAGGTGTTGCTTCTCCCTTCCATTTGAAATATCCAAGAATCTTAAGGTACTTGTTCAAAAGATTGCTGTCTGACATTGCTAATTTCTGTCAAGATGAATCTGATACTTGGGTTGCTTTTGGAGAAAACGATATATTGAAAGTTAAAGGGGGATGTTGCTCACTTATTGGATGCATGCCATTTGAGAGGAAACACATTATTGTAACAGGATGTAGGAAGAATATGTTATTTCCTGACATAGGCAACTAGATTCCTATAGTTCCAAAACATAAGGTGGCAATCTCCTATAAGACCTTTGGTCATATTCTGCTGGCATTTAGCGCAGAAATGGAACCAGAATTCTTGTTAGGTTGGAAACATTGGTGGTAGGAAATGGGGCGGAGATCCCAATAAAAGAGGCCAATCGTAATTCCTGGTACATCCAGAATATTCAAAAGAGCCAATGTGTTTTGGAGCAAGCTGGACCAAAATCTTCAAAACACAATTGTATTGTTCCAGATTTGAAATACTTAGAATGACTTGTTTTGAGCTCATAATGTTCTGCTCTGACTCTAAAAATCAGCTCAGAAAACCATAAATCTACTATTTGTCGGTTTATGTTGATCCCCTAAAAACTTCATTACTAGCTGAACAAATTACTTCTTCCAGTCTCTTGGCCTCGAGAAATGTATTTTTTTTAATTTTTCAGTTAAATCTCTGTCCTGCTTTTCTATGTGTGTAAACATTCTAGATGGCTTACAATAATTAAATAATGTGAGATATAGAAAAATAATGGTAAAAATCAGTACAGTTAAAATAAAACAGAATATATTAAAATCAATATAATTAGATTGTTCAAATAATTAACAGTGAAAAACCTTACTAGAAACCTTCCTTTTTTATTATTCCTAGCTTTGAGCACATTAATTCACTCTTAATGGATTAGATATATCAACATGAAAATGATCATGCAGAGTTGGAGTCTATTAATACAATACATGTCAGAAATTACTAGGCAGCAAACTGAAACTTAAAGGAATGTGAAGAAGTAAAATAAGGCAGCATTGCCCATAGTCAAATGCCATAGTCTTTGCATATTAGATTGAGAACACGAGTGTGGCAATAAAAACAGGCTGGCATAATCATGGAAGCATGAAACACAGTAGAAATTAGAGAGGATTACACCAGCTGCAGTTGAGACCTTTGATGTATATCAAATTTCATTTCATTGTTTTCTGCTTGTCAGTAGAAAGTTGTTTGCTGCTTGCTAAGTTTCTCATTTTATCCTGGCAAAGTTGGGGGAGGTACTGAACTGCTTTTTACTTACCATAAATATCTTAGATTATACAAAAGATGCTATCGATAAACAAACAAATAATATTGGATAATATCTGAATATATAATTCATGCAAGGAAATTTTTACAGTTCCCACAGTATTCCTTGAATACCCGATTCTGTGCAAACTGCAGATTGCTTATCAAACACGCCAAATTAAGTTTAGGAAACTGCTACTGAAGAAACACAAAAGTTTTATCTGTTAGTCTTGCTCATGGTTCTTGGAATTCTGTCCATTAACCTAATACTGTATTATTATTTTTTTAAATCCACTACATGGTACATTAGCTTTCTACATTATTATCTCTGGGGGAGTTTAAAAAAAAATTCTACTGTTCTTCAGAATATTCATCTAAGGATATATTAGATTTTAGGGTTCTAACTAATGACGAACAACATTTACGTATATTATCCACACTAACTTTCCTTTGTACAATCTCCCAGCTAGGTTTCATTTATTTATCCAAAAGCAACTGTTTCTCCAACTAGGTCCACCCCTTATGATCAGCCAACCTCTCTCCCAGCCGTGCAACATAAGCAGGTCCTGATTTGCTAGGAAAACATATTCAGTCCATTTGTTTAAATGTTTGATATGTCTAATAATTAACTCACCATTCCACTAACAGAGATATTAACATTTCCTTCCAAGAAGTAATCTTGAACATTGAATTTGAGACCAAATCCTTCATTGCTTGGAAACCTGATTATTTCTGTTTTGCCTGTATCTTAGTTTATGCATGGAAAAAAATGTCTTGGCAGTTATATATTTCAACAGGGCATGTCTTGGATCTTACTGAAATGATTGCCAAAGCAGACTTTCTTTTACATTGAATATTTTGAATTTGCATCATTTCAATAATCAAACATATCTTTAATTTATATATAAAATGTACTTTATTAGAAATGTTTTCAGGTATAGTAATGGCAATTTGCATGTGATTCTTTTAATGTTTTTCTAATATAAAAATATATATTTTATTTCTGATTTTATGTGAAGAAAATTTATTATTAATTTTTATTTAAATCAAAAGATTCTAGGGAAACAAGGAATCTTACATATTGGTAGCAATGGCAGCAGTGACTTAAAAGCTTCTGTTTTCTATAGTCTGATTTTGTTAAAAATTTCTCAATCAGTATGCTGACTTTCACTTTCAAATTGATTTGTTTAATCTGTACAGTATCTCAAGTTGATTTAAAAGATTTTGCAAGACAGAATCTGAAAACTGTTGAAATGTATATTTTGGCTCTCCCCCCTCCCCCCCCCCGAAAAAAAACCTGCCATTACAACCTCTGAACTATGCTAAATCTTCTCCAGGGGTGACTCTATTCTCATGTTGTCTCTCCTCTGTCTATTCAGCAGTGGGAGACATTTAGTGAACGCTCTTCCAGCTCACAAACTCTGACCCAATTTGATTCTAACATTGCACCAGCTGATCCTGTAAGTCAATCACTTAGCTTGCTTCTTTGAAATTAATTTTATTAACTCCAAATTTTCATTAATTGTTTTGGTTTTGCATGTTAAGTGGGGGAATGGTAAACAATTTAATAAATTTGATGTGCTTTAAAATTCATCAAAAGGTCTTGTCTGTCACTGCAACTAAAATAAAATATTGCAAAAATAAAGTTAGGCCTGCTCTTGTCTAATATCTGCCCCAATGTTTTGAGATTTTTATTTAACTTTTTTTTTTAATGGATGGTAAAACATTTTAACGGAGTTTTCTTTACTGATAAATGTGTTGGTAATAAAACGAGTAAAAATGGTGACTTGTCAAAAGCTACTGGGAACCTGGACATCCAGGACCATCTCGTTTTTCTGGATCCAGTTCTTTTTCTGTTACACCCAAAAGCTTCTTACATGAATACACCCTTTGTAGACATGTTTCACAATTACATAATTTAAACCTTTTCCCACATCCATCAGTGTTCATGGAAATGTATGAACGCCATGGATACTGTCAGGCACACATACATATGATCTTTCACACAAGAAAGCTAGACTAAACATAATAACTTATCCCCAAAGAACCAATATTTCCCCTCATATTATTTCTCAGAATTTATTATTGTTGTCAAATGTGTATGGGGGAGAACCCACAAAAAAATGCTCTATTGATGACCAGAATGTATGTTACAGATAGTATGAGTCATCAGTTCTGTAACAGCTTGGGTATAAGCATATAAATATTTATACACCGTTATGAGCACCTTGAATTGGACTCGGACAACAACCAATGAGTATAAAGAGATTGCTTTATTAGTAGGATAACGTGAACCTCTAGGAGGCTACAATTGTGCTACTACGCTCAGCCATTTGCAATGTTTTAATCATCCTCAAGGGCCACCACACATTGCAGTAGTCCAGCCTTGATGTTATTAGTTCATGGATCACCAGATCCAGAGTTGATCCAGGCCCTCCTTGCAATTTGGGTGATACGTTAATACAGTATGAATAGTGATCCAAAACTACTCCAGATTGTCAAGTTGTTTTAAAGAATAGCATAGCTCCATCAGAACTGTTACTTGTCCCGAAGTCTGATGTCAAGCATTCAGAATCAGTATTCAATTTTGTCTGTGTTCAGTTTCAGCTTTTTTCTTCCCTCAGAAACAGTTGATGCACTTGTTAAAGACTTAAAATGTTACTAAAGCCTTCTTTATTTGAATATTGGATACATGATTTTGGTTTCTATTCTTTTTTTTTCTTGGCCACCACCTTTTTATTCTATAATTTTATTTTGTATTTTATCCAATGTAACCCACTTTGAGATGATTTTGTAAGGGAGGTGAAAATATATTATTCAGTAGTCTGTGCCTAGAAATGACTAAATTGGACTATAAGTCCACATTGTCATTAAAAGAGATCAAGAACAAGTTACTTGTCAGTGATTTCTTCAAAGCAGGATAAATAGTGGGAAGAAAAAAAAAGATATCAGTAACAAAAAGTTTTCATTAACCCCTATGTCTGCAGCTTTGTTGATTATTGAATTCTTAATGGAAGCAAACTAGCTTGTTCTTGACCTTCCTATCCAGAACTTTCAATCTTACAAAAAACTTTCAAGCATACAAAAAAAAGGAGAAAGATAAAAAACTAATAATAATAAACTCTGCAAAGAACATGAAGAAGCAGTAGACCACCAATAATTAGGTGCTGCAAAGAGATCGTATAGATTGACTACAAATAGCAGCATGATAAAGTGGCAGCAATGATGTATCGGAAATTCTGCAAGCAATACCATTTATCTGCAAGCAAGAACTGGTGGGACCATAAAATAAACAAAGAAAATGAAAAAGCTAAAGTGCTCCAGGACTTTAAATTCAAACAGACATGCGCCTGCCACATAAAACCTCAGACTTAACCATTGTTAAAAAGAAAGACAAAGAAGTCTGAAGAGGGTGTGTTGCAGCACCTGGAGACAACAAAATTGAAGACAGAGTGCAAGAAGATCACAAAATACAAATAGAGTAGAATATTCTGTTCTGCAAACAGAAGTAGGACAACTGAGGCAAAAGAAAGCAAACAGAGTACCAATAGTAATAGGTGCCTTGGGTGCAATCCCAAAACATCTGGAGCACCATTTAATATATCATTATTGACAAAATTGCCATGAGTTAATTACAAAAGGCAGTTTTACTCATAACAGCTTACACTGCAACCATAGCTTTAACATCATCAAAAACAAGATCTGCCTGTCCCATATTCTTGGGAAGAACTTGATAAGTGGATAAAATGTGAAATCCAATCTAAACATTTGGCTGATTGCAAACAACAACAATAATAACACTCCTTTGAACTAATTTGTGCTTCCTGCTCAAGGTCTGTCCTCCACAATGCAAGAATCGGTGCCCTAAAGTAGAGATTCTCATAGTGTGGGCAGGAGGTCCCTGAAACCTTTTCAGGGGGCTCACAAAGTTAAATAATTGCACATTTTAAAATGTCTCAATTTTAATTTCTAATACAGTAAATAATAATAGATATAAGCCACATAAACCAAAGTTCTTATGTGTTCCTCAATCATTTTTAAGAAAGTAAAGGGGTCCTGCACCGAAAAGAGAGACCAAAATATTTGAAAATTGCTGCCTTAGAACATCTTTAGCCCTTTATTTCATGTTCTATTGCTGCCTAGTAACAAAGCTGCCTAAGACATGGGAATATTTTTGTTCTGTTAGCGTTCTCCAATTTACCATATTGAATGTAGCTATGCTACTTCAGATCACAGGCAGCAAATTTTTGCTTCCTTTATTTTGCTTTGTTTGAACTTTTGTCCAACATGGTTTTTCTATAGCTAGCCCTTCAAAATTGATAAGGAACACAATAAAAATATAACATTTTTTTCTCTTTGGAGGTGGGGATGCATTTCTGCCTAGCTTGCTGATGCCTGTCTCTGCGTAAATTATTACGCGCTATATGATGCATGTGCTTCTGAACAGGTTATCGGTTTATGGGCAGAATATCGCATAAAAACTGCTTTGGGAAGTGTCACACTTACCAATGCACTTTGCTTTGCTATTGAGGAAAATAGACAGTTGTCTATGTTGTGTGCTCTTGTGCAATGTCAGCAAAAGAGCCAATATTTACTATGTAAGATCCCAAATATATGTTTGACATATGTGCAAAATTTTAATGCTGTTAAGTTATAAAAGAGATTTAGAGAGAGAGATAGTACCTACATTGTGCATAGTGTTCTTGTACACAGTATTTAATCATAGCCAGTAAGCTATAAAGGCCAAGCTATACTTCTTTCTGTAACATAATTAGTCCATTGTCTGATAATCCTGTAAATGAAATTATTTATTTTTATTTATTTATTTTTACATTTATATACCGCCCCATTCCGAAGACTCGGGGCGGTTTACAGCTT
>JANHFL010003494.1:108030-125269 GCA_032468155.1 Oxyrhabdium leporinum | reverse complement strand
CTCTGCGCATGCACACACTGGGAACAGGCTCCAGCTGTTCTTCTGCCCCACTGATCTCTGACTCTGAAGGCAGCTGATAACTGTCAGAGGCCCTGGACCCAACTCTGCCTCCGATGCAGAGCCGTCGTCGGAGCCTTCCCCAAACTCCAGGAATGGCCCATGTTCCTCCCCAACCTCCTCACTGTCCGAATCTGCCACCAGCTCCGCTGGTGAGCCACAACACAATCTCAGTCTCAAATAGTCAATGTAATTACCTAAATTTGCACTGAATGTTTTTAAATTTATTTTCAGATCACACAAATCCTACAAGTCCCTTGCTAGTAAAGTCACCAGATCTTGCAGAAGAAAGTAAAATAAGTTCATCAGTAAAATTTACAGGAGGAAATACAGCTGGCAAGTATCGGTATTTATTTTTGAATAATGTGTTGAAATATGCGTTATTCCAGTCAGCTAAAAAAAATAAAAATAAGCAATTTAGTTCTCTTCTGACTCGGCAACGGTGCGTTTGGAAAGGTCTTTTAAGATTCAGCAGCTGTTTTATAAGTGTCATGTTCTTGAATTGTCTGAGATGGTTTGTAGTTTTTATGTACAGGTAGTCCTCAACTTACAACTGAGCCCAAAATATCTGTTGTTAAGTGAAACATTTTTGGATGAGTTTTGCCACATTTTATGACTTTAACTGCCTCAGTTGTTAAGTAAATCACGCAGTTGATAAGTTAGTAAGTAACTTTGTTTGTCAGAAGGTCGCAGAAGGTGATCACATGAACTTGGGACACTGCAACCATCCTAAATGTGAACCAGTTGCCAAGCATCTGAATTTTGATCACATGTTCATGGGGATACTACAAAGGTCGTAACTATGAAAAACGGTCATTAAGTCACTTTTTTCAGTGCCGTTGTAACTTTGAAGAGTCACCAAACAAACTGTTGTAAGGCGAGGACTACTTGTTGTCAAAAATGTTTTCTCCTAGTATAAAGATATGATTTAGTTCAGTAAATATCCAATCCCATGTATGGTAGGTGAAGATCTTTCAAATGTTATGATTCACACAATCCTTTCTAATAGAGATTCATTCATGCAACAAAACCTTCCAAGCAGTAGACTATGGATTTCTTAAACCTAGCATTTTATGTGGCATTCTGCTCACTTAAAATTATTTACTCATATACTGTAACTTATTTTATGTCGTAAGTATCCATTGTGGGCCATCTACCTATATACCTATAAGAGCATACACTTCATGGTGGTGTCAGGACTGCACACTAGAAATGTGTCTTATGTCAAATATTTTATCAGTTGGGCTCCATTCATTATTTTTCACATTCTTAAAAGTTAAATTCTCGTTCTGTAGATTGTAATGTAATGTAATTCATCAAGGGTAATATTTTATTTTAATTTATTCCAGCAGATGGTTACAGCAGCTCAGATTCCTTTACTTCAGAGGCAGAACCCATTGGAACTACTGTAACTAGACAACGGTAATTAGCTGCTTAAATATTAAAACAGAATGCTGTTTGCTAGAACTGGTCACCCTGTAGCTTGTTTGGAGAACATACTGTACTTTAGTCTGGTAAAACTTCCTGTGATTCTACGGATAGTGATTCAAGAGTTTATAAGATTCCCTGGTATTACTGCTCTACATTTAATAGCATTATGTTGATTTTTCTGCAACATTAACAGAAAAATAAAATCAAAGTTTGTATACTACTTTTCAGAGTTATCAGTTCAGAGGATTTGCAGTATTTTAGGCTTTTAGAAGTTAAAACCTCACAGACTGTTTAAATAATTAGAATATATGTGTGTGTGTGTGTGTATAATATATATATATGTATATATGTATATCTAGGCAAAATGAAATAGAATAATGGTGGTACATAGTTATGTGTTGCAGAAGGTGTCATTCTGCCTCCAGAAATCTCACTGTCCTCAGCTAAATTGTCACTCTGTTGCTCTTTTTGCTATTAATCTTTTTTTTAAAAAGAAATTGTTCTGAAAATAATGCCACACTATATATAGTTCCTGCTAGTTATACTCACCTAATTTTATTTGCTTATTCACAATATCGTATCCTGCTTTCATGAAATAAAACAAGAGAAGTACAATATACAGGTGCAAAACAAAAGCAGGAAAATGGTGATGAACTCAATTGTTCATAAAGTTACACAATTCTTATAGTGAATAACATAGATGAAAATAATTCTTACAGTGAATAACATAGGTACAAATAATAAGAGGATGTTGTTTCAGCAAAGCACTCCTCACCCTTCTCCGTTACCTAATAGAATAATTGCTTTCCAATAAACAGCTTGGACCTCCATCTGATATTTTCAAGCTCCCAACTTCCCTGACCGCACAGTCCCAGATTTGTCCATGATTGTTGACGAAGTTACAGTACCTGATAAAAGCTAGTTTCAGCAGGTCAGAAAGAAAGGCCCTGTTGCTCCTCACTTCTTTAAAGCAGGGGTTCCAACTCCTGGTCTGTAGCCCGTTACTGGGCCACAGCCCATTGGAAACTAGGTCATGCAAGCCACAGGTGAGCGCACGAAGCTCCATTTGCGCAAGTGGCACATGCATGCACATGAAACCATCCCCTCTCCCTTCCCCCCGCACCGCTGCCGGTCCGCAGAGCCAGATAGGTTGGGGACCGCTCCTTTAAAATTTTTCATTCAGCCTTTCCTCAGCTGGTATTCTCAAAGTTCTTCCAGATACTATGCGTTGTCTGTTGGATGAACTGATGACCTAGCACATCTTGATGGGACATCAGATTGGGGAACACTGCCATTTTCAAATGTCAATGCATAAATTAAAAAAACACAGCTGAACTTCGATGTAATACCAATTATAACAAATGTATCAGATGTGATACACAGATTTAAAAATGGGTCTGCATTGTATAAGATCAGTATTCCCAGCCAAGTTTGTTATAATTCAAAATGGCAGGATATTATTTTGTAAGTTAATATGTTACTTTTCTGATCTTTTAGTCTTTGGAAGTTGCAGTTTGCAATAGAATTTCTGCAGTTCCATTGTTTTTCAGGTCACATTCAGGGACTTCTCCAGATAACCCTGCTCCTCCTCCACCCCCTCCAAGGCCTCAACCCTCTCATTCACGATCATCATCTTTAGACATGAATAGGACCTTCCCAGTTACTCCAGGTGGGTGTAGTTGAAATGTGTGGGTTTCTTTGTTGTTGTTTTGAATTAATACATTTGTTAGAAATGCACATGTTGCTTGTGAAATAATTTAAAAAAATGTTCAATATGAAACTAGTGAATTATATTTAATACTGCTATTACAATTAAGGTAGCATATTAAATGCTACAAGACTTTTCTAATACAGAGGAAAAAATAAATTTTGAAAAATTAATAGTAGTTTTTATAAACATTACATATTCAAGACTTCCCAATTCTAAGATGGTTAGTAATGCATTCTATTCTTCAAGACCTATAATTAAAATGCTATTTATTGTGTTTCCTCACAGGGAAATTCCTCAGCTCTTAATATTCTCTACACCAGCCTTGGTAGTGTGCTTTTTTAACAGAGGAGTTTAATGTGATACCATTGCTATAATTAAATTCTGTAGCCTTCAATTTTAAATCACAGGAATGTCTATATAAAGCTCAAAGAAAAACACCTCTGATACAGTTTAGCTAACTATGGTTCCCATTTATTAATGACAATCTGTATATTTTAATTTGGAGAGCATGATATGGTATCTTTTACCATGAGATGTGGTGTTACCATAAGATATGCAGGCTGCTTCAGAAGCTGGCTGGCTTCAGAAGCATTGAACCAATTTCAGGCTGCTTCAGAAGCTGGCTGGCTTCAGAAGCATTGAACCAATTTATGGAAATATGGCTGCCTCTGAAGGCCATCTGCTGGGAGACTATTGAGAGAACAGATTGCTGGACTAGATGGCCAGAGGTCCACTGTTTTATGTTCTTACAGAAATAATTGCTCAAGAGTTATAATCAAACACAAAACATTGTCACTGGGCACATTACAATCTATGGGCACCCAAGGATAATAGTATATATTAGGTAATGAATTACTTCGGTAATTTTTTTGTACAAATTTTGCATGGCATTCAAAGTACTATCAATTGTAATTGCAACAGTGACTTTGTATACATTTCAGAATGGTATAGACATTCTAAAATTTAATATTGAGATGGTTTAAAGAATTTCTATCTCTTTGCTACTGTAATTAATAAATAGAAGACTTTGCCTTTTGCACAAAGTTTTAAAACCTATTAAACATTGCACACCCTTTACACATATGATGGGCTGAAATAGAGCAACATATACTACTAAGGTATGACTAATTGGCAGGATGCTGTATTATATCCAAACAATAAACGTTTTCCAGAAATTAATATTATTAGTGTATTATTAAGCCAGAAGCTTTTCAATTTTATTGTTTTTTAGGTCAACAACAGACTGGAGCGATTGCTTGTCCCCCTGCAGTGCCTCCAAGACCTCAGCCTGCGCAGGTATATTTGAATTTCTGTTTTAACTTAGCAATATTTTCTTGTGACATTCTTTTCAAGATTGCATTGTCCTCTAGGCCATGAAATACAGTTCCCCCTCTTTGCCAGTGCATAGGCCTGTCTTGGAGAAAGCAAGCAAGAATTTTGTATTCTCAAACGATGACCTCTCATAGTGTGAAAGTGTCGTCCTAGCCAGGGCCATAATTTGACTGAGTTGGTGATGATTAGGTCAAGTGTATAGTAGCAAACTGTCTTGATCTACTTTTTGCATATATATTTTTTTTAGATTTTCAAAAGTTTTGTTTTTTTTAATTATAGGCTGGAAGCCACGTTCATCGATCAGCAGATGCTGATGGCCTAATAGTGCATAACAATACTTCACCTCAGCAAATTCCAGAACAGCCAAACTTTGCAGACTTTAGCCATTTTGAGGTTTTTGCCGCATCGAATGTAAATGAAGATGATGTTGAAGAAATTGAGAAAATTCCAGAGGTTGTCCAGGTTAGCACATTTCAATATATCTGTATCTACCTATTAGCTATTTTAAGTACCATGTGACCTAAATTTGAAGAGTGGTTTCATCCTTAGCCATGATAAGTTTCTGGAATATATTTCTGACTCTCTTTAGGTAGAAAAACCCTCTGATACTGCAGGATCTATAAGAGTTGCCAAAGGAGATGGAAGAATAGAAGATAAAACAGTTTCTACTACCCCTGCAAACATGGTATGCAACATACTAACAGGTGAACATATCTTATAAAATGTATTAATCATTGCACAGAAAGCAATTCATGCAGGTTTATTTTCTTTTCGCTGTTTATAAATAATGAACATAGAGCACATAAGCTTTTTTTTGTTAAAGAACTGAAGAATCATGGGAAATCAAGGAATTAGCATGAAGTGCAAATTTCTTTTGCGGCTGATGTCTTCAAAGAGGTTTATGAAAATTAGCTGCTTCTACCAAGTGAGATGACCTCTCAGAAAAGGTCCTATATCCCTAGGCATAGCCAACTTATAGCTTGTAGAATTGTGTGTGGTCTCTCATTAACTAGACTTACAGTAAGATCTCTTTAAAAGCCATAATTAATTGTACTAATTAGTTTAAATCACTAGCTTGCTATGTGTGCTTATGTGTGCCATCAAGTCATTGTTGACTCCTGGCACTGCATGGACTTGGCAAGATTTTGGAAGTGATTTGCTATTGCCTTTTCAAAAGCTGAGAATAGGAGACTGGCCCAGGTAACCTATATGGCTTTGTGCATAAGATGGGACAGGAAGTCAGTCACCTGATTTCTCCAGGTTTCCAGCCTGATGCCTTAACCCAGAGGTGTCAAACACAGGCCCATGGGCCGAATCCGTCCTATGGGGTGCTTAGATCTGGCCCATGGAGTCACTCTGGAAACAGCCAAAAATGGAGCTCGGGAGTCCGTTTCACTGGCAGAGCACTCAGGCCACCACAGGCGTCCCCCCCTCCCCCGACAAGCTGGTCATGCCCACCCTGGCCACACCCACTCCTGTTTCCCGAGGTCACACACAACCCTGATGCGGCCCTCAATGAAATCGAGTTTGACACGCCTGCCTTAACCCCTACAACAAAGTGGTTCTTACAGCTTAAATAATTAGTATTTGTAATTATTTAACCAACTAATATTTCTGAGGGCAGGTGAAACTTACTTCAATATGTATTCATCAACCATGATGACTCTCTTTTCAGGCCAAAGGCACTACACCTCTAGCACCACCACCAAAGCCTATCCGCAGAAGGCCAAAATCTGAAGATGAGCTGAGACCTGAAGTTGAGGAGCCTGCGCAGAAAACAGGTGTCATAGCTGCTGTTCTTGCTTCTCAGCCATCTATTCCTAGGTAACCCAAGATGCGTATGAGTATCTCTAATACTGAGATATTTTCATTTTAAATAGGAAATAGATTTATTAAAAAGGCAATTTAATGGTCTGTGATGCTTGAATTCTTGAATTGCTAAGAACGGCAGTTAAGCTTTAATTTGCACACAAGCTTTAATCTGCAAAAATTGAGACTGTAGGGAAAATTGCCACAAAATATTTTGTAAGCTACTTTTACAAGTGCTTATTATAATTACATAAAATATATATGTATTCTGTCTAAGGATGGAATGAAATGGTTCATGCAAACTCACTGATGCATATAGGCCCTTCTTTCATCATGTGGAGCTTTTTTTATATGATTGAGAAAATGCAACTAACTTAACATTGGGGTAACTTTTTCCATTTGTTCTAAACTAAAATTGAATTTTAAGATGTGTCCAAGAAGTTTGATACCTTTTGGTATTCTAAGTTACAATGGTCAAAGGTGCAGGATAATGTGCTTTTGATTTTGTAAACTGCTTCCCCGCTAAAAAACAAACAAACCTGTGATTTTGTTGCTTAATTTTGGGGGGTTCTGGGCAGGTCACAAAATGTGACAATGGGGAATGCATTGTCCCCATGTATGTAACCTACGTTTACACGTACTGTTTAAACTATCGTTGGAAACATGTTCAGTGATTTTAAAGCTATAAAGTTGTGAAGAATAAAGTAATGAAATGTGTAGATGGCAGCTTTGTTGTTTCAAACACTCGAAAAAAGCTGTTGTACATAAACACGGAGCAGAACCCACACTCACTGACATTGATGTTGTTACCTACATGGGTAATGAAAAGTTTGCAAGCAAATAAGTTCAGAGAGCAGTAAGGATTCCACAGTTCTTGAGCTGCAGATATTCTGTTCTGTTGGAACTTGCAAAATAGAACAATTCAAAGGTGATTTGAGTTGTTCAATATGGGATCTCTTCATAGAAAAAAAAGAGTCTTAGAAAGTTCCAGTAAACTCATATAAGCTTTACATACTTTAAATAGTAGCTCTGTAATCTGAGAAAACAGAATGACAAAATTATAAAAGGCATTTTCTTTACAACTGTACAATTAAACATATTACAGAGCTAAGGAATTTAACAATATTGTGTTCAGAATGACGTGAGCTTTTAGGGGGAAAAGTATTCCACAATTCCTGAAAGTTTTTTTCATGAAATGTCTCCTCAGATCAGTCGGAAAGGACAAGAAAGCTATTCAGGCATCAATTAGACGCAATAAGGAGACGAATACTGTTTTGGCCAGACTGAACAGTGAATTGCAGCAACAATTAAAGGTAAGATAATTGACAAGTTATTATGACATGTTTTACAAACATACATTGTGCTTTCCATTTAGCAAACTTGTAAAGAAAAGCCCAGGATCCATAGCTCATGCTTTCAGTTTGCATGTTCTCTTGGAGATTCAGCTACTTTCTTCATATAGTTTGAGCTATATTCTGCAGAATACCACGGGCTTCAGAACATGTTGGAAAACGAATTACAGGATTCATGAGATTCGGGGGAAGAAGGAAAAAAAGCCATTCAGTTTGACTAGCCACATAAGTATCCTATGTATGAATGAGGAGGAGATGTTGACAAATCTATTCTCAAACATTTCACTGAAACGGTGGAATAATCATCATTAGAAGATTTTGACTGCAGATTCACAGAGAATATAAGCTTTTAATTTTCACTACATTTTCCAGTAGCATAACTTTGTAAAAGTAGATTTTCAGCATTAGTTATATTCACCCCAGCTACTCTTAAGACAATAATGAATTTAACTACTGATAAACTGATATCATATGCAGTTCATACATCCATTAATATTTTCTATCTATTAAATAAAGAGGTTTATTGAAACATAGTCTGTTTCAATATTTCTTTATTGATTTACTTTTTTACTTGCAAAGAACACAAGCCTCACTAAACAAGACTATTGAACATAATTGCTGACATGTTATGTTTTTAAGAAAAATATAAAGAACACTTGTTTAGGCAGAAATTTTGCATGCTGAAGTAAAAGTTGTGTCTAAGTTCACTGTCTTACATTATTTGCATAAACATTTAATTTTCTCTGTATAAAATCAGCAATATATATAATTGTGCATGTGTATGCATGTATATATAGTAATACACTTTCATCATGGTATCTAAATGGCATTTTTTTCCTTTCTAGGATGTCCTGGAAGAGAGAATTTCACTGGAGGTTCAACTGGAACAGCTTCGACCCTTCTCTCACTTATAAACCAATTGCCATTAACTGTGAAATAATTAACTCTGAAACAGAAAATTGGGTAAAAGGCTTAATTAAAATCCCATATGTTTCACTCAGTGCACTCTTAACATTTTTGTTGTGATTGTTATGTCCTCTGTCCACAGTTGTATTTAAGTAACTTTTTATAATTTTAATACAAAGAATGGAATTAGTGTTTCCTTGAATGTTCAATATATTGGCACTGCCAATCTTCCCATTTTCTTGGGAGGACATAATTTTTAAGTTGGAGCCAGATTTATACAACTTAAGTGGCCTATATCCCAAACTGGAACTGAATACTGAATGAATTTTGTATCTTTCACGTCAAAAATCAC
Organism: Oxyrhabdium leporinum; assembly: GCA_032468155.1. Classification (NCBI taxonomy): domain Eukaryota; kingdom Metazoa; phylum Chordata; class Lepidosauria; order Squamata; family Cyclocoridae; genus Oxyrhabdium; species Oxyrhabdium leporinum. The sequence continues at coordinate 116,319 of JANHFL010003494.1, read as the reverse complement.
AAATAAAAACATCCCAATAGCTACCTTTATCACAAAAGCACATGTATTTATCATAAATACCTTTTACACATCTGTCCTACTGTGTAAATGGAAATTAGCCAGCTGTGGTCATCACTGATCCCCCCCCAAATCAGAGTTTGCAGTCTTGCAAATCATTAGTAATTTCAGAAGGCTATTATTTTTGAGCAGCCCAATTATCTTCCAAGTCCTGTCTATGTCCTTTTATACTTTGCCATACCAAATTCCTTTGTCCTTGCTTGTTTAATCCACTGCATGCGTGACCACAGCTTGACTATTATTGAAATGTTTGCATTCATGATGTCATTTTGCAGTCTCTCCACAAAGTATTTCTCTTTTGTGAAAGGATCGGTTGTTAATCTCAGTCATGCACATTTCCTGAACACCATATATAGTTGCATGCTTTGCACATTATCCTTTACAAACTGACACACCCACCAAGAATTACTGTAACACACACTGTGGTCAAGCAATGTGTCAGTACCTCAACTCTTCCCCAGTCCTCCCCCTCCACTCCTCACCACACACACACCCGCCCCCAATTTGTGTTTCTTAAAAAGTTGGGTTCTTATTTCTGTTCGTGTCTCCGAGCATTCTTCTGGCTTGTAGACAGGCTTCATTATTAACACAAAGTTTCCTGAGTGTATCCCGCTATTCAGGTTGATGTACTGTATTAGGATTTGTTGTATATTGTATAATACACACCTTTTGATCTCATATGTAAATTTGCATTAAGGCTGACTAACAGCAGATATTCTATTTAATGGCTTATTCTGGCTGTGGGATCATAGATGTTCAAATGCATGGAAGTATCTCAGCAGAATCAGAACTAGCAACTGTGTGATTTTTACAACAATAAAACAGCACAATATTTTAATTGGAGTTAATCCTTTTGATTTGGCTCAATAACAGAAGACAAGTGGACAGAAGACAAGTTTTTTTACATTTTTTTACTGAATATAAAGTCAGTTATTTTAAGGCTCGAACTGGGTCGGTTCATACATTATGATAGGATAAAATTTTAAAAAAATACACATTTAGCACTTTGTGGGAACCAGAATTTAATTGCTTGCAAAATTTCTACTAATCTATGGTCGTAGATGCGACTGATAGTCCTATATTATTCACTAATAAAAATTGGAAACAAACATTTTAGTAGAAAATACCAAACATTTAGAAAGAAGCAAAAAGGTCATAAAAACTATTCCCTGCACATGCAAAACAGACAATATATTCAAAATAAAGTATAATTCATCATGCAGTAACATTAATAGTTCACTAGCCCCTTTCTACATGCTGAATGGCATAAACAGAATATCAAGTCATAGCAAATGTAATTTATTGTTTTAATAAACATTTTCTTTTGCATGAAAACCCAGAGCGGGATGGAGCCTATTAAATGGCTCGTGCGAGGTGCTGTCGGGCGGGCAGGGGATGATTTTAGTATGTGAATTTATTATATGGCTCTTCTTGTATTAGTTTTATTATTTTTATATGAGATTTTATATTCTGTAAGTTGCCTTGAGTCTCCATGTGCGAATAGGCGGCAATATAATTTTTTTTAAAAGAACATGTGAAAGGACTAGAAAGGTAGTTATATCCCTTATATTCAGTCATTGAAACAAAAGCACTTTATTCTTACACTTTGTTTTGAAGCTCATGAGCATTTGGATATAGTGTGCGCCTGCTTTATAGTATCATGCTCAATCCTGACATTCTCATATTCAAATCCAAAGTTTCCAGTTCTTATACAATATTTAGTTTGGAAATTTCTTCCAGCACTAATCAGTATAAGGGTTGCAGCTGCCTACTCTAGTATTTGTGCAAGATACGGATGAGAGCAAAGTGATAGTGTTTGAAACAATCTCTACCGCAAAATTTTCAGGTATAAATTTTTGACTGGATACGTAAAGTCCAAAATCAGGCAAGCTGTATCTTATTGGTGATGAGGAAGAATTTCTTTAAAAAACTTACCATGTCTATTTTATTAGTCATGTTCATAACCTATGACTCAACCACACACTCCTGTGATAAAACACTCCTGTGATAAATCATTGTATATACTTATTTCACACTAAATTTGCTTATAATGAGAAAGTTATTGCAGTTAATGGTAACATTCACCATGTCATTAAGTCATGAGCAATATATATGGAAAGTATACAGGTAGTCCTTGCTTAACAACTGCCTCATTCAGCAACCATTCACAGTTGCAACAGGAATGAAAACTTTGTGAGCAATCATCACATTTACAACTCTAAAAATAAAACTAAAATAAGATCATAAACACAGACATGGATTTAAGATAGCAACTGCTTCACTTATGACCAAGTTGTCTGTCCCAATTGCAGTCAGTAAATGAGGATTACCTTATTCAGTTTACTTCCTCACTGATACTACAGTGAATTGCTTTTCGTAAAGCAGAAAGCCATACAAACTTGTCTTCATCTGTAGAACAAATCCATTGCTGCTTGGGCCCTTGTAAAAGTAAAGCATTCTTGATATCTGAAAAAACGCAAACAAAAATTGTCATTAATTTAGATTCCCTAAGAATATTTGTTAAGTCAACATGCGCAGCAGTTAAAAATTGGAATGGACATAAATTGCAAACAAATTCTCGTGATAAGTATTACTTGTTCAGTGTTCATAAAGTGACTACTGCGGAATGAATTAAATTGGCTGTCTAGCTAAGCCTAGATTTGTCATAAGACGACATTACAGGTATAGAATACTTGAAAATTCCAACCTGTATGAATATATTAAGAGATTTATATGGCCACCTAACTCTGAGCTTTGCTCTATCCCAATGCTGAGGTAAAAAAATCACCCTTTCAAAGTCTTTTGGAAGAGTAAAAGGCTCTGCTGAGAAGACTTCTCAAGTCCTAGTAAGCAATACCTTTTAAATGACTGGAGCACTTACTGTATCTGACCTGGCAGCACGGAGATATCCTCAGATATGTCTATGGAGATTCTCAATCATCAGGTCATGGTTGTCCCAAAGGTGCTTTTTCAAGAGACAACTAGACTTTCTGGTTTTTCTTTAACGATGTTTCGCTTCTCATCCAAGAAGCTTCTTGCCTTTAAAGCCAGATGAACAGTATCTGACTCTAGTCATAACTGAAGAAGCTTCTTGGATGAGAAGTGAAACATCTTCAAAGAAAAACCAGAAAGTCCAGTTGCCTCTTGAAAAAGCATATTTGGGATATCCTTAGATACCTTCAGAGGTAGTTCTTCATATGAGTTAGCCCATGCCATCCATTGAACCATATATAGTTTTGACTGTTCATTGTGAGTACGATATGTGGTTAGAGCTAGGCAAAATATTTGTCTTCTCTGGCTCTTTCCAAAATGCATAGGAAGCTTGTCCAAAATGACGTATCACTGCTAATAATTAAATGTAAGACTAAAATTAAATCTTATTTCTTTTCTTCCCATTCTCCAACACTTCCAATAAGAAATATTTAGAAATAAGTAGTGCTCCCAAATACTTCTCACTTTAGGAACATTTTTAGAAGTGAATTAAATTTTCCCTGGGAAATTAATAGTTGAAGGGTGAGGACTTTTAGTGTGCATGTGCGCACACGCACGCATGTATATCAGTTTTAACTCCTGGTAACTATCTGAACTAACGCCCTCAGTATTCTTGGCAATATTTTCGGTTTGCCACTTTCTTCTTCCTAAGGTGGAGAAGGTATATTTGACACAATGTCACCCAGCTAGTTTTGTGACTAAGGCAGGACTAGAACTCAGTCTCCCGGTTTCTAGGCTGATACCTTAACCCAGGCTGTTAAACTGGGGGCCTGCGGGCTGAATGCATCATGTCCAGGTTAAGCCCGCCTTAGCTCCACAAAGGCAAAAACCATCATGTCACAATACATCACGTGACGCGATTGAGTTTGACACCTAGGCCTTAACTGCTACACCAAACTGGCTGTTTAAAGATGAGATTGCAGGTGGCTGTACTTAATCATCTAAAGGAAATGACCTAGGAAACTAAAACACAGAAATGTATTCCCTTTATAATCAACTCGCTGAAGTCAGATGCTGTTCATCTGGCTTTAAGGATGTGAATGATCAAGGAAGGTACCAATTGTTTTCTCAGCTTCCAAACAAAGGCAGTTCTGGACATGTCCTGATTGCAGAAGTAGCTAATCTAATCTACAAATACTGGCTAAACAGGAAACACGGGCACCAAAGTGAGGGGAGTCTCCATCCAGGGTTTTGCTTTGGGTTGTTCTTTTTTGTGAACTGCTAATGGTTGGAGTCAAATATTTAAAGTTGCAGGCACTATAAAAAAGAGTGTTACAACCACTCTTGGGAACATTGCAGCATCCCCATGATGACATGATCAAAACTCAAGCGCTTGGCAATTGGCATGTATTTATGATGGTTACAGCATCCTGGGGTCATGTGATTATCATTTGCTACCTTCCCAGCCAGCTTTTGACAAGCAAAGTAAATGAGGGACACCAGATTCACTTAACAACTGTGTGATTCACTTAACAGCTGCAGTGATTTGCTTAAGCATGGCAAAAAAGGTTGTAAAATTGGGTACAACTCACAAGACAGCTGCTTTCCTTAGCAATGGAAATTCAGGTCTCTGTTGTGGTCGGAAATCAAGGATTATCTGTATAGAACCTCAATATTAAGGCCTTGGATATTCTTGTCAACTGAATACCCTTCAACATAATCTATATCTTTAGAAATGAGAAGCTCCCCTCCAAAGTGATAAAGACCGTTACAAGAAACTTTAAAATTTTATGACTCCCGGTCCAATAAAACTCTTCTAAGAAGTTTCCCAGTCATCATCCAAGGTATTTGAAATCTAAATGGATTGCATAAATTCCATATGATTTTTAAGTCACACTGTCAGGCTGGGGCTAACAACTCGCTGCATCGTGGCCAACTCACTGCAGGACTACTGGCCATGATTGGGACAATTCAATGCTGTATTAAAATTTTCATTCAGTTACTTTATTATTGGTGACTACATTTCTGTCAAAAATCATTGTAACTCTTATATTTCTGGATTGACTTTATTTTATTATTACTGGTCACAGTTCTGTCGAAATTATTTTAACTTTTCTATTTGCTGAATTGTCCCGGGATCAACTAAAACCAACAATTTTTAAGTTAACTTGGAAAACATCCCAAAGCTGTCATAAACATCATTGACTGCAATCCCTTTAAAGATTATTTCCTAACATTTTAGTCTTTTTTACACAAGTCTACCTAAATCTTTCTCCCATTGTTTTTATCAGACAAACCGCAACAATAAATACCATTCTCTGAATTGGTGATAAACCGAATTTGTGAAGTATTTGCTTCATGGAATTCCCCCCCCCCCCTCTTTCTTTAGTTTGCACTTGCTATGGCTTAATTGCTGAAATACAAAAGTGCCCCCATTGAACATACTTGTTAGGACAACTTTGGCTTTAATAATCAGGAATGTTTGTTACTATTTACCTTGCTAAATTTAAAATGTTCAGATTAATTCTGACCTAGTTTGATACCTTTAGTAAGGATGACTGTGTGATTATTGACTTTTAGTTGTTTAGCTCAATTCTGGCTCTACTTCTAAAATTTAGTCAGGAGGGATCCGTCTTTAGATGTATTTGATAAAAATATTTTTGCTTTCACTGGAATATTTTTGGACAAATTACTTTGCCCACAGCGTGCAGATTTATAAAAGGTTCAGGCTTTTGTCCTTGAGCCAAAATTTATTTATTATTTCTTCAATTTCTATAGCCACCCATCACAATAAATGACTTAAATACCCTAAGGGAACCAGAATGAGGGTAATGGAAGCATTCATTACATTACTGAGTAGTTGTTTTTAAACTATCATCAGTTTGATTTGCATCGTTCTGCTGTTTCTTTGTGTCTGGGTAGACATGCTAGTTCATATTCTAAATAGACTTCCAGAATTTCAAATAAAGCCTTAAGGGATTTGGATATGATTTATCATCCATTACAGTGTTATGCACTCATTTTGATAAATCTGCCACTCCAGCAGCAAATACTGAGACTTACAGCAGACTCACAGTGAAAATTTGTGAATATTTTCTCTCCTGCATCAACAGTCACAGTAAGAGAAAGGTGAGGGAGGGGAATTCCTAAAAAGTATATACTAACAGCTCTTCCCATCTACTACGACTTCGACTTACAACCACAATCGAGCCCAAAATTCTGTTGCTAACTGAGACATTTCTGAAGTGAGTTTTGCCCCATTGTATGGCCTTTCTTGTAACAGTTGTTAAGTGAATTCCTGCAGTTATTAAATTAGTAATACCGTTGTTAAGTGACTCTGGCTTCCCCACTGACGTTCCTTGTCAGAAGGTCATGAAGGGTGATCACATGACCGTGGGACACTGCAGCCATCATAAATATGAGTCAGTTGGCAAGTGTCTGAATTTTGATCACATGACCTTGGGAATGCTGCAATGGTCATGTGAAATACAGTCATAAGTCACTTTTTCCAGTGCTGTTGTAATTTTGAGTGGTCACTAAACGAACTGTTGTAAGTCGAGGACTACCTGTACCCTGGGAATGGAATATTTTATTTTAGGTAGTCCTCGACTTAGGGTCGCAACTGGGACCACAATTTCTGTAGCTAAGCAAGCTGGTGGTTAAGTGAGCCATGCCTGATTTTACAACTCTTTTTGGCACGGCTGTTAAACAAATAACTGCAGTTGTTAAGTGAATCATACGGTTGTTAAGCAAATCTGGCTTCTTCCATTAACTTGACTTGTTGGAAGGTTGAAATTTACATGACTCCAGGATCGTGCGACAGTTGTAAATACATGTCAATTGCCAAGCACCCCAATTTTGTGACTATGAGGATGTTGCAATGGTCATACATGCAAGGACTGGCTGTAGGTCATTTTTCTTCATTGCCTTTATAACTTAACTTTAAACGGTTGCTAAACAACTGGTTGTAAATTGAGGAACTATCCCTACACAGCTGATGGAGAAGGCAAAACAGGGCATCTGATCAAGGAGAAGTGAAGCAGAAAGCCTCATTCCATTTGTCCCCAAAAGCTTTTCACAGGAATAGTTACAAAATACTTCTGCTCTTTTATATCGCATCCTCATGAACCTAACAGAATATTACTGTTTTTATCCACTCAAAATATTGTCTTCCCTTTCCTAAAGGGCAGAGTGTCAAGGCTCCGACCAACGAACCCAAGCAAATCAGAACTCTGACACTGGGCTCCTTCTCAAAGGTCTTCCTTATTGAGTACATCATATTGGCACAGCTTCAAAGGAAAACCAATTCTAAATCTTTCCCGCGGTTTCAGTAAAATTAAACTAGGAAATAACCCCATCCCTAAGTGTCACAGGTCACGCTGGCCAGTTGGGTTAATTGACGGGCTCTCCAGGCACTCCTTCCCCAACCTTATCCATTGCCAGTAGAGATGAAAGGTCATAACTGTGAAAATCGGTCATATGTCACATTTTTTCAATACTGTTGTAACTTTGAACAGTCACTGAATGAACTGTTGTAAGTCAAGGACTACCTGTGCTCCATTTCACTGGCATCCTGCCATAAAATGCAGGGAGAGGGAAGATTGGGGAGGTAGGAGGAGAAATGACAGGGTGACAGGAACCAGAGGTGTCAATCCAGAACAGTCTGGCCGATCAAGGACGGAGCCGTGAGAACGGAATGAGAAACTCCACCAAAGAGGCATCAAACCTGCAGGCTGTTCCCAAAACTTCTAATTCAAATATCATTGACACTGACAGACTAGTCAAGGGGGTGAAGGGCCATGGAAGAGGGGAAAATGCAGGGTTTGCGCAGGAATATTCAGATCCAGCTTTGCTTATGCTGTAACCGCTTGACTTTGGTAAAAGTAAACCTTTCACTTCAAAATGAAGTCAAGGCGTCTTCCTTTCCTAAATGCTCAACTCGGGACAAGCCTACTTTCAAAAGCAATATTGTATGTGATAAAAGTTATTGCTAAAGAAGAGAGAGCCAGTTTGGTCCAGTGGTTAAGGCATCAGACTAGAAACTGAAAGACTGGGAGTTTTAATTCCTCCTTAGGCAGAAAGCCAGCTGGGCAACCCTGCTTTCTCTTTCTCTTTCTCAGTCCTAAAATGAATGAAATGAAGTCCTAAAATGAATGAAAAACTGCTGGTGACCTTCTACTGCTGTACCATAGAGGGTATTTTAACTTACTGCACTTGTGTATGGTTTGCCAATTGCACAGTGGCAGATAGGACAGCGCTCCAGAGGGTGAACGTCATTGCCCAGAGGATCATTGGTTGCCC
>JANHFL010003494.1:82137-100654 GCA_032468155.1 Oxyrhabdium leporinum | reverse complement strand
CTAATTATCTTCTCTGTCAAACTGCTGGCTGTGATTGTTCATCGGCATGGGGTGAAGTTTCATCAGTCAGCTAATGACCCTGTCAAAGGTCAATGGGGCTGTGCTGATAGCTTGCTTTCTCAGGTTGTTTGCTTGAATGGACACATTCCTGCAGTGCTGGGATCGCTGGTGAAGGCAAGGTACTTGTTTGGGTGGTGATGACCTGAGAAAGCCCAGTTGTACCAAGTTTTCCAAAGGATATGACTGCATCAGTACTACAAGAGTAGTACTTCACTGTACCAATGTATTTTGCAGAGATCTCAGTTTCCAGTCTTCTAATCATTCTTCTGGAACTTCTCCATACCTATCCAAATTTCTCTGAATTATTCTTAAGGTGGAAGCGCTCAGAACTGGAACCAGGGCTGGGGTTTTGCTTGTTCCGAAAACAGTGCCCCTACTACTTTCTTTCATTTGGAAATTGACACAGTTGCTCCTGATCTGAAATGTCCAGCTTCCTATTCCACTTTTCACTGAAAACAAACACTTGGAATCATATTCAATGTATACTCCTATTTATGACTCTTTAACAAACCAGATTAGAAAGCAGTTAACTGTACTGGAGTCAGTACAGAGATTCAGTTTGAGGTAGCAATCAAGCCAGGGCTGTCAAACTCGTGGCTCATGGGCCAGATGTGTCACATGCTGGCCATGCCCATGCCCGGTTTAGCAAAGGGGGGGAAAAGTCACCCACGTGGCGACACGAGTTTGACACCCTTGAGTTAAGGCATTAGAAACTGGGAGACTGTAGTTCTTGTCCTGCCTGAAACACAAAGCCAGGTGGATGATATTAGGCCATTCACTCTTAATCCTAGAAAGAGGCAATGGCAAACCACTTCTGAAAAAACTTTGCAAGAAAACTTGTCCAGGCAGTCCCCAGGAGTCAACACTGACTCAAAGGTCTGTCTCTCCATCCGTCCATCCAGATTAGAAATAAATTATGTCTACAGGAAATCTACTAGTCATTTCAAATTATTATATTCCCAAACACTTGAGTATTTATTAGAGCCGGGTTGCGAGGGTTTGCTTTGCTTTATAGTGGAATAGTGGTTCAAAGTAGTCAATGAAATATACCTGTTTACTTGTAAAATGTCCAAGACATCAGAAAAGATGAGCTGAATACTTATATCACTTAGGATGGCCTGATGGGATGCCAATGCTGCTTTTAATGGTTTGACATAGACATCATTCACAATTTCCAGAATGTGCATGTAGTTTCTCTCACTTAAGAGAAGTTCTTTGGCAAAGCTTTGGCGCTTCTCTATCACATCTTGAGGTTCATCTATCTAAACATCAAACAGAGAGACAGCTATTTTTTTTAATGTGCTTATTTTAACCATCTAAAACAGGGCTGTCAAACTCGTGGCCAGCGGGCCAGATGCGTCACGTGCTGGCCCCGGCCCCACCTGGTTTAGCAAAGGTAAAAAAGTCCCGATACATCACATGATGCCATCATGATGATGCGAGTTTGATACCTCTGATCTAAAGCCTGATGTAGTGTATTACTATCTGATTTCCGGCTATGCAACCTGGAAGCATCTTTTCATATATCAAACCATAAGGAGATTCAAACATATTGCTTTTACTTCAAAAGCCTCTTCAGGTTCAGCACTACATATGCTTACCTGGGATTAAACCTTATTGGGCTTTGCTTTCGAATCAAAATGTATAGTACTGCTAGTAACTTGTTCTCGTAAGTAAGACATCATACAGTTCATTCATCTCAAGACTGGCACAACTGATCTGAAGATTTCAATATGCGGTTTCACATTTAGATATTTGTTTGCATGAGCTACTGAAATAACTTTGGCTTGCACAGCACTAGCTAAAATAGGCCACTTCAATCATTAAAGTTTCCATGCTGGAAACATATACATTATACATGAGTTCAATTTTATAATTCTGAAACAGAGAATTAGAGTGAAAATATCTTTTTAATAAAATTATATATTACCTTCCTTTCCACACTAGGATATAAAATTATTCTAACAATACCCTCTCAATAAAAAAAAATCAAGTAATGATCCATCAAAGACCTCACATCTCATGAAAAACTACTTATCTTTCACTTTGTCAAGAAAAAGCTTTTGAACAGAATAAGGACCAACTAAAAATTACAGGAGTAGCAAAAAACCAACACTTGATTCTTTTGTACCTTAAGTAGAACATCAAGCCCTGATTCTGAAGTGCCCTCCGTCAAGAAATCCTGGTCTCCAGGTTCTCCATTCTTACATTTCTTCATGAGGAAAGATGATAGAAATTCTAGGGGGTTTTCCTAAGGAATAATACAGATAAATGCTTAAAAGAATTTGCCTATTGTTTCCTTTCATGCAGATACAGCAACTGCCAATCAACTAGTAAGAGAGGAAGTAAAGATAATATTTCAACTATTTCCTTTCATTTTAATAAATTAAGTCCAGGTTGTACCAGAGTAGCAAGTTATGGCATGATTCTACGCTTTCACCAGCTAATTCATCTTGAATCATTTCTTCCAACACACTTATAAAGAAAGGCAGTGAAAACACATGATGTTAACAAAATGATCAGGTTGATACTTCATTGTCACATGCTAAGAATAGCGGCTATCATGCACAGACACATAGATGCGGAAGATATGGAAAAACACATGGCAGATTAACTTCATTCAGCTGCTTAAGGAGGCTTCCTTTGGAGCAGTCTTCTTCTGTGCAATAGGATACTGGTGACAATTTGTTCTCAAAGCAACAACAGTTCAGAGCAACTCTTCTCAAAGACTGTAACAGGACATGTATTCACCTTTACAAAAACCCAGGGATAAGAAAGTACTTTTTGGTTGGTTGCTCAATAAAGAGAATTCTTCTTCATTAGCTACCATATTTTTAGGAGTATAAAACACACTTTTTCCACCCCCAAAAGTGGGTGGAAATGTCTGTGCATCTTATACACCGAATGTTGCCGAAGCCCACCACCACCACTCTTCAGCCTCTGCCTCCCAGCAATTTGCCTCCTTGTAGCAAACAGCAAAAAGCCTGGTCTGCTTCAGCACAGCCTGATTAGCAGAAGCAGCTCATTTTCACTAGAATCGGCCTCCCGATGATCAGCTGTTTCAAGCTGCAGGGTTCTCCATCACCTATTGCCGCCTCCGCGTGCCCCATCTTTGGCCTCCATGTGCCCCATTTTCTGCCTGTTCCAATTCCCGCCACCTGGAACAGGCTGAAAACGGGACATGCGTTTTTAGCTGCTTCTGCTAATCAGGCTGTGCTGAAGCAGACCAGGCATTTTGCTGTTTGCTGCAACGAGGCAAATTGCTGGGAGGCAGAGGCAGAGTTTTTCCCCCTTGTTTTCCTTCCCAAAAGCTAGGTGCATCTTACACTTTGGAGTGTCTTATACTCTGTAAATACGGTAAATTAAATTAAAGTTATTTGCATTGTGTCAAAACATAGAACTCCTAGCGTTTCTAATCACTTTCCTACTTATCACTGCATGCATCTTACATTGCGGAAGAAATACTCTTCAACTGTTGTCTAAAAATACAGTTATGCGCAAAAAAAAAAGGAGATTAACATGTTCTGCTGTTTGTTTGTTTTTGCACACACAGCGGACTATGTATAGGTATTGCTTTGTAACTGTGGCACTAAGTGCATAAATGCCATAGTACTGGAATAGGAAGCATAGTTTCAATCTTCTTTTATACCCTTCTGTGTGCGATCAATTTATGAAGAGGACTGTAAGACACATTAGGTAGATCTGAGATAGGGACTTCTGGTCTACTAAAATGGATGCTACAGTAACTCACTTAGCCTGTAAACAAAGATGCTGCCAGGTTTTCCCCATTCTGCTCATATCCCTCCTGGAAGATTTTTGGAAAAGGGGCATAATGGCTATCAGACTAGCACGTGAATTCACAGAGATTTATTCCATGCACTGTTTCTTGCATCTTAGATATGATCCCACATATCTACGATGGAAGAAACAGTAGCGCCAAGGGGATTACAATGGTGTGGCCATCTTAGTGATACTTTGTGCATAGAACCAGGGTTTTAGCTCCTAGTTTTCAGGACCACCACAAAGCAATATTACCCTGCCTCCTCCCTCAGCAATGAGAAGCAACCACCACATTGTCTTAAAGATAGTATAATGATGCCAACAGAAGGACTTCAAATAAGTCCTGAAGTCAAAACTGATGCCGTTGCAACTTAATATTAATATATAGTACTTTAAAAGATTACACTTATCATACATGGTTTCCTCTTGAGAGTTCAACTAATCCATTAGCCAAAGTCTGGATTATTCTTGCATTGTCTTGAATATTGGACCAACTCATAGTATTAAACATAATTTGACCTGTGTATGAAATATTAGTTATTTAGGACATTACACTCACAGGGTTGCTACTTGTGATTACATAGTTTTGTTTAAAGGGGGACAAAAATAGGAAATTCCCTATAAACTAGATTATTTTGCATATTCTGATTACCTAGTTCCTTCCACATGCACAGATCCAGACACAGAGAGTTAGTTGGTAGCATCTAGTCAAATCTAGATGACTGCCTACAACTAAACCTCATTGAACCTGATGAGTATTTGAACAGGAGTCAAACTCAATAATGAGATTTTACACGTAAATAGAGAGCCACTTTGCGATAGTGATTAACATACCAGGCTAGAAAACAGAAAACTGAAGTTTAGGTCCCATTTTAAGCATGAAGCTAGTTGGCTGACCTTGGGCTAATCATTCTTTCTCACCCCTAAGAAAGATTCAAGGGCAAAACTCTTGCCAATAAAACTGCAGGGGCATGTCCAGGCCATTGCCAGGAGTCAACATTGACTTGAAGGCATATAAGCATGCACAAATACACAACACGGAAAAATTCACATCTATAATGTGCGGCCCAAGCCAAAAAACATCATCTATCTTTATGGTAAACCAAACATCATTGCTAAGATGAGATGCATTTTTATACTGGTGAAAAGTCTTAAAATATCCAATGGAATTCTTATTTCAGATATAACATAGAGGACTATAATGAGAAAAATTACCAAGAATTTTGCCAGCCATGTTCTTTTGCAGATCAAAAAAATATGGACTCAGCTTTTTCCTGACAACATCCAGTGCCTCTTCCAGCAGCTCGGTGAATCTGAGCCATATTTGCAGTTTTACTTCAGTGAGGTAGAGAAACGGAGGAGAGCTTTCTTTCTGACTTCCCAGCCATTCACTGAGGACTGTAATAATACAAAAGTCATTTCCCTCTCCATGGACTATTTCTTATATTCCAGTCTCTCCATTCCCCGCCTCCCAAAAAACAGAATTAGCTAAAATGTGGGGAGCACCAACATGCTATCAAATAAGAAATTGCTGGTTTTATTTTCTGTATTAAACCCCCTGGAAAATAAAGCAAAGCTGCTTATAAATGTTGTAGTAGGAACACGGTGGGTCATGAGGTTAGAACACTGAGCTGATGATCAGCAGTCTCACACTTGAGACCCATTGCTGCTGCAGAGCAGGGTGAGCTCCTGTCACTCTCTCCAGCTCCCACCAACCCAGCGGTTCAAAAGTGGGTGATTGCAAGTAGATAAATGGATATCATTTCGGTGGGCAACATCATGAGGACATGAAAGGAGTTCCCAAGTGGGCAATGATGATATTACTGGCAAATCCTTTAGCCATGGAAGAACTTCGGTACTTCTGACATGAAAGTATTAGTATTAATGATGTAATTAAATTTGTTTCCCTTTCCTCCAGTTTCCTCTGTTCAAAACCTATTGCTTTGACTTCTTGCAATTTAATAACATGTGGAAGCATACATGCATATACAGACAACATTGTTTTACAGTGGCATCTTATAGTTCATCCAGCAATTTCAATTGTCTTCTTAGTATTGCTAAGAAAATCTAGAAGAACCTGCTGCTTTGTTTAGATGTTTGTTTAGATGCTTTCAGGATCCCATTACAAAATACCATTTGCATCTGTTTATTGTGCCAAGTCAGATCACTGATCCTTAAACTTGATATGTCAGTTTCTGATTGGCAATAGTTCTTTGACAGCAAATGTCATTAGCAATTTCATCCGCTAAAAAATTAAGCTATATACATATTAATTCTGCTGAAGCTTCTGCCTGGGTCCAGCAACTTGAGGAAAATAAGATAGGATGCAGCTGATTTAAAATATGGCCAGCAGTCAAATATTTGATGTAGATCTTCCCAAATATGTAGGAATTTTATCCACCTACTGTGCTGATAAGACCCAGTAGCTATTCCTGTAGGAGTCCTGAAGAATGCTCCAGTTAGATGAGTCAGCTGTGAAAGGATCTCTTTTCCTGCCTCTGAAAATGATTAAAGTAATCTTTTAAAGTATAGCATGTGTTTGAGGATAAGATGTTATTTGGAATGTTGTGGATTGGGGCTGGTCTTTTGTGAAGGAGAAATGGTTCCTTTTCTCTCACAGTTACAGCGCAATCAGTAGCTGTGGTATTACTTTTCCCCCAGTTTAATTTTACTGCCTGTTTGAAAGAATAAAGAGAAGGAGATCTTTCCTTGACCCAGCTACTGTGATCTCACAGCATTGCTACCCCAGCTTGGAATAGATTCACAATAAGGTGTTATGGCCATTATTGGGGGGGGATCACTTGGAATAATGTTTCTAACCAGTATGTGCCTTTTGCTTTCTCTTCGCTCCTCATATTTTATTACCCTTTTGTGCTATTTCTGTTGACTAAGCCTGCATCACAGAACTCTGCCTTGTATCATAATAACATTGTGATAACAATACAGTATGGAGGTGGGCAGGCGAGATGAGATTCTCTATAATGGCCAGGTGAATAATATTTTATTATTTCACAGGATGATAAAGACTATCCATCAGAGAAGACTTTTCTTTTTTAATCAGAAAGTGAAAAGATGCACAAACAATATTTTGGTCTTTGGCCCTTGAACCAACTCTCAGGGTCTTTGTCTCTTGAAGACCAATTCTGATACAGCTGAGGACAGCCCAAATGTTTTGCTAGGTGAAGCTAAATTAAATGAAGTTATACTCAGGGGTATGGGGGTGGGAGTTGGTGATCCCAAAACCATCATACTCGCACACACACACACACACACATGCATAAAAGCCTTGGGGCTTCAATTACATGGCTACAGCCAACGTCTTGTCTTTTTGATCAATGTATGTCCCTGGTTATGTTTGTACTGCGGAAATAACTTGAAAGCATGAATAAGTGGTGATAACGCCCACCTTCCGGCTAATATTTAAAAGGCACAACCCAAAGGAAAAGGGTTTGGGAAGGAAGAGGGAAGAAGCAAAACCACTCATGGTTTGTGGCCACGTAATTAACTGTTGCATAACCAAATCAAAGGAGTTTGATTATATCTATTGTAAACAAAGGGAAAGATGCCAATTTTTCTGGGTGGCAAGTTGGACTGACCTGAAGCTGCCAGAGGAACAAAGAGGTCTATGCTTCCACCTTCTTCTGGAGAGATAATGCAACTTTTTAAGCGCTTCCAAAACTCTCTCACCTCAGGTTTAAGAAGATTTAGGGTGTTGATTTTGTAACCTAAATAAAATTAAGCAAAGGATGCATTTAAGGTGAATGGACAATATTCAGGGTCCCAACTGTCTTGAACTGCAAAACGATTCTAGTACTATACCTCATCGGGAAGTATTGACCGATTCATATTTTTTTCTATAAGGCATATAAGTAACATGCCAGACTATGATTTTGCCATCTTTACTCTTCAGATGCACAAACTCCTATGGTTATTATTTTTTAAGAAGTTATAAGATTGACACACATCATTGATACTAATGAGTTGGAGCCTATCTCTTAACTTTAGAGCCACAATAATCTTTTCCTAGTGTAGGAAATGTGTAAGAATTGTCCTGTTTCCCTCTTCCTGCTCCTTTTTGTATATATTTTTAGATTCTAATCAAACTGAGGCAGGAACCAGAAAAATATTTCTTTCTTTGCAGTTGCCATCTGCATTGATGATGACATATAAATATGATCAGAGGTGAAATCTAGCCGGTTCGCACCAGTTCAAGTGAGTCTCAGTGAGACTCAGAGTCTTAAAGGAATTCACTTCCACATACTTCAACTCTTCCTTGTAATATTTCAGTATAAAATATCATATCACCCATTCAAGATTGTTATTATTTTACTTAACCCTACCTTGAAGTAAGTTAATCTCTCTGGAATCTCCATCACTAAATATCCCAATACTCTTTGCTGTTTGGCCATCCAAGGTCCTTTCTACTGAATGAATAAGGCTTTCTAGTGTGGTCCCAGTATGTTCATACACTACCAGAACCACGCCAAGCCTAACACTGTCCACAACCATCTGAAATAAAATTGGAAGAAAACAACAAGTAAGAACATAGTTTTCAAATTAAAAACAAATGTGTTTAGTACAGTGAATGAATTCTATCAGTCTAAAGACATTCTTGCATTGTGATATATTTGAAAGTTCTTGTTATTGGATACAATTCATTTTCATGACTACAAAAGGAAAATGTTAAAATTATATTCATAAAATGAATTACTCATAGAAAAACAGGATTGTAAATGTAATTGAAATCAACAAATGCAGCTGCCGAGATTGGTTCCATTATTAAAGTACTCTTAGTCTCAGGACATTTTCCTTTTCTATATTCTGCCTTCCTATAAATTAATTTATCCATTATTCTGAGCCATATATTCTGCATAGAAGGTCTATTTTATTTATTAGTTGGTTGGTTGGTTGGTTTTGACAGCAGTTCGAGGTCACACTATGCCCAGAAGATTAGTTAAACCAATCAGCACAATAAGAATGTTCCAAAAACCATCAAAGTACTCATCATGGTATCCCTATTCAGTTAGGTCTAAGGACTTGATGGAATAAATTTGTTTTCATTTGCTTACAAAGGGGTGGGAGTCACATGTAGCTCAATGGAGAGAGATGTTTATAAAATAGGTTACTGCTGAGAGGTCCTGCCACCATGTCCAACTTTTACTTCAAAAGGGATGAGGATCTCTAAGTAGACTCTCTCATGATCAAATTGGGTGGGCAGATTTCACTTCACCAAGGTATTACCCAACATAACAGGTTGCTATGCCATGTAGGACTTTATAGATAACAACCAACACTACCAGTTGAAGCACTAGTCTACTGATAATCATTACAATGGCTTCAAAAGTGGTGTTTTTTTGCACAGGACTGACTAGTCAATATTTTAGTTGCTGATTTTGTACCACCACTGAGTCATATTAAAAATTTTCTAGTTGCCATACTAGAAAAAAAACAAGACTATTGTCCAGAAAATGGTCGAATAATTATGCTTTGTTATGTCTCCTTTTCAAAGCTACTTGCACTTCTGATGCTTAGGTAAGGTATCAAAAAAATTCCAAGAATGATCCCCCCTCCATGCACACACACAGTAAGCCAAGTATCCCTGTTCATGCTAAGCCACAGTTGCAGTTAGCCAACAAAATCTATTGTAAACGCTGGTTTAGTCTCCTAAACTGTTTTTTAAATTCAGTATTGTAATAAAATATACCACATACAAATATGGAAGAATGAAAACAAACCATTACATGTATATGCACAGTTTAAAAAACATAATGCTATTTCCTCCTGTTTTAAATGGCATCTTTCAAAGTTTGTTAGCTTGGCACTAGATGGCCTTTCTCCAATATTTGCTTATGCATTAGAAGAATGCCCACCACAAAAATGAGTCAGAAGGCTCTGTCAATCAATTGAGTTTAACATACTTATTCAGCTTGGAAGATATCCTTTAAAATATTCAACACAATGCAAATATATGATGGAAAACGCTGCAGAGAACTAGCTTTCTTTCTGTTGTTCACCCCTCTACAATTTTAGCTCATACAATATATTAAAAGTTATGAGATTTGAACAATATTTTCATTTTGTTTTCATCCTTGTATTTTGTCCTATTTGATCTAGCAGATTTTCTGTTATTTGATTGGATTGATATATTTGATTCATCGCTTCTCCTTATATGTACAAAAGGGAAGAAGGCATCTCATTCAATCCCATGGAGGAAAGCAGGAAAGATAGATTCCATACAATTTTACCTCATATGCAGGAATGTGGGAGGATATCAAGACCAGGTGTGGATGGAGTAAATGCATCTCATTGGGGTATCCTTGGGAAACAGGCTGACAAAATCTATGAGTCAAGCTAGGACATGAACTTCTACAAGTAATATTCCTTCTGTAGAAATAAAAAGTTAATATTACATATGAAGTTTTATGATTATGATAATCAAATGTTACACAAATGAAGTTCCACTTAGAAGTTTTCTTTCGTCTTCACCCCAATCCATTTGAGTGACTTACAGGGGAGCATATTTTGATGTGTTTTAATTAAAGTGATAGAAGAATATTAACTGGTCATACAACGATTGTGAACCACCTGGGGTCTTGAGAATGGATCTGAATACAAGTCTTTTAAATACAATAAACAAGGTAAGAGTTGTGGAGATATTGATTGATCTATGGGTCAATGCTCCAACAAGTTGTTAGAAAAGGTCACATCAGTTCCTCCAACTAGTAGCATCAAGCGGAAGTGGACAAAAGCTAAGCCTGAAGTTTCCATGGTGCTCTCCCTTTGCTCTTGCAACTTCTGTGGTGAACACGATCAACTGTGGCAGAGCCCTCCGAGCTCTGGACTTAATAACTCAATGGCAGAGGACATCAATCCATGATACAGACAGACAGATAGAAAAATATCTGCCCAAAACTCTAGACATCCACTTGCCAGTCAGTATGGATATTAGATCAGATGAACCAATCATTGGGCCTCATTCATTCTGGGAAGGTCTTTAGGTTCTGCGTGCAGCAGCAACAACAACAACAACAATAGTAGCAGTTCTCTGCGCAACAGAACAGGAGCACTAGGGTTGTAAACCAGGATCGGACAGACAAGCAACACACATCTTCCCTTGTCCTGAAGTTGCAACTAGATATGGATCTCCCTGTAATTTCTGCTTAAAAAAAAGAAAACACAAATGTGGAAAGTTCAAACTTCATTTCTTTGAGATGGGCAGAAACAAAAATTGAATAAATAAGTAAATAATAAATACACTTTGATGAATCTTATTTCACACTTAACTTTTTAAAACTGTCAATAAAATCAGCACAGGCAAGTCATCATGCTTGCTAAATGATCTCATTAATTTCTGGTGATATTATGGCTCCTCCCTGAATTTCTCATGCTTTAGGTGAAAAATTCTACCTCCTTAGCAGCAAATTTGCCAGCTTAGATTCCAAAGCCACTCCCCTAATATTTCAGAGGCTTCCCTTTTTTTAATTATAAGAGAAAAAAGTTGTGCACTCAGCTTCCAAAGGTCATCCTGGGGCTACATCCAGGCTGAAGTCTCCCTCTAATATTACACCGGCAGATTTCCTCTCCTGCAACAGGATTTCCCCTGATGTCATCTCCCCCACCCCATACCCCTTCACAATTGTGTGAAAGCAACATATTTGTTCAGGAAGCTTCAGATCTGAGGGAAAATGCAATTGCTGCAAAGCCAACAAGTCTTTCTGTCCCATTAGCAGACAAAAACAGATTAGATACTACACAGTGCACTGTTATCACTCCTTCCTTTGCTGAATCTCAAAAACAGGGCTCAGAAAGGAATACCACACTATTTCCTGCAACAGCAAGGTTTTCCTTGGTCACCAACTGGAAACAGAAATTCTAAGGCAATTTTTTAAATTTAAATCAACCTGTATACTAATTTTCTCAACCTTGGCAATTTAAGATGTGTGAACTGCAACTCACAGAATTCCCCCGCCAGCCATGCTGCATATAAATCTCTGTAGCAGCACTCATGGACAAAAGATACCCCAGAGATAGGTATTTCTTGGCTATTTATGGCAGAACAGATTAGCTGTGGCACAGTGAACGACGGTCGTACCATGTCCCCATCATAAGGCAATTAATCAGTACCCAAAGCAAGCAATTTTCTCTCTCAGACTGGACATTGTATACTGTATATAATTTGCAACACAAAAATTGAATGCTGCCAGAGGAAGGAAAGTCAAGGAACAGAGGGAAAGGGAGAGGACAAAGAAAGGAAACATGTTTTTCCTCCTTTCTCTTAGGGAGGGTACAGCTATAGACAGATAGATATCTTCAAAAGTTTACAGCTTTTAAGAAATACAGCAGGCAAGCAGATGCTGGGGAAACACTGCTATGGCCTATATATAGTTCTATTGTCAAACCCTCATGTTGCAAGGAAACTCTGCTTCTGCCCCAAGACAGGGGGAATTTATTCTTAATTCAGTCGGTGAACAGGATAAGACAAGATTCCTCTCTACCTCTAGCTCTGAACCCTTATAGACACTTTTGTTGACCATCTTCTTTCCATATGCAGAAAAGATCTTAATTTGAAAAGGCATTTACCTTTCTGGTAGAGATTTCCCAGACGACAAGATGAGCGGCTTCTCAGTTTCTAGTCCGAACCCTGATGCAGATTTATTCTGTTGATAAGTCTGTTTGAAAAATGAATTATTTGTGAAAAGTACTTTTTCAATAAAAGCATTTAGAGAGAGAGAGATTACATGGCATATCTAAGAGGAACCACAACTCCAAGGATGATAGACTCTGGAACACAGGTGTTAAACTCGAGGCGTCACATTGCTGTCACGTGATTTATCACAATGTTTTCTTTTCCCTTTGTGGAGCTGGGGTGGGTGTAGCCTGTGTGTGACGCATCCGGCCTATGGGCCGCCAGTTTGACACCCCTGCTCTAGAACAGTGCTTCCCAACCTTGCCCATTTTGGAGTGTGTGGACTTCAGTTTCCGTAATTCCTTAGCCTGCAGGGCCAGTGATAAGAATTCTGGCAGCTAAAGCCCATACCCCCGAAAATGGCTAAGCTTGAGAAACACTGCTGTAGAAGAAGCAAGACATCTAAGTGCTAAATTCCTGCAAGAGATATAGACTAATTTCTGAACGATGATGAGTAAAGATAACACCATTCATAGAGGCAGAATAGGAAAAAAAGGCCTAGCCTCTCAACTCAGGTCTTCGAGGAAGGTTTCTCCTTTTCATTTTTTTCAGCAGGTCAAAAAAAGGAACAAATCTATGAGCGACTAGAATCTATTTGTTGAACAAGAAAAGAAAAGAAGTTGCTGCACAGTTTGTCCCTTGGCCTAGGCCTTCACAGTCAAGATACGTTCTGTGATTTGGAGGCATTAACAACTCTTAATCCCAAAGGCTATTATAAGGAAACAACTGGGAGGAGGAGAGATAATATATTGTCATTATCATATTGACATTCCATTTTACATTTAAATTGCAATGGATCTTCCTGCATTTTCTTTTTAATGAATTGAACTCTGGGGATGTACAGGTTGGGAGCATGTTAATTTGCTCAGAACAAAAGAAAAGGTAATATTTTTGATTAATGCAGATCCCCAGACCATTGACATTTAATTCCTCTATTGTTGGCTAAACATTTTAGTCTACTGCTACAAAGATTCAGATTGAATTATTGAAGCCACTTGTGTGGTTTCAGAAATATCAATTTGCTGCTGCTTAACCAACTAGATCTGCAACAAGACTAAAATGGAAAGTATCACACCTGATCTTGAGAACTTCAGCAGGGCCTGCTAAAATTCAGTAAGGGCTGTCAAATACAGAAAATGCTGCTTCTTGAATAGAAAATTTCTCTAAGAAGGAAAAAAGACACTATCACTACAGACACTATCTGTACTTGTACAAGCACAGATAGTGTTAGCTGCAGCTTTTGGGGAGTACCAGACAAAATGCCACTACCCTACACCATCTTTCCTTGTTCTTAGATTATTTACGTAGGTCAATGTTTCTCAACATTGGGATGGGAATGCTGAGAGCTGAAGTCCACACGTTTTAAAATTGCCACTCATCTACATTAATCTGCATAGCCATTTGCAGGAGGTAGTTGAAGAGAGTGGTTTCGCTAACATCATTATTCAGTCAGAAGAGATTGATAGAAACCCAGGGACAGCAAGATAAGATTAACAAGACCAGAGATTGGCAGCGGGGACCCCAGTGCCAATGCTGATTGTTTAGCAGATCCTCAGGTTCCTAGAGCTCACTTATTCAGATGTCTACACTGCTCTCCTTAACACATGCTTAAACTCTAAGCACTGTTATTTTGGGGATGGAGACAAGTCTTAAGTGAAGCTCTGTATGCACAGACATAAAAATTTAAACATTTGGGGAAGGAAAAAATTAATACCTTCATTAATAATTGAGACTTGTCATAGATAGATTGGGATAAATGTGGCTCAAATCCAGACTTGTAAAATCCTGAGCTCCGGGTTCCACTTATCCAAGGTGGACGAGCTTTGAATAACTCCTCTGAAAAATAAATCCCATTGAACTATATTGTATGTCAGTTTCAAAATGTGATTATTTATGGTCCCTTTTTCACTGTCAAGATATACTATTAATTTAAAACTCTATTTTCATTTACAGTCAGTTCTAGATTTTAAAAGCTGTGCAAGATTCCTAATCAGAAGAGAATGGATCAAATGGGCCACCCACAACTAGACTCACATTTGAATCTTTATACACATGCAATACACAAAAAATGCAAATTGTTCTACTAAAAAGGGCAAAGCATTCATCACATGTGTCATAATAGAAGATTGACATGACTTGTTCGATTTTGTCTCCCTATTCTTTTTATCACAATGCCTGTAATGGGAACATGCCATGGGGGGGTGCAAATAAAGGATTTGGCCCAAAAATTTCTGTACAGATTTGTTAAAAAAGAAAGAGAGACTACTACCAAGTTTCCATAAAATAAGACCCAACTGGAAAATAAGCCCTAGCATGATTTTTCAAGAAGCCTGTAATATAAGCCCTATCCCAAAAAATAAGCCCCAGTTAAGATTGTCAGCCAGACGGACACATTTAGTACTGCATTTTCCGGAAAATAAGACATCATCTGAAAATAAGCCCTAACATGACTTTTGGAGCAAAATTAATATAAGACCCGGTGTTATTTTCAGGGAAACACGGTAGGTGTCGAAGCTGCAATTACACTCTTTGAGTTCAGAAATGTGAAAAATAAAAATAAATAAATAAATAAAGCTAAAGGGGGAAACTACTGGTATCCAAAGCCAACTGGCACAATCAGAGAATCAAATTCATAGGAGCAGCAAGAGACAGAGGAGAAAGAATGACTCATTCTATAAACTGCATTCCACCACTGCAATCATTTCACATGAAATATAGGAATCATTCATTAGAGTATTTTACATTCAAGCCCCATGGAAAATAATTACCTTAATTTAAGAAGGCATATACATATTTCAAAGAGAAGACAATGCTCTAATCTTATCACTTTGCTACATTTGTGAAAAGAGGTCAAACTCAGCCAAACTATTTTTCTGTCTAATGCAATTATTTAAAAAGCTATTTATTTCAGATTTTAGTCCTTGGGGCTTGCTAGGCACTCCTATGCATCTCATATATTCTTAAGTACTTAATGATTTCCAGCTGCTACAGATAAAAAAATGGCATCCTCCTTTACTAACAACTGAACCAAAACTGACTTTTGTGTACTGCCAGTCCTCCTCGAATAAATTTCTGAAGACTTTTTGCTTGCCATCTTTCTTCTTGCTCTTCGATTTTTGTTTTGAGATCACTGGTGGTGCTGTGGTATGCAGTTCTCCTAGGAATTAGATCATCCAGGCTGGTTGCACAGGCAATATAGTATTGCTTCCAAGCGCCATATTCATTCTTCTCAGGAACATATGGAAGAAACCATCCTAATTTAAGACATTTTGGCATCCACAGACAGTCCTTAAGGAAGTGAAAACATTTATTTTCAAAGAAAAGTTATTACCAAATCTTATCAAATAAAGTATGATTTAATTGTTGATCAGATAACATCAGATATGTAAGAGAAGCAGATTTATGGGAATGATGTACACAAATAGCAGCTTCTCCCTTTTCCTTGATTTGGAAGGTACATGCAACCTGTTTTATTTAAAAGGGGCTTAAAGGTAATTTAACTCAGGAGCCTCATCATTTGGTTTAATTTTAATTGGACTGGTTGATTTGGATAATTATTATGATCATACCCTAATAATATATGGAAATAGAAGAGATCTAGAAAAACAGTAAGTAAAATTGATAAATAGTACAAAAACAAATAAATAGACATAGAAGCAAGGCTATATCTAAATTCTGCTATTCCATATTCGTGAATATGATAGATGTCACCTGAACATAAAATTAATTATTAGCAATTATTGTATTGATGTCAGGGGCATGGATGTGAAGTTTTAATTAAATCAATTTATTATTCATGCCTCTGCACAGCAATCTATTCAATTAACGGTTAGCACTATTTTAGTAGTAGATGAAAGGCACCTGAATTCAAGAAGGGTTGAATTAGTCCATTTGTGACTATGTAGTCTAGGCTGATTCCTTTCTTAACTCTGCCCATAGATTCTGCCACTCCTTCTCCTACAATTGGTAGTATCCCACTTTAAATTTGAATAAGTCCAATGAATTTTAATCATTAACAACAGGACTATTTTCCTTCCATATGAAATGGCTGTAATTAAGAGACAAGTAACACAGATGGGAAACTTCACCAGATATTGTTACAAATGTTCATGCCATTTCAAATCAATGAGCATAAGAACTTGGTGTTTAATTGGGATGACTACAAAGTGGCCCTGTAACCCTCAGTCTCAATTTTGAACTTGGTGAGGTTTATTCAAAAGTGAGGGAAGGATGATAACATATAGTCTTGGAATGTTGCTGAACTGCAGTTCCGAGTATCTCATCATGGGTCACATAACCTGGAACAGCTGGGAGTTGAACTTCACTTAGAGGACCATGGTTCTACAACTCTAGCATGTAGCATTGGCTCATGAGAACAAGGCATAGTCTGATACTACCTGTTCACTTAAAAATTTCCAGTGCCAATTGATTTGGGCTGCAGTACAAAGATCCCTCGGACTGAGAAAGGAGAATACATATAGAGATATGAAACGTGGCAGCAGAGTGGTGAAATCTACGTGGGTCAGTGGGATATTTTCTACAAGCCATTTTTCAGCACACCTATGCAACAAGGAAGGAAAACACAACAACAAAAATGAAATGAATTATTGGATCTAGGGAAATACTTACATTTATTTCCAGGAGAAGAGGATTGTACAAATGTGAATCATAGCTTGTGTTAAATACAAAGCAACATCATGTTTTGAGGTTCTAAACATTTAATGAGTAAGCCATTACTCTACCACCACCACCACACGCTTTCTCCCCATCTATTCAACTTCTGAAGTTCACTTTCATTTTCATGTGGCAGCACCTCTTCATGCAGGGCAACACCAATATTTTTTTGTTAGTGCCTGTGAATTGACACATGATTATAATCTCCAGTTTCATAGGAAGCTAGTGGATAGGTTCAAATTTAGAAGAGGCCATCCTTATTAGATACCTCATTAGATACTGTATCAGGAGGTCAAGATCTTAGGTACCAGAGGCAGATCTCCATCTGATGTATTTTTCCCATTCTGGCCTACCTTCCCCCGATTTCTTGGAAAATAGGACTGCGCGTGGGACAAAATGTATTTTACTCTTAAAATACATTTATTTCCTTAACTCTTTTGCTCCATAATTTATGGAATAAGACTTTATCTTGTCATCAATACAGAAGTAAGGTATTAATGCCACTGGCTTCCATGTATGTATTTTATAATGCATATAGACAGAGCTACCACTAGCCCAAAAACTCACCAAAAGTTGTATCTAAAGCACAACTGTTAACTGAACAGGGAGAATTATTAAATGCCTAGGAAATAACCATATTCACAATGTTAAATTAATTTAAAATAATTTTATAGTATATATAGTTTCTGCCTTAGCACCAGTCAGTTTTTTGAAATCTAGATCCCAAAGGTTGGAAATATGCCTTTTGGTCCATCAAATTTGTGTACCCCCATTTTACAAGAATTAGTACTTCTGGATCTCTGTTTGGGAGATCTCAATGAGCTCCAGCTAATTATAGGATTGGACTCCAGAAAGGGCAAACAATGGTGCAGTAAATAATATATATTATAGGAGGTGCCCTTGCATAACCTACTTTTTATTTTCACAAAGCATAGTACTAAGGCAAGTGGCTCACTTACTTCAGCTGTGATTTACTGCACTGGTTCAATATCATGAAGAGAAATTGCTTGCGTTGTTTGTCTGTCCACAAGTCAAACCAGTGGCTTATAAGTCTGATTCTTTCCTGATAAAGCTAAACAAAAGCCACACATTTTTTAAAATAAAAAGGACAGTTCAATAACATAAAAGATTAGATTAGGGGTGGCCTGCTGGGAGTTCGCAGGGGTTCAAGCAGACCCTTAGCAAAGATTCTGTGGGGTTCGCTGAACCCCCAAATCCCACTCCTGGCTGGTCCCACCCCTCCCACCCTGCCCCATCCCTCCTGCTCCTCCCACCCCACCCCACCCCTCCCAGGAGTCTCCACGTGGCCCATTTTGG
>JANHFL010003494.1:64195-78169 GCA_032468155.1 Oxyrhabdium leporinum | reverse complement strand
TTTTTGGGGGGGGGGAGAAAATAAGACCCAGTCTTATTTTCTGAGAAACACAGTACTGAGCCAAAGAATGACACTTCCCACTATTACTCAGGTTTATATTGAGAAGGGTTTTGTGGGAAGCATGTGAAATCAACTTGTAGCCCAAACATGCAGTAAATCACACTGTTTCTTATCGAACTCTTAAGTTAGTTCACACTTGATAACAACCAATTTCCATTCAAAGCCACTAAGGAAATACTACTGCTCTGTTCAAAAACTGAGCAGAAGGTAAAGTAACCAGGTAAATTTGGAGATGTACAAAGACAGGGAAGTAAAAAGAAATGGAGGGAACATAAAGGGGGGAAATGTGAGTTGCCTATTTAAAATAGCTTGTAAATTATGAAGAAATGTTTAACGTTTCTGGGTTGCAGGCTTAAAAAGATAAAACAGATCAAACTGTTCTTAGACTGAGGTTCAATTGCATCACATGCACTGGATTTTACCCTTTGTATAAAATGAGTTATTTGGTCACAACTGGACATTTCACAAAAAGGATACATAGAAGAATTCAGTTCTTCCAGCTACAGTAGAAATATAAAAAGTTGCACTTATTAATTGTCCAGATAATTTATCAGTATGGCTTAATTGTATTTAGAAAAGAGACTGAGATCTACTGGAACCCCAACTGGGGAAAGAACTGGATGTCAATTTCCCACAGCAATGTCCTCACACTGTTCTGCAGTGTTTCCAAACTCTCCAGAATAGTTTTTCGTCAATGATGGAAAAAATAAACTGAATTTGCCTTTTCTGCATGAGACTTCTACTTTGGGAAACAACAGTGGCCCACCATAATTTTTGTTATTCAAACATTTGTGACAACACTAAACTAATCTTACAATCCACATCAGATTCAACTTTCATCTTTTACCAAATTTCCAAATGCAAATGTAATGATACCACAAAGACAGAATGCAAAACAGATATCTGAAGCCTATCAATATCTCTTTTGTTGCTTCCAGAGATTGTAATGCTGAAATTTATGAAAATTTAATGGTGTTTATGGTGGTGGTTTTAGGAAGGAGTTGGGTGACAAAAGACCGAATGATCATTTCCTTTTAAAATGTATTCTCCTGTTTAACAAAAGAAAAGACTGCAGTGTTTTTTCTTTAACAATAGAGGGTGGTATAGTATAATATTGGGAACTGTCTCATTGTCAGTGCACCCTCACTTATGAAGTAAAAGGTTATACTTTGAACAATGTAATTTTGTTATTATGCAAACTCTATAAAAATAACAAAGCCATATATTTTTGAAGGATAAAAAACAGACCTGAAGTCAGGGAAAATGTTGCACCTCTGCTATCAAGTAGAAATGTTCATTTTGAACAATTTTTAACATAAAATTTCACAAAACTACAGGGCTGAATGTAAGGCAGGATGTTTTGAGCACTGTGAGACAGTTTTGCTGTTAAAATGGGTCACTCTTTAAAAATCTTGTGCTCAAAATTGTTTGAAACAGAACTGAAGAAGCAAAATTTCTTCAAGGAAAAACAAAGCCCAGTTGCCTTTTGGAAAAAAAAGCACCTTTGAGACAAACCCTTTGCAAAATTCTATTATAAACTCCCTGTGCCCTGCTTATACTTACATCTGACAACAATCTATCCAGATTAGAGTCACTAGCTAATTTTCTTTTATCTTCAGGGAGTTCTTCCAACTCTCCGTAAAGCTCCAAGTTCAAGCGGGCCAACTTCTCCTGCATTTCTCTTACATGTTCCATTTGCTCAATAGAACATTCATTTCCTGAATTAAACAAAGGTATAAAAGAGCATTAAGCCAAAGATTTGATAATAATTAAAAGTATTAACTTTCCGTCATGCTAACAGACAGATCAGAACTACTACAGGAGGCTTAAGAAAATGATTAAAGTGCAACATCGCACCAGTGCTTTACTTTTCAGAACTGAAGGGCAACATGACTTCACAAACCAGCTTCAAAAGAGTACTTCTCTTGAAACAGCATAGAAGCAATGTTCCCCTTTGAAGATCTGATAAACCCATAATTTAGTTCTTCATAGTAATTCTCCCTGAACCTGTCCTTCCATAAATCTTGCAGATGGTTTTCTGGTTTCTTTAGGGGATCACAAGCTAAAGAGACTCTAAAGTCTCTGGAAACTTTGAAACCACATATCATTTTTTAAAAAGTGGTTTTGTGGGGTGGTGAATAAATATGATTTATTGGATTTACCTCACCACATTCAAGAAGAATCTTCTTAGTTTACCCCTTCCATCAATGTAATATAAAACGTTGACAATAAAAAAGAGAAAATAAATTACAAATAGTCAGCCAACCTTAAGGGAAGTTTATGACACCATCTCAAATCTCAAGAGTTCTCTGTAAAGCTCCACTTTAATAGCTTACAGAAAATCAGAAGTGTGGGGGTTGACACAATTTCCAGGAAAAGGCTCTTCCACAATGCAGGCACCCCAAAGGAGAAGCAACCTGTGAGTCTCCAACCCTGTTGACTTTGCAGATGTGAGTGACCACCAGTAGGTTCTACTGCAACATATGGGTCAAGACTAGTTAGAGAAAGTAGTCCTGAAAGTACCTACATGCTAAGCCACGTAAGGCTTTAAAAGTTAAAACCAGCATTTGAACTGCACTTAGAAACCAGCAGGAGCCATTGTAGGGCCCAGAGCACAGGTGTCATGTGTTCATGTCAGCTAACACCTGGGCTGCCACGTAGTGGATCAACAGAAGGCTCCAGGTGATGATCAGAGGCAGTCCTACGTAGACCGATTTAGGTTAATTTTACCATTTTCAGAAATACAATGTAGACTACATAACTTTACTCATATATCAAGTTTGGTATGCTTATTAAATGAAAAAGTATACTTTAATCCACTGCTCCAAAATGTTTTCCTTTGTTACCCAAAGCCACTTATCAGAAGGGTCATTTTACTCATTGTAGGTAAAACACTTTAATTTCAATGTCCATGAGGTGATTCGGTAATAGATTTGTGTGTCATTATCCAAAGAGCCTGAGTAATTTATCTAAGCTTCGTAACTGCTTTAGTAACATAGTAATTTTATTTCTGGATATTTCTTCTATCCTTTGAGGCTTACTTAAGACTTTAAACAAAAAGTCAGCAGCAGACAATTCCACAAGCAAATCAAGCCCTGAATCTTCTTCCTTCCTTCCTCACTCATGGCCACCTAGGAACAGAAAGGCATCTCACTGTTGCCTTTGAGAACCGTATCACATTGCTTGTCCTCCACATACAGGAATTGCAGTATTCTGCTGCCCTAGATAAAAATCTACTTATTACAAGCCAACAGAAAGTAGGGCTGTGAACAAAGGAAAAAAGATGCTTTGGACAGTGCAAGCATGCTTACAGGACAGCTCTCTGCAACTCTTTTAAAGCCGAGGTATCTTTTCCCAGGGTCAAATACCTCCCTCCAGTTTCAGCGTTATTCCAGAAAAACACATTTGATTATATGAATCGCAAGAGAATCTACAAGCATGCCTCTACACATTGCTTAGCCAGACATTTGGGAGAAATAAAACAACAGCTTTTTGTCACATTGTGTTCATTATTCTAAAGAAAACATTTCACTGGAATTGTTTTATTCCTTCCAATTTGTTTCAGCCTTCCCAATGTTTCTGAAAAAAAATTGAAGACAAAAAGTAATGTAAAGATTTAAATATCTAGCTATAATTCATAACTGATGGGCAAGACTCAGACCGTTCTCCCCATGCTTGATATGTAGCAAATAAAATTTGTGTCTCATTGGGAGGGTAAAGTAATTTATTTCTTTTATTTATCAAGATTTTCTGCCCATCTTGTGGCTCAGGGGACCCGGAGCAGCTAATTTAAGTATTTATTATGATCATTTATACAGCTAGTGAAAATGTAGGCCTGTGAGTGAAGTATGCTGACATATATATGGTACATACCCTAGTTTCTAGTCTTAACAGGTGAAGCCACAGCCACTACGGACAATTTACACTGGATAATAACTTATTTTTTTATATCTTTCTCTTTCTACTCCATTCCTCTTTTAAAAAAATACATTTGAAGAAAAAGTTTGGATAGCAATATATTAAAAATCGAATACAAAACAGGGTTACCAGGCTCAGAATAGTTAAATAATATTACTATTTTAGTATTAATTTTTATCTTTTAAAAACTTTAATTATCTTGAGAACTCACCCAGTAGAAAACTGTTACATAAACCCATTAAGTAGTACCATAATAGCTACAGTACCTCGATCTAAGCAACTTGTTCTGCCTTAAAAAAATAAGTTTAATGAAACATTTCCCAATTTGTATGACTTCGGCAAAACATGCAGTTGCTTTCAATTATGCTTTCAATGTCCCACTTTTTCAACAGTGGTTACGTGAGCATTTCAGCACGTAATTTATCAAGGGGAACAGTCAGAAAAAAAATACCAAATGCTTGCAGTTTTCCAGAATGGAAGTCATTTAGAAGACTCAGAAGTCCTTTCTCCATTTCTTGAACATCTGATACATCTGTGAGAAATGAATGCTGGATTGGAGCTGACTGGGCCCCTTTGTTTTCCACTGCTGGTGTTTTGACTTTCTCTTTCACACCTCTGAGAAAGACAGAAAAGTTGTCATTTGGTTCCTTCAGGCTGCTTGCCACTTTGAATGTCCCACCTCAACAAATGCTCTGAAGGAAGAACCTAACTCTTTCTCTCCCAAACATATACAATAACAATTCATTAAAGAAACTGGGGTTATAATTCATAGGATTAGTTTGTAAAGCTACTAATGAGGAAATGTATCTATCAAATGTATCTATCAAAATCTATTGTTGATAGATTTTGCTTTCCTTTATCAAGAAGGCTAATGGAAAACTGCTTAAATAGCTTAGGAAAGCCTTCAGTCTTTGGGACAAGCCTCCCTTTCTTCTAATTGGTATGGAACAATTGAAATAGTGAAGTTATCCTATTGTGGTGTCTCATTTGGACAAATCATTAGCTTTGTTTTGACTTTCCAAAAAAGACTCTGCATCATATACACCTTTGCCATTCCCTAGTCCACATTAATTACAGCATGCTAATTCCACCCTTTGCCCTTAAAAGCTGAAAGAACCAATCTGGTATCTTTCAGTTCCGATCAACTGTTCTTGTTTGTACTTTTATTATTCTTATACCGAGTAATTAATGAAATAAGCCTCCTGGCTAAAAAAGAAAATAGTTATTATGGCTGAAGTTTTAGCCCTTTTCAGAAATCAGACAATGTTTGTCAGAACATGCAAGCCTTGTTGCAATATCTAGGACCCTCCATTTTTAGCCTTCTTTTATTGTACAGGAATGTTTGAAGATTCAGGTTTTGGTGACACAGCTGACTTCCTGTAATAGCTTCTGGCTTCATGTTTGGGCTTATCTCATGAGAAAATAATTTAGGAAGAGGTATAATGCACAGGTACCACCTTATCTTGACCAGCGTGACCTACTATCTGATCAGTAAGAGTAGCAGAATCATTAGGCGTCTCATGAAGAACTTGCTTTTTCACTTTCTTATATTTTGGATAAACTGAGTTGTGCTGTATTTAAGTAGAATCTGTTATTTTGATTGTTTTGCAATTGCACTTTGTCCATTGAGCAGGAGATTCCAGACATGCTTGGGTATTTGTTATCAAAGCCTTGGATGTATCCCTGGATGTATTTATCAAATTTATATGTTTGAGGTAACTCTGAGTGGTAAAGTAACTATTTCATGTGCTATCGAAGTTACTAGGACCTTCAAAAGAAAAGAGTGGACTTGCATTGCACATTACTATTCCTGAAGAGAAATATAAGACCATTTAAGGACTGAATGTAACAGGAATTCACATGTACACCTTTAATATATCTTTAACAGCCAAGAACTCACCTTTGGAAATAGTTTCTTTGACTGTGTTCTCAGTTTACATTCAGAAATACTTTTATTTACAGAACACTGTACAACCACTTCAAATCCAGGAGGGAACACATAGTTCCGTTCTTGAGTGTTAAGAAGAAAGAAGAAAATTTATGGGAAATGTTCCTCAGCTCAAATAATTAGCAGCACCTGCACTACTGCCTTCATTCTGCAATGTTCATTAGACCTCGAAATGGCAATGCATTTGTTCTAGAACGGACACATTTCAGGACCTAAGCAAAGGATGCTATCTCTCTCATCTGGACATGTCCTGTTCCATTTTCTGACCAAAACATTCCTTGCCAAATCTAAAAAAGAAAGTCAACAGAGCAGCTGGGATATTTCTCAGGTTATATTTGAATTTTTCTGTAGTTAGTTTTTCTTTACCCAGTTCCCTTAACAATAAGCAAGTAGCTCTGCGAAACTTGAAATCAGGTATAGAAATGACAAACAAACAGCAGAACAGAGTATAAATGTTAGTGGCGTGCTGCTTCTATTCTTTGCCTCAATGTTTTTTGGAATTATCTCATCCATCTCTTGAAATGACTGCCATAGCAGCATTATTTTTTCAAACAGTGCTGTGTTGATGCGTGAAAGACTAAGAGCAAAGTTTATTTGAATACAATGGAAGTCTGGCCTCTTCATCAGGGTTTTTAAAAATATTATTTTAACTAACAGGTTTCATCGCCTGAAAATCTTTGAAAATCCTTCTTCTATGGCATCCATCTTTGGAAGCTCTAGCAATGCAACATGTTGTCTTAATATCTTTATTTTTCCTTTGAAGGTATTGTTCCACTTTGCTTTTCACACTTTTTGAAAAAAAAAATCTGGAAAATTGTAGCATCTGGGGATTAGAAAAGCCCTGAAGACAAGCCTCCTTAATTGTTTCAAATTATAGGGATGTGGAGTCCCTGGTGCTCTCAAAGCTGGGCTGTTTGCTTGCAGATATTTCATTACATTCATTCTCACTGGTAGCTCTTTGATTAAGAGAAAACTACATCCCCACCAGTTTTGGCAGGGCAAGCTGCTGTATGAAAACAGGGAGCAAACCCCACATTTACTCACGCTGATGATGTCACCTAGTTGGGTAATGAGACATCTGCAAGCAAACAACCAGCTCAGAGAGCACCAAAGACTTCACTGTTCAACTCTTAGCTACAGATATTCTCTTCTATTGGAATTACAGGGTTGGCAGGAAATGTCCACTATTACTAGTACTTTTTTTTTTTTGCGGGTATATTTTATCCCCCTTAAAACCTTGAAAACTTCAAAAATCATGTTCCTTGCCCCACCCACTTGAGATGGCATGCAAAGCTCCAGGAAGCTCTTGAGCTTATGGAAATCTGTATCGAAATATTGTACTGACAGGAAGAAAGAAGTAATTTCTTTTGTTTTATGTGCCATTTTTGCGACTAGTAAACATCACACTCCCATTTAGTTAAAGAAGAAGTATATATGTGTTTGTATGTGTTTAATTAATCTATCATAAAAGAACCATACTGCCTCTATTGATTAAACTCATAAATTGAATTTGGATGATTTCAAAAGGGACCAGCATCTTTAACCTTGAGTTTGTCTGACCCATAACCTTCTCCAAATGAGAGGGATGGGAAACATCACACCAAGGAGCTCCTGGGGTAAAAGCTTCAAAAAAAGGGGATGCCACAGATAGCTTAGCATGGCAAACTGGATGGTTTATGAGCCAGGTATTCTTTATCCCTTAATGTCTCCCTGCCTAAAAATTGTACTGCCTTCAAATTTAGCCAGCTTTGATTGCCAGTAGCACATTCCATATAAAATCTTACCTTTTAAGCTTTGATCTTTGTAAGTGAACCTGGGATGCAGAATTGGCAAATGCTGTACTTTTGCTAGAAGGCACAGTGTTTTTCTTATTGTTGTGAACCTGACTGACATGAGTCATGGATGACTTGGGACTTCTCCTTTTGTTTTTTTTCTCCTCCATTTCCTGATTGTTTTATCTTTTTATTATAGAGGAAGAGAAATAGAAAATATCATTTATATATACATATGCTTATCATATCATGATTTCAATGGAAAAATAATTTTGCACAGTGTATATTTTTACATTTCTCATGACCATTTTCCACTCTTATAACCACTCTTATAACCATTGTAGCATCCTGATGGTCATGTGATCTAAATTTGCATGCTTGGCAATTAGTTCATCTTTAAGATGGCTACAGTGTCCCAGGATCGCACAATTGCTTTTTGCAACCTTCTGACAAGTGAAGTCAAGTCAAGCCTGTACATAAATATGTAGCACTTGCAGTTTTGACTGCACCATCATGGCTAGTATTTTGATTTATTTTTTTTACCATATTCTGGGTAATATTTTAAGGAGGGAAAATCTAGTCCCACAATTTTAATCCTAAAACTTAATCCTTTCCCTCTCAGCTTTTGCTTGACCCGTTGCTCTGGAAATGAGAGTCTCCTACCATTGGTAGTTCCAACTGGCAAAACCATTTTTTAGGATAACTGTGCCTGAGTGGTTCTTTCATTTAAGTAAGCTGCAGCGGGCTCGCTTTGGGCTCGCTTTAAGCCCTCGATAAGTCTTTCCTACTCTCTGATGCAACAAATAACACCCGAATTGATTCCAGATAAAACAGAGGCAAAGTAGACCGAAGCATCTCCAGAAAAGGATGTTTGTAAAAAACAACAACCACCCAACAACCAACTTCATCTCATGACTTTTCCTATTTAAAATCCAAAGTGTTGGGTCAGGTCCCCAAACTCTTTAATCGAGGCCGTATTTCAACGAAGGAATGGATTGAAATAGTTCTGACCCGAATCTTAAGCTGATCGATGCCCGAGGGTCAGGTACCGAGTCCCGTGTCTTGTTTATATGCACTCCCACGATCACGCAACAAGAGTTGTTAACATTTTGCAAACGCGTGATCGATCCCGCACCAATTTTCTCAGTTAAACGAGTTGGAAGAAAACGGCTATAGGCACTTTGCGCTTCACCGTGTAGTGGAAGCGCTGCTAACATCTGGGGGGCGGCGAGAGCAATGGGTCCTCGGACCTACCTGCGGCGGCGAGGAAGTGCCCGGTATCTCCCCCAAATCAGTCCGGTCCGATTGAACCGCCCGCTTATATCGTCCCCGATAACGCCGTCACCCCTCCGCAACTCAGCCCTTCCGAGAGAGCCGGCAGAACGAAACTTCCGGGCCTGCTCAAAACAAGAAGCCACGTGCTCTAGGAGACGAAGCCGAGAGCGGAGAACCCGGAAGAGGTCGGTCACGTGACCGCGCGTTCTTCTCCAGAGTGCCTTTGGCACGTCGCTGAGACGCGTGACCGTTCGCTTGGTTCTTTCTTTCTTTCTTTCTTTCTTTCTTCTTTTTTTATTTTTCTTTTTCTTTTCTCTTTCTCTTTTTCTCCCTTTCTCATCTCCCTTCCTTCCTTCCTTCCTTCTTTTTTCTTTTTCTTTTTTTCTTTTTATCGCTTTCTCTTTCTCTTTCTCATCTCCCTTCCTTCTCTTTTCTTTTTTCTTTCTTTCTCCCTCTCCCTCTCCCTCTCTGTCTCTCCCCCTGGATCCATCCGCTCCCCCCACTCCGTTCGTATGTTGGACACTGATCGGCTTGTGTTTGTTCCTTTTACCCAGAGATAAAAGTTCAACTGGAATCCAAAGCTCTACAGTGGCCACGATCCTATTGCTTTAGTAGGTTACTTCATAGTTCCATTATCTCTCAGCTACAATAGATGCTGGGAGTTTTAAGCTAGCGGGAACCAGGTTGGGAAAGAACATTGCCGTGAGGCTTGCTTACTCATGGAAGGGCAGGCATTGCTCTATGTTCCAACTGAGTCAATGAGTGCAATCCCAAACATCCCTCTTTTCTCCGTCCTCCCCATCATTTTTTTTAACATTGATTCACCTTGATAGCAGAACTTTCAAAAGTATTTCTGCAATAATGCAGTGGATGAGGTACTCCTATACAATATTTTTTTTTCTTGCATAATTTTAACTTGTAAATTTTCCAGAGTTGCTGGTAATCTAGGGTACATACATTTAGTAAAAAACAGTCACTGTTTTTAGAAAAAAGGGTAACAAATATGAACAGAAGTGGCTAGTTTCACCCATCTACACTGTCAAGACAGTGAATTACTGATTTGCCGTCTCATGTTTATTCTGTTACAGACAAAAAGGATTTGTACTGGCCAGTGTGTAATTTTGATGGTGATTGCAGTTTTCTGGGAAAATCAGCAGAATTCTGAGCAGAGTCTTTGTACTTGGAATAATGGCAGATCAAGATCCAAGCAGTTATTTCAATATAGTAACAAAGTCTTGATCTTTTTTTAAATACTGCAATCATCCTCTTTTAAACTTGTTGTTCTTATCCATTGCTGCCTCTTCCGTGCAAAAGTTTCCATAAAAAGCTTAGTCCAGTAACAGAATAAGGAGTAGGTAGAGAGAATGCAAATTAAACTGTTGTAAAATTCATTAGCTATATTGGATTTCAAAATGGGAAATTCTGGAACAATCTACATGTATTCCAAAAAAAGGTGGCACCAATGCAACTTGAACTGAAATAAATACAAAGGTAATTCTTCAGTTGCATACATTGTTTCTGTGAGTAAATGTTTATTTAAATTGCTTTAAGTGAAATGCAGTTCAACTTTTCTCTGTTCAGGAACAGTTACTGGAACCTGCAGTGAGTCACTGGAGAGTACAGTAGTGGGGATTTTTTTCTAACAACTGTAGTGCTATGAATAACTGCTGAAAAAAGGAGCAGTAATTATTTTATGTAGAGATGGGCAAAATAGGCTTTTTCAATCAGTTTTTATTTTTTATTGAAAAGTTTCACTTCTCCAATACACAGCAGAAGCAAGATGAATAGTGACACTGACATTCCCTAAGTGGATTGTCTCTTTCAAGGGACTTCAATATGCAAAACTACATACATACATGAATGACCAAATTAAATCTGTCAAAGTATCTTCTTATGTTAAGATGAAAGTTTTGATCTTATGGCACTACTCACAAGGGCACTACTCCTTCTCTTGGGATCTATCACATGAAGCGCAAATTGTGTCTAAGGGAGGCACAACATGATCCCTGCTTTTAAAGATATGCAGAAACATAACCAAAAGTGGCACACATGCACAGATACCACATTTTCTTCCACAATAATGTAGGCAACTTTACATTGAGTTCTATCTTCAGCAGTTCAAAGACTCTCTCCATCACACTCCTGCACATGTGGTTGCATTATGCCTTCGATTGACTGGAAGCCTGAAAAATAGCCCCATAAGCCATTGATATATATTTAGTATATGCTATCTCTGAAGGTAATTAATGGTGTAAAGACACCTCCATTGATCACTCTGTAATTTCCAGCAACAAATAAGAGTTCTGAAAAACAAAAGGCATTGGACTCTTATACAATGCAAAAATCCCATTTCACCAAACCATTCATGGTCTACCAGATATGAACACTCTACAGACAGCTTAACATTCATACGTGAGTGCGCACCTCAACCATTATGGTTGTTCCCACTAGGGACCTTCCCAGGTGAGATTGGTGCACAATCTCATGGCAAATGACCAGTCCCCACACTATTATAGTCCTGTCCTCCACTGTAGTTTGTAAAGTTGCTGTTGCAATGGTGGATCTAGGAATTGTTATATTGAAGTAATAGTTTCATTACAGAAAGGGAGTCATAAAGCTAAAGGTGGGTGCAGTCATGTTAATGGTTGAGACGGAATTTGCACAAATACCTTGTACAGTCACATCAACATGTGTACAACCTCCTCTTGTCATTTTATCCAAAGTGTATAAAGGGAAACATAGTCCCTGGTACCATGTTTTGCTTGTGTGTCTTTTCTTTTACTATTATGGAAGATGGGCTGTGGTTATCCATTCTATACATCTACTCCTAGCTTGACAACAATTGTATGTGTATGCAGATGTCCCTAGACAATTGCAAACCACTTGGAAGAAAACATACGTATGTCCCAGATACTCACGCACTGTCAAAGAACAGCTGGTGAGGGATTCCTCCCATTTGTGGAGGGAAAACCCTGTAGAAAACCATAGGCAGCCAGAAGGGCAGTGATTGAGACTAATTTAACAGAAAGCTAAAAAGTATTCTTGTTTCTTTCTTTCACTGCAGTCTTTGTAGACGCTGCTCCCCCCCTCCCCTCTTCCATCTTAGACTATGTTTTATCAATGCACTGGTTACTGTTGTATTCTTGGTATGCTGCCAAATGCTGCTTTGAATCTGTGTTATTGTGTTTGTGGTACTGCCACATTTGCAGAGACAGAACTGTAACATGAATGGAAGAAAAATACTGTAAATGGGTTTGCTACATAACAGATTCTTTTCCCGTGGTTCATTGAAGGGAACAAATTTATCAAGAGTTCTAACGCTCTCTCCCTCTCAACCCAATAGAGACCAGCATGCAATGTTCCTGAGCCCCTCAAGGAATTCAGAATTATTTCCTTAAACAACCTTTCATCCAATTTCATCTCTTGTTTTTGAACAGGATAGACCAAAGACTGAAGAAGACATCCTAGTGTAGAATCCAGGGAATAGGGGCATACTGTTCCAGGCCCTTAGGTTGCTGACCAGTATGATAAAACATGCATGCAGAGAGTCTGCATTCCTACAGCAAAGAAAGTTATAAAACAGGCGCTTGAATTACGTAAGCTGGGACACTACAGTACGGCAAACTGAAAGCAACCTCTCCTTCACACATCCCCAAAATGTATATTTTATTATTTTATAGTAATATTGTTGGCCACTGCCAGGGCCAATGGAGAAGGCAAGAACAGATGATAGGAAATATACTCTTGCAAAGTTTATTGGTAGTAGTTAATAGAAAATTGAATATGGGTCGGCAATGTGCTGTAGTTAAAAAAAAAATCCAGTTTAACAGAATAACATAGTTGAAAGGGATCTTGGAGGTCTTCTAGTCCAACCCCCTGCTCAGGCAGGAAACCCTATACCATTTCAGACAAATAGTTGTCCAATCTCTTCTTAAAAGCTTCCAGTGTTGGAGAATTCACAACTTCTGGAGGCAAGTTGTTCCACTGGTTCATTGTTCTAACTTAATTTCCCATGGTCCTGTTCATTTCCCAGGGTCCTGATTAAACCTACAGGTTGGCAGCAACTTGTGCAGGCCCTGGAGGGTGTAACACAGCCCTTGACCTACAGAATGCACGCTCCCGATGAAACTTTGTAATGTAACGTTGATGCTTTTTCCATCGATAAATCTAGGGTGTGGTTGAGTGCTGCAAGAAGAAGGAGTTAGTGTGACCTCTTAGTTCCAAGGATAAAGGAAATAGAACAGCTAAAGGTGTGAAGCCTCCTGACATACGAAAAGTTTTCCCTAAGTGCTCTCCTGAAATCCCTTAAATTAATAGATTCCTCGCAGGAATGCGATAATTAATCCATTCATCACATATGAGCATCTGCGGCTTGAGAACTGCAGGAATCTTTTACTGTTCTGACTATTTTTCACTGCAAACCTGCTCCCCAACGGATTCATTTATTTCTGTTTCCTCTCCATATTAGCCTTTCATCCTGCAAGCTGCTGATAGTTTCTTGATGGATATTTCAGCTACACTGCTGCATGCTGATGCGTTACCCTCGTGCATCTTGATCAAATTTGCGGTTTTTTTCTGCCCTTTCGAAGCTTCTGTGAGCCAAGCTCATCTCTCTTTATGAAAATGCGATTTTTTGGCCTTGCTTACTCAGCTGCTCAGTGAACTTTGGATCTAGAATAGGCTTGGGCAGCTTAACATAGGATTGAGATAGAAAAAAAGATAGCAATAGCAATAGCACTTAGACTTATATAGCGCTTCACAGTGCTTTCACACTCCTAAGTGTTTTGCAGAGTCAGCATATTGCCCCCCAACAATCTGGGGTGTCATTTTACCCACCTCGGAAGGATGGAAAGCTGAGTTAACCTTGAGCCGGTCAGGATCGAATTGCAGGCTGTGGGCAGAATTAGTCTGCAATACTGAATTCAGATGGATAGATAGATAGATAGATAGATAGATAGATAGATAGATAGATAGATAGATAGATAGATAGATAGATAGATA
>JANHFL010003494.1:29620-64095 GCA_032468155.1 Oxyrhabdium leporinum | reverse complement strand
TTCCCTCTCCTCCTCTTCCGTAGTCCATCCTTTGCCCTCTTCCCTCCTTCTGCTTTTGGAATTTGGGTTGGAATCACTGAAA
The DNA here is from genome assembly GCA_032468155.1 of Oxyrhabdium leporinum. Lineage (NCBI taxonomy): Eukaryota > Metazoa > Chordata > Lepidosauria > Squamata > Cyclocoridae > Oxyrhabdium > Oxyrhabdium leporinum. The sequence continues at coordinate 64,013 of JANHFL010003494.1, read as the reverse complement.
ATATCCAGCAAATTGCTAGCCTATTCTCAAAGACAGCAAGAATTGCCTGTCGTGATACCCCATGAGCTTCACCAAGACATATGCTACAAATGTATTTTACAACAATTAACAATAAATTAATGATGACTAAATGCCAGGAGGATATAAGGACAGTGTGCTCATTTTTCCACTTAATTTGCTATGAATATACTTTCTCATTAATCTATTTCTTTCTTACTAAATTAGTTTATTTTTAGTCACTTTAAATCAGCTATATGTATCTGGTTTTAAATCTGCTATTTGAAGATTTTGGTGGTATCATTTATACATGGAGGAGGAACCCAGCACCAGACTATAGGAGGATAACAGACGTCATATATTTATTTGGCTGTTTACTATAGTGGTATGCTGTCCATTCCCAGAGTTTTTAGGAGACTAATATTTATTTAAAGACTAGAAATGCCAAATAGATACAAAAACAAAACCCATTGAAATATGCCAAAGATACTGCAGGCACTGCCTCTATTTTATAAAGCTTTATCCTGTGCCAAAAGGAAAGGGTATTTTTTTCCTAATTTTTTGAAGCACAGGAGGGATAAAGCCTATTGAGTCTTGCGAAGGAGTTCCAGAGAATGTAGATGTTGATGGAAAAAGCTTTCTTCTAAAGTCCACCTCTGATGACAATTGCAAAGGAAGGAAGCCTGGAGATTGTTGGCCCTATTTGGACAAGGAGGTAAAAGGCAGACAAGGTAGCCTCTGAAATAATCCAAGACTGAAGCCAAGTAGGACCTTTGAGGTGACAACCAGTACTTTGAATCACACTCAAGAGACCCAATGGTAGCCAATGGAGCTTCTAAAGAGAAGGGTGGGGTGAGGTGGGGTCATCCAAATGTATCAGGGCATACCTGAGCTGATGCATTCTAGCTGTACCTTTTGAATGTTCTTCCCATGCAGCACGCATTAGAGTAATCCAGTTGAGAAGTGATTAAAATATGAATGATCATAAACTCAGCTTTCTGATCCAAGGATAGTTATAAGTGGTTCACCGGATGGAACAAGGCAAAACTCCTATTCAGCTGCTAGTTGCTCTCAGCCATGAGTTTAGGACTGTGGACCATTTCCAAGTAGAGTAATAGAACCCCATTCAGGGAGAAAGGTGCCATTTCTCAGGAAGTGTTAGACCCACCAATCCATAGCTATTCCATCTTAGAAGGATCCAGTGTGAATCTGTTCTTCCTGACCCTGTCAGGCTCCCTCGCATCATAGATAATGATCAGTGGCATTTGACCCTCTAGGGCAGGGGTGTCAAACTCGATTTCATTGAGGGCCACATCATGGTTGTGATTGACCTGGGGGGGGCATGGGACATGGTCAGGGTGGGCGTGGTCAGCTTGATGTCACTTGTATTGGAGGAGTCTGTGGTGGCCAGAGCGGTCTGCCAGTGAAAATGGGCTCCCAAGATCAATTTTCAGCTATGACGGCCTCCTGTAGCCCTCTGCCAGTGAAAACAGAGCTCAGGAGGGTCACATGCGGCCTCCCAAGCTCCGTTTTTGCTGGCAGAGGCACTGCGGGCCAGATCTTCGCTGTTTTCAGGGTGGGCCCGCGGGCCAGATCTAAGCACCTTGTAGGCCGGATCTGGTCTGTAGGCCTTGAGTTTGACACCCCTGCTCTAGGGGTTCAGAATAAGCATTTTTCAAGCCTTCTAAAGTAATTTGGACGACACTATAAGAGTTCAGTGATAATTTTCCAGCCACATTGTTATAAGACATAAATGGGAAGGTACCAATTTTACATTAAAAAAAATAGAAATCATTGTGTGTTCTAGATCAGAGGAGAGGGAATCTTTTCAATTGAGCTGTTGCAAAACTTTGGTACCTTTGTACTGGGAATTGGTGGCACTTTGATGCTGCTACCCTAACTTTCCAGCAGTGTAGGCATGATGTCTGAGGCTATGCAAGGTCTTTGAGTTCTCTAGCTCTGCTCTACTAATTATCTATGACCCCTAGGCCCTAATGTAATGTTATTGTATGCTCGGAGCATCCAATCCAACTATAATGACCACCTAAGCCATTATCCAGGAAGAACCTGATATGTAATTGAAACTTACATATGGTTGGATAAAATGACAGGTGTATTTTTTTCCATGTATATTCACTGGTTATTAATTGTAGCACTAAGCTTGAACTGAATGTCTTTTATAAATGATTCCTTCTTCATGGTTAGATGTTCTAAGTAACAAACACTGGTTTTGAATTTCTAAACTCAAGATTGGGCAGAGATTCTGACATCTTCTCTGTAGCCTAACAGTTTCCCTTCCTGAAGTATGGGACATAGACATGCATACACATGTTTGCAGAAATACCTAAAGTAGGAACAGAAGTTTTTAGTGATTGCAGCTAAAGTACATCAATGCGTTTTTCTTTTGTGTGTGCCTGTTGTTTATAACTATATTTCATGACATTGAGAAACTTAATCAGAGTGCAGAAAATCCTTGTAATTTAATAACTACTAGTATGGAGCCTGAAAGATAGAAATAAAAAATATTAAGCATCATTAATATGAGGTGTGAGCCAATACAATTCTATGCAACACAAGAGATTCAAGTATTTTTATGAATGTGTTTTTACCTCCAGAAGACATTGAGCAAGCTATTTTTTTAAGAACCATAGTTCCATTTCTTGGGTGGTGCAGTGGTTAGAATGCGATATTGCAGGCTAACTCTGCCCATATCCAGGACTGGCTCAAGGTTGATTCAAACTATCATCCTTCTGAGGTTGGTAAAATGCTGACTCTATAAACCACTCAGAGAGTGCCCTATGGGCCAGTATGTCTGCTATGTAGATACTTGTTTTCCTGCCAAGTGTATCTACCATCTACCAGATGGTCTCCCAAGATTAAAAAAGGTTTTGCTTAAAACACTCCTATTTCCAGCAAGCTAAGGCGCTACAATAAATAATATATGGTTAGTATTTATTTCCATATAAAAGTTATTGGCCACCTATCTTATCACAAGGTAACTCTGGACAAGTTAATATGCATCTAGGTCCTTAGGGATATTCCCGACACTTCAAGATTTATGGGGAAAAATTATCAATGAATAATGTAAGAAGTTCTGCCTATATAATTTACCACGTATGGACATCAGTCCAAATAAGCACGATGTGACGTGCATGACAGATACTAGAATGTCACCTGAATAAGAGATCAAAACACATCAATATTGCCCCTCCTGGACACAAAATACCTCCCAGGGCTCTAGTGCTATGGAAAAAAGCCTTATCTCTTAACTAGGAATGATGACTGCGGTCAACTATGGAAATTCACCATGTGGCTTTGGGCATTTTCTCTAAGCTCAAACTACTTCACAGGGTTGCTGCTGCAGAGCATAATAGGAGGCAATCCTAGATGCTCTGCCTTCCATTCCTGATTGAAAAGTGGGCTATTTAAAAGTAATAAATAAATGCATGTTGCAAGAAAAAAGATCAGGGCACCCACCCTTAAAACTGCCACAGCCATGCCATTAGGGCTTCAGTCTATTTTACCAAAAGGTCCCAGAAAAATCCAGTTCCACATTTATACAGGTAGTCCTCAACTTACAACTGTTCATTTAGTGACCGTTAAAAGTTATGATGACGTAAAAAAAGTGACTTATGCCTTACAACCTTTGTAGCATCCTTATGATCATGTGATCAAAATTCAGATGCTTGGCGATCTGAATACTAGTTCATACTTACCATCGTTACTGTGGCCCCAGGGTCATGTGATCGATCACCTTTTGCAACCTTGAGGAAGACAGATTCACTTAACAACTACCTATATTGCTAACTTATCAACTGCAATGATTCACTTAACAACTGTGGCAAAAAAGTTCGTAAAATGGGGCAAAATGGGGCAAAACTCACTTAACCAATGTTTCATTTAACAACAGAAATTTTGGGGTCAATTGTGGTGGCAAATCGAGGACTACTATGGAAGAGTACTACTTTTTTTCTTCTGCCCTTCGTCTAAGATCGCTTCTGTGAAAAAGAACCAGCGTTTGAGCCCTAAAGGACAAGGCCGAGGCTTTCCCGGCCCTTAAAATGAGCGGAAAAAGGTGGCAACTAGGAGCGCCAGAGGAGAAAGTTCACTTTGAGGGAAAGAGTCCTTGGAGATTCCTCGGAAGAGCTCCCGAACAGAGCCGAGAGGCTGAGATTCGCTGACCTCCAGCGGCAGAAAGAGTTAAAGCGAAGGCGGGGAGAGAGAGAGAGAGAGAGAGAGAAAGGCGCTCCACCTTCGGCTGGCTGGGGGGTAAGGAGTAACTCGGGCTGGGAGAGCCACAGGTAGGCGGCGGCCTTGGTTGTTGTTCTTGGGGTTGCTTAAAGAAAGCCTTCGCGCCAGGTTTCTGGTGAGACGGATCGTCTTGCGCTCCCTTCCCCGTTTTGTCGGTTTCCCAGGGTTGAAGAGCGGCTGCTTCGGGAAAGCAAGAAGAGGGGAATCTCAGGTGATCGAGCGCTTTCGGGGGTCGGCCGAGCAGAGCCCCTTCCTTCCAGCCCGCTTCCTCGCTGACTTCCCCCGACCTCGTCTCTCCCCTCCGGTCCTTCCGTTCGGAGCTGCCCGGCAGCGGCGGCTCAAAAGCTCCGGATTCCGCTCCCCGCCACGCTCCGCTCTTGCAGCGCCTTTCGGGCTAAGCGACGAGCGAGCGGGCGGGCGGGCGAGCTAACTCTTCCCAACAACGCTCGCTTCGGCGCAATGTACCTGTGGCGGTTCCCCTGCGGGCCCTGGGCTAACGGGGCTTACGGCCACGGCAGCTCTTCGCGCCGGCCTTTTTAATAGCGACAGCGAGAAGAAGAAAGAAAGAAAGAAAGAAAAGCTCGGTTGGAAAAGCTCGGCCTTCCTCTTCGGGTAGGGGACCCGGCAGCGCCAAGCCTCAGCTTGGGTTGGATGCCTGTTGCTTTCCGCCCGGAGAAGCGGAAGCCCAAACGATGCCTTTCCCTCTGAGGACCGTGGCTCCCCTCCAGCTCTGCCGCTTGGAAGAGGGCGCTGCCGCCCTTCCGAGGGACAAAGAAGGGCACGCCAGGCGGAGCGGCGCGGGGCTCCTCTTCGGCTCTTTGGAAGAAGTCTGCTCCCGCTCGCTGGTCTCCCTCCTCTGGCAGCTCTCGGACCTTTCCCGCTGGGCCGGCGACATCTTCGGCGGGATCCAGAGGGAAGCCGATAGCTTAGGACGCCGGGGCGTCCGGCTCCACTGCCGGTTGGAGTCCCTCAGGGCTCTCGCCGGTTGCCTGGACCATCGCAAAGTCAAAGTCCGTAAGTTCTCCGGCTTGTGGGCTGCGTTTGGCCGGCGAGCTCCACTTGTGGGCTGCAAGGGTGTGCGGTGTGCCTGCCGCGCGGGAGAGAAGGAGGGAGATTTGGGTCGGCGGAAGGGTTTGAACTTTGCCAGGGAGCAGAGGTCCCTCTGCTTATCTGTGGGACCGATGGAAGACCCAGGCCCCCACTCGCGAGTGAAAACGGGGCCGGCTCCTCGTCCCGTCCAAGCCGGAGCTCGGTCAGGGACCAGGGAGGCTGATGGTTCTGAGCGGGTTTGGCATGAAAGGGTTTAGGGGTTATTGCAAAAGGTACAGGCTCCACGAGTTGGATCACATTGTTGAAATGTTGCTTTGCTTCTCCCAAACAGGGATCCTTAAAAGAGTCCCAAATGCTCAAAACAAAGCCTCGGGTTTCTTCCTTCTTTAGGTAGGGCTTGATCAAACCACTTAGACCACACCACTAAGTGGCCAAGCCACTTAGAAACCCTCCGTGACAGTGCACAACGCGTGTATTTGGCGTGCTGTGTGCTGAAATACAGATGTGCGTCCATCAGATAGGATTATTTCCTTCTGGATCGCATGCCGGAGATTCCAAGAGGGTGTGAAGCAGGCTTGGGATTAGGTCTCATAGGCTGTAAAAAGTTTTCTGAAGATAAGACAAAATCTTCCTGTTTATAAACAGGATAGTAAAGGGTGGGAGGGGGAGGGACTGGAAGGGAACACTAAGAACTTAAGTTGAAAAAAAATATTTCTGGTACACTTTGAAATATTTATTTACAATGTCATTAGTTAACTTCTCTTATGGCAGTGGAAACATGGGATTATCTGACCAAATTTGTTCAGATGAAAGCTATTTGATAATACTTAATTCTGGGAATGGTCTCTTCCATGGGTCCCTTGATTAACTAAAGTTTGAATATTATACATTTTTTGGAAATAATGCATAGAAGTTTATAGAAGCCCTAATGAAAGTGATTTGTTATTGTAAAATATTGGTATCCCTGATAAAAGTAGTTCAAAGAGATAATGAGTTTGAATGACACTGAGACACCTGAATGATCAAACCCTCATTGAAGAGGTAGTGAAACTTGGTAAACTTTCAAAAGCAAGTTTTAATTCAATATTTTTTTCTTCTGAACAACATTGTTCTTATATACAGACTGTTTTTTATGGATTTGGCTTTAGTATTGGACGCACAAATTCTGTCTTCAGCATGAAAAAGTTTTTATCAACTTCATTTCATTTGGAAAGAAAAGGACACTCTTGCTATACTGCAGATGTTATCAGAGTGATGTTGTTCCTCAAAGACATAAAGCCAACACCCATGGTTTAGTAATACAGTTATTAGGGTGTACCAAACTATTACCGAGGTGTCTCCTACTAAAGAAAGTTGTATAATAGACTTTAATGCTGCTGCAGAATATGTGAAGTCCTAGTTGGGTCTAGGGGAAGTGTTTATGAGAGGTCCTTGGTACTCTCTGAGCTTGGTTGTTTTCTTGCAAACGTTTCATTACTCAAACTAGGTAACATCATCGGTGCTAGTACTGATAATGTTACCTAGTTTGGGTAATGAAACGTTTGCAAGAAAATAACCAAACTCAGAGAGTACCAAGGACCCCACATTTCAATCCTGAGCTACAAATGTTTTCCTTTATTGTTTATTTATGAACAAATATTGAGATCAACAATTGACACTTTGGGGGAAACCTTCTCCTTGACTTGTAAGATAATGGTTGGCATCTTCTGTGGTAGCAGCTATATCTGTTGGGAAATTAGCCTAGCATCTGGCGCCTATTTTTGGGAGAGCAGTCTGGTCTCCTGAGCCTTTAAAGATAATGAAAGCAAAATTTGCTCTTACTGGTTTCATCAGGACGGGATATCATTGGTTAGTTATCTTTTACATAATAACCCACTGTTTCTGTTGTTTTATCCTTTGAAAATTGAAATCTGCTTCGACAACTGTTCAAAGTGGGATACGAATATTTTGTAAAGAATGAAATGCATCTTTCTTTAAAACGTCCTTGCCTGAAAAATGTGAAGGTTTTTTTTCCTTAGGAGGGAATTCTATAACTTTTGCTGAGTTATGTCACAATATACTTTTCCTTAATTTTCTCATGGATAAGGTAATGCTAGTCTGGTATCTTTTATCAACCTCAAAGTACTTTAAAGTTAGACAAAGGCGTCTAATCCTTAAGGTTACCTTTCTGGGAGAATACTGAATCCACAATGCACAAAAGCGATTTGACTTCAGCTTTCACTGGAGTTCTGCCCCAATTCCTGGAAGTAAGCTCTAGTGAGTACAAGATATTTAATTTCTCTCTATGCTTATGAAAGCATTGCTTTAACACTTTCCATTTTATTATATTCCATCCATCTAAACATGGAAGTGCTTTACTTTTTGCACAATATGTTCCTTTTTATTTACCCCTGCTGTCCAATTCCATTTTTACATACAACCTATTCTAATAAAATAACTTGTTTTTATTTATAGTATGTGTACTGTTCAGAGACCCAAGGCTAAAAAAATTGCTGTCACATGATCAGTTCATTCTGAATTAAAAGACTTTCATGTAAATATCATACAAATAATACTGGAATTCAACTTTAGGCATTGGGAAACTACCTTAGACTGTTTAAATGAATGGAGGCAACGCCAGGGGAGGCATGCTTCCTTTCTTTTCCTTATCCCAGGCCCTGTGGTTGGAGGTTCAGAAGCATGTTATGATTTTCCTTCTATAAACTACATACATCCTTTTCCCAGAAACTTTGTTAATTCTTGCATGGAGTGTTTGTAATTTCCTGCTGGTTCTCTGCAGTGAAATATTCTTCTGAGCTCTCCTCTTTCTGCAGTTTTGCAGTTTGTCCCACTCTGCCCAAAACAAGGCTTATTATGTGTGATGTACAGACAATTCAGTAGAGTAGAGAAGCTTGTTTGTCAGCATTTCTGATGGGTATCAGTTTTCAGCTTTCATTTAACACATGAGCCTTAGGAGAGCAATTGGGATTCTTGTTTGCTTACACTAACCTTTTTGTTTCCATTCATAGTTTTTTTAAACAAAACATTTTTTAAAAAAAACAAAACCATTTTTAAATTCTGTTCACAACAGCTGGTTCTGTAGATTTGATTTTTATAATATATTTTTTTAAATAATTTACACTGTCTAAAGCTTATTCTTTAACACCACATTCTGTTTAGACTGGATTGTAAATCGTGTTCTGAGGATTCCATAGAAGTTTCCATTGAAGAATTGGGGAGCTCTGCAATATTTTTCCCCGGCATGCGTTAAAAATTGCGCAGATATATAGCTATATCTGTGTGTGTGTGTGTGTGTGTATGTGTGTTTGTATGTGTGTGTATATATATATATATATATATATACATACACACACAGAGAGAGAGAGAGAGAGAGAGAGAGAGAGAGAGAGAGAGAGAGAGAGAGAGAGAGCCGATATATCTGTCTATATATAGAGAGAGAGAGCAGCTTTTCAGATGGCTCATTGTCCCAAGAGTTTTCAAAAAAAAAAAAATAGGCTATAGAACCAAAGAATTAAAAATATTTCCCTTGATCCTCTGATCAAGAAGCATAATTTTAGTAGTGGAAGACTGCACAAACTTTTGGGGTCCGGGTATTGCCCTTGATCTCTCATGGAACATCATCAAATTCTTATAGGATTCTACGGTTTTCGGGAACATAATTCAAATCATCCTGCATCTGGTAACCAATGTCTTTAGCAGAGTTTGTGCTGATTGTTGCATTTTAAGTTTCTTAATAATAATGTATAAGAAATAATAAGCAACCACCTTAGCATATTAAGATGAAGTAATAATATATGCACATAGTTTAAAATGAGTAAATAATTTGTGCATATAATAAAAAAATGAAGTTACATTGTGCTTATTTAATTTTGCTTCATTTGCCCTCTTGGTTCCTTCTTTCCTTCCTACCTTCCTTCCTTGCTTCCTTCCTTCCTTCTCCCTCCCTCCCTGAGTGGCAGTTGTGACAGAAGTGCCTCTTGCCTTTGCATTTAAGAATCATGTTGCATATAGGAATTATATTGCTCTGGTACTCTGAATAAAAAGATCCAGGAAAAAAACACTTTGCATTATGGAGTTCCAGATAGGTGCTACATACCTACTATTACATACTTTGAAGCATCTTTTAATTTTTGAATCTCAAGCACAGCACAGTCCTAATAAAATATCATTGGAATATAAAGATTAGCAGTATACAATCGCCCTATTTTATTGCAGCCATAATGCCAAACAAAACATCACATTTGAATTTTTTCATCTTTTCCATTTTTTTAAACTTTTGAAATTTGCAAGCTTTTAATCTTTTTCTGAAAATCTTCATACCTCTCTCTGTATCTAATAGCTTCAAACTGCTATGCTATACAGTCATTTTGAATCGTAAATCTGCAAAATTTAATTTATAGCATGTACCATCAGCGAAGAAAGCATGTGTATTTACCTTATTTCATGTAAAAGATCTTAGAAATGCCTTTAGAAATAAAAAGGAATACATCCACATATATATTTTATTCCATCTTGGGGATCTTTTTTATGGTTGAGAAATGGAAAGTAAAATTGTCAACATTGCTGAAAGCCAGTTCACGCCACATAGGATATAGCAACCATGGTTAGAAAAGTTTATGATCAGGACAGTTTTATATATATATATGCTAGCATTTAACATCCTATCTGTTTATTCAGAGGACTTAGAACAAAATATTGTTTGTATTTTTTCCTCAAGAATAATGAATAATGTGTTTGAATTTCCTTTCAGTAAAGAATGAAGTCTACAAAAAGTTATCACCTGAACTGAGAATTTAAAGATTTTTTTTTAAACGCTCTTTCCTGAAAAGCTTTGCAAGCCACTGTTTAACCAAAGCAGCATAGAAATTATAGCAATAAACAAAAATAAAATCAGAATGAAATGAAATGAAATGTCTTCCTTGTATTTGAAGCTTGGAAAACTAGCAATTTGCTACATGCTAGGTAAGACAACATGCTTCTACTAGACTTGTAGAAAGACTGTATGGCTTTGGTAAAAGTTAATGGTTTTACTTTTTGATTCCCTTGAATAAAAATGTTATGGATAATGTGGAAGAGATTCTTTGTAGAAATTGCTAATTCCTTTCCCGTTTATTCTTGTGATTCATAGAGTTAGGTGACTGCAGTTCATGTCTTCTCCACAGCCTTCCAGTGTTAGGAAGGAAATACTGTGCAATGCAACTTGTGACTGCTTTTGTTTTGTTTGGGGTCAGCTGTTTCCGTTGGGAAACATCTCATTTGGCTCCCTCACCTCCTGCTGCAACCAAGGAAAATACTGTGAAAGGGCTTTCCTGTGTATTAAAAAAAAGAAACGTATGAATGGAAGAATCTTCCCTTCCATCCTTCACAACACTTCCCGTCTTGAAAGAATTTGTTTATAAAACATGTATTCAATATTGTAGTCACTTCTGTGGTATATATAACATGGCAGGATTGTTCCAGCAGCATTACTTTTCTTCTGTACCTATGCTTTTCCATAAGTGAATTTTCTCATAAATGTCTTGCTCAGTTTTCTGAAGAAACATTGCCTTTCTTGTTACAGTGATGTCTGAACCATTGGAGCTTTTTAGGCCCAGATAAGAAAGCAAAAACAGCCTAATTTCATTTGCAGGACAGTTTCAGCTATTTTATTCTTAACTCTTTACTAAACACCTAGGTTCTACCCCTCAAAATCTATGGCTCAGACCAATTTTTTTTTCTCATATCACTTGATCACAAAATTACATGAAAAACTGTCAAATTTCATTCAATATTTTATCTCAAGACTATTACAATACTAGAAACAAAGGTACACTGGAATTACTAAATTGCAGCCATAATTTTGTAATTTAACAGAGATAATAAAAACAAAGAATTTGTTTCAGAAGTTTAGCCTTTGCAGTATTGATGACATACTTTATAAAAAGTTTTTTTAAAAATGCAGGATTAAAACATGAACCCTTTCCAACCTGAAATGCTCAAATCTTTGCTGTACTAAAGCAAAATCTATCTGAATAAGCATGAATTTGCACATAAATAAATTTTGTCTAAAACTTGGTTTTTTGTGTGCGTATGATATAGACAAACTTCCTTGTAATAATCATGTATCCTGTTATTATCAATGCTTCTAATAATCTTCAAAAGAGTAGCTGCATTAAAAGAACAATTAGCAATGACCAGATATAGCTGCAAGAAATCTGTCTTAGATTTGGCTAACAATCTGTGATTTATGTTCAGATCTGGCATGACGTTGAAATAATTCTTTGATTTTTTAAAAAAGCAAATAATACCAATTGGGAGATAAGAAAAATAATAGTAATTAACATCTTTCCTCTTCTGAAATCCTGGAAAAAATGAAGCTTGGATCTGTTTTAATGTGTGTAAGTTCCCTATTAAAGTAATCACAATAATTTAATCTTGTCGCAAAGCCATTTGCAGTTTTATAAGTCTGTTTGTTATATACAAAAATGCATATAAACTCCCTTGCAGTATATGATTTATTTAAAACATTTTGTTTTCTTGTTACTAAAACCAATTCCTTTTAGAAGTCACTCTAATAGGTATTTGACATTTTATACCACTTTTAGTATCCCCCCTTTTCCATCTGATTTAGCAGCTATATCTTGGACACAGATATATTGTAGAACTGTAGTCTATGTACTGCATAATCTGTAGTACTGTAGTCTGTACATAAGTTTTGCATTTCCAATAACTAATATGTAAAGTTTGCAGAGAAGAAAATCTAAATATTTTGAGCTTGAAACCAAAGGTACTATTAAAAGTCATTTCTTTATTTTATATTTGGTCAGTTAATATTTATTAATTAGATGGTATAAAAATGTGTAACATTTTCGGCTACTGTTGGCAAATCAGATGACTAATTATAGCATTAATTAATGGGTGTAGGTGACTGTGGATTTGCAAGGCAGGCATAACAGGTATGGTTTTATTTTCTGTCATGTCTTACTTGGGGAGCGGATTAATTTCAAATGATAATGCTGTGTTTCTTAAAATTAATAGTATTATACAATAGTAATCTGATGCATGAAGAAATTGGCTATAGTGACAAATATTCTTATTTCAGTGACTTTTAGTTTTGTAGTCAGTTTTTATTTTTGCTTCCTGAAATTTCAGAATGGTGTGGAATGCCCATATGTGGTCATTCTTATATCATATACCTGGTCTCATTTGAAAGAAAGGAACTGGACTAGATATGGCCATATGAAGGCATACTGTATGGTAGTGCATTGGGGAAAAATAATTTGTAATTTAATATCCCTTTTCCACCTAAAGTTTAAGCAGGAAGAAATTATTTGCCTCATGTTTAAAGGTAAATTACCTGGGTAAAAAGACCTAGTTCTGATTTTTCCTCCTGCTTTAAAATATGCTATCACCTTAGATCCTTCAGTTACTGACTTTTTATGTATTGACAAGTATATCAACCAGTAATAAAGAAGAAGTTGCTTGTAGTTATGTAACTATTTGTGTAGTTGTAGAAATGTCACCTGTATTTAAAGTATATGGTAAACTGTCCAGAGTCTCTGGGAATCGGCAGGAAAATAAATTTAATAATAATAGTATTGAAAGTAAATATTCAGACTTAATCTTGTGTAGTACAGTCATTGAATGCAGTTGACTAAAGTTATTGTTTTGTTGATGTCAGTGCTTCTGTTCTATATATAAATAAATCTGGATACACTCAATGACTATAAAAATAATTGACTTCAGTTGGAAAAAAATCTCTTCATTTGTGATACATAATTTATTTTGCATAAAAATATTATTTTATTGAACTATTTCTGTGTTATAATTTAGCATCTCTACCATTTCCAGCATAGATTAAGAGTGGCCTTAGTAGGTGTTTAATTATTCATTTTTTATATCTTCAATTTATATAGCTAGCCATCGTGCAATAATGACTCACGGCAGCTTACAACATTTGTTTAGAAGAGGTTCATAAGGATTTGAGAAAGTGATTTTATACTTACTTTCAGATTATTGATTTATAGTGAAAAAAAGATGCTCAAAAGTCTGTTTTTTATGAAGATTCTCAGTCATCCAGGTCATGGTTGTCCCAAAGGTGCTTTTTCAAGAGGCAAGTGGACTTTCTGGTTTTTCTTCGAAGACTTTTTGCCTCTCATCCAACAAGCTTGTTCAGCTCTGACTGGAATCTGAATCCTTCCATTCTCCACTATCCAGTCAGAGCTGAAGGAACTTCTTGGATGAGAAGAAGAAGCCAGACAGTCCACTTGCCTCTTGAAAAAGCACTTTTGGGTCAAAAGTTTGTTTGTATTCTTTTCAATTTATTGAAAATCATGCTATTGTATGATGCAGGAAATTTAAAATAGACCGATGATAATTTGAACCTAGTAAGAAAGTCCTTGTCTTGTTTAATTCTTACAGAGATAGCAATAGCAATAGCATTTAGACTTGTATATCGCTTATAGTGATTTTTAGCACACACTAAGTGGATTGCAGATTCAGTATATTGCCCCCCAGTAATTTGGGTCACCAGTTTAGTGACCTCAGAAGGATGGAAATCTGAGTCAACCTACAGAGATACCTATTCAGTTCCATTTCAGGGTAAGCAATATTATAAAAAGTGCAGAAAGGATTAAGATAGTAAACCAAAGAAATTAAAAGCATGAAAAACAAAAAGAAAAGGAAATTTAGCTAAATCTTTTTTTACCTCAGCACCATCCACTCCATGCATTTCTGCTTTTGCAAATAGTCCTCTTCTATTATTCCTGTACATTGCCCTCTGTTATTCAAAAATCTCACCTTGATCCTATCAACTCCAGCAATGACTGGGATCTTCAGTTTCCTCTTGACCCATTCACTCTTCCTTCATTTATTTTGAGATTGAGGATCAAGTGTGAGACTTGATCCTCAATCATTACTTCCAGAAGATCTAGCCAACTCAGCACAATTCTTTTGTACCAGTCACCACTTTTGTATTCAAACATATTCATTCACCACTCATTCCACCCCATTGAACTTACTTATATGTTTCTCCAGACATTAACAACCTTCACTTCCATGCAAAGCGTGGGCAAAAATATGCTATTTTATACTGCTACTTTGTCTTTTAACAAATATTCATTAATCTTTATCAATTGCCTGTTATCCATTACTTTTCTATCTGCATGTGTGCATGTCTTTACTTCTCATATGGCCCAGTCATTTTCTCTGTACTGTCTTCTGATTGCCTGCATCCATTCAAATTATATGACAGAATAACAGTTTGGGTAAATTGAAGCATCCACATAATATAGTATTAGTTTATTTATTTGATATACATTTCATCTTTATTTGTACAATTCAAGTTGACATTTATAATGCTCCCTCCTCCTGTTTTCATAACAGCAGTGAGATGTGGTGAGCCGAGAGAAAGTGGCTGGCTCAAAGCCTAAGAGAGCACTGTGGTCTCCTGCAGGTATACCTTACCTGCCTTAGCTTACAGTACCTGTGTCATTTCCCTGCCAATGGTAAGGATAGTGGTGGTTAGCTTTGGCCCATTTTGATCAAAGAGCATGGCCAATTTTTACTTCAAACATATTCATACTGTTTTATGCCAACTAGGATCGCTAATCTAGAAAGCACCTTGCAAACCAGTATATTTATATTGTGCCATCTTGGAGATTCATGCAATGTTTTGACAGTCTTTATTCTTCATATTCTGTGTTTGTTCATTTGCTTCATTTCATGGCCGTATTTTTTTTATGAGAACGGTTTCCAGACTTGAGCGATTGTTGCATGCAAAATTCACTAAAACCACACAGAATTAATTTGATTGAAAATTTGTACCGTAAACAATTAATAAACTGCCATAAAATGCATTCATTAAACTTGTTCTAGTTAAGCATGGCAGACTGCCAGTTTGTGGAGGAGTGGCTCAAATGAGCCTTGCTTTTGTTGCTCCACCTGTTAAGATGAGCACACCAATGAATACTCTATGAAGGCAGGTGCAGTTGGAGATGTACCAAGAATGGAAGAACAACGCAGATATTCCATGGTGTCATGCAGATTTCTCTTTCTACCATGTGAATGTCTTGTGATTCAAAGCACAGGAATCACCAAAGAGGAGAGAGAGAGAGAGAGAGAGGAGAGAGGCGCACAAGTGTTTGCTTTCCAGCATTACCACTTTAAACACTCCTATTGGGAAGTTGTTTATTGTTGCCTCGTAAGACCCATCTGTACAGAAGCACTGCAGTATGACTACATTTAACTGGATTAGACTTATTCTGTGATACCACATTAGAATTAATATTGCCTCGTTCATAGAATTTAACACAAAAACAAAGTACAGCTATTATTTTCAAATGATTTGAAATGCCATTTGTCAGCAACACATTTTTTTGCCA
Source organism: Oxyrhabdium leporinum (assembly GCA_032468155.1). Taxonomy (NCBI): domain Eukaryota; kingdom Metazoa; phylum Chordata; class Lepidosauria; order Squamata; family Cyclocoridae; genus Oxyrhabdium; species Oxyrhabdium leporinum. Next base: position 48,354 of record JANHFL010003494.1, on the reverse strand, counting down.
AATAATGTTATCTGAGATTAAATAATACAAGCAAAACTTGTACAACTACAGAATAAAAAATGTACATTAAAAAAAAAGGGGTGCAGAAAAAGGGGGGAAATGAGAAAAAGAGAAAAAGAAAGCTCCCCCTTCGGCCTCAGCAACTTTAACAATTGATCACTATCTCTTAAATTATAAGCAAACATCTCTTCATTCTATATGTCATCCCAATTTCTAAAGCCATGTCTAGAACTCTATGAAATAGGAGAAACCCAAAATATTACAGATTATATCTATTACACCCAATATAAATCCTTATGTTCCCTTTAAATAATTCCCTATTTTGTCTTTTCAAATAATCAAAGTTTAGTTCCATTCAAAAAAGAATTAAATATTAATAGAAATAAACATCATCATCTAGTTCTAATTAAGCAATTGCTAAACATTTCCTAAAATAGCAATCCATTATTTTAATCTTGATTGAATAAACTAATTCTGTATTCTTTCTTTTTTTCTTCTTCAAACTTTTTTTCTTCAGAGAAAGTTCTAACATCTGACTTCTCATACTCTCCTCTTCTCACAAAGTTCTTGTTTTCATCTTCATGAAGCTTCTTTTGTACTTCCAACTCCAGCAAATCCCTCTTGCAAATTCAGTATAAGGAAATATTCCATATTGCTAATTTGACTATTTTTTAATGTCTTAATCAATTTTAATTGATACTCTTTTATTTGCAAATCCCTTGTTTTCATCTCCTTTTTGTTAGCTCTAATTTTTAATTTCACCTGTATGTCAGTTGCAAACAACAAATGTACAAAAGAATTAAATAGTTCAAAACCTCCTGTTACCATATTTTACAGAGGAGCAAATGTTTCTTTTAAAGTAGCCATCTGGCTCCCTCTAGTGTGTAATCTTCTAAGTCTTGTTATCAGTTTCAAAATGTAAGCAAAGGATCTCTTGGGAGAGGTGTCTTTCAATCGATTTTAAAGTCTTAAATCAAATCCATCTGACCCCTTTATCTGTTCAAAATTTTCTAAAGTCAACAAAAACCATCCTTTTGCTGTAATTTTAATTTTATTAATTTGTAATAAAAAGCACAAATATTTAAACTTACATTTAAACTTATTTAAGAATTGAAAGAAACTTATCAGTGATTTCAATAAAACCTGCCAGTTTAAAGATTCTTAAACTTTAACGAAAGCCAAAGTATGTATGTATGTGTATATGCACACACACACACACACAATATAAAGTCCAAAGTGATTAAGAGATTACTCCAGTTGAACATAGTCCATATAGATGACGTTAGCGGTTGTAATGCAGAATCTGGTGCTGTTGCAGGATGGGGGGGGGGGAATCTTTCACAAGGAGCTAAGAGAGAAATTACAGATTACAGATTAACAGTCGGAAGGGACCTTGTAGGTCATCTAGTTCAATCCCCCCGCCCAAGCAGGAGGCCCTACACCATTTCTGACAAATGGCAGTCCGATCTCTTCTTGAAAGCCTCCAGTGATGAAGCTCCCACAACTTCCAAAAGCAAGCTGTTCAATTGGTTGATTATTCTCACTGTCAGAAAATTTCTCCTTATTTCTAGGTTGAATCTCTCCATGATTAGTTTCCATCCATTATTCCTTGTCTGGCCTTCAGCTGCCTTGGAAAACAGCTTGACCTCCCTCCTCTCTGTGGCAGCCCCTGAAATATTGGAACACTGCTGTCATGTCTCCCCTGGTCCTTCTCTTGACTAGACTAGCCATGCCCAGTTCCTGTAAACGTTCTTCATATCAGCCTTGAGTCCTCGGCATGCAGAAAGAGGCCCAGGAGGGATTCTTCCTAAATCTTCACAGAAAATATCTGATAGTTATGCAGCGTATACTTTAGTCTGGAAAGATTCCTATGCATGGGAGAAACAAAAACAAAGACATTTCTTCGAGCAATTCATTGGGTTATTCTTGGTTCCTGGCACCTGGCATATAAGCAGGACAGAATCCCATGACTTCCAGCCAATTGCAAGTTGACACAAAAATGCAGCTCCTGCCCTCTACTTGCAAAAACGTAGTTGTATGGAGTACACATAACTAATCTGATGGTCTCTGTTTAACTCCAAAGAGATTTTATCAGCCTGATTCCTGCATTCAAGTATCATTTCAGTCACCACTGTTCCTTTCTTATAGAATAATTATGGCTCGTTGGAAGTTCTGCACACCAACACAGTTTTAATGATACTGTAAAATATATTCTTCATATTAATTCTTTCTCTTATACGCAGTGGTGGTGGTTGTATTTAATTTAAGCAGTGAGGAAAAACTTATATCAAATAATCATATGTACAGTAGATTAATAATGGGCTTGAGAAACAGATGAAAGATGTGATGGCTAGCTAGAGCAATAGCTTTGCATATAATAGAGCCAGCTTCCACCCACTTTCCCCAAATACTCATTTTGGACTAATTAGCACTTATACAACATAACCTGTCAGGCAGGCTTTGTTAAAATAATGCTAAGCAGGGAAAGTTTAGAGTGAAATGTCTATCCTTCCAATTGTGATTTCATCCCTCTGCCATGTTGTGATAAAGGTTACAAACAAAAGGTTTTTTTCCTGCTTTTTAACTTGGGTTTAAAAGTTTAAAATTGGATTTAAATATACTGAATGCTGCATCTTCTTTGCCAAACTGATTTCACGTCAAATTACTGTATAAATCATACAAAATACCTTCTTAGTCTTTCATAAAAGCTTAACATCCAAGTATACTTTTTATTCCTTCTATAGGACCTGTAAACGATTGATACCAGGTGTAGATATTTGTGTGAATAAAAAATATGCTATCATGGACCTATTTTAAAATCAAATTCTAAACATAGGTATAGCCCAGCATTATTCCTTCATGTAAAATGTTAAGTAGTCTATGACATTTCAGTGTAGGTATTAATGGTAATGAAATCTCAGTATTGAAAGCTGCAGCTGATAATTCTCAGTCATAGTTTCCAAGTATTTATTTAGTTTATTATTCTTATCCTGGCTATTACTAATCTAGCATATTTTTACAACCTACTGAAAAATAGAGATATTTTCAATCTGTTCTTGATATTAGAATTTGTGTGTTCTATGGGGCCTTTTGTAGACATGCTTTAGAATGATATCTTATGAAATGCTGCTTGAAAAGGGCCTGGTGTGGAGAGAGATAAGTCACTTGGGAAAGAAGGATTGAGCTTTAATACAAGCCCATCCAGCAATTAGCAAACAAACAGGCAACATAAAACAAATGGAAAAGTCCAAAGGTTCACAGAGTCTTTTAGAACGTTGATATGTTTAACACAATTAATGCAATTAAGAATAAATTCTGATTTGACAAGTCAGCTATAGGATCTCTTTTGCAAAAAAAATGTTAGTATCAAGAAGCAAGCTCTAAGAATACACGTTTTACCAGCTGCAATTTTAAAGGCGTTGGCAAATAATTTAAATACTAAACATGATATTTTAATTATTCATGCAGCTGACAATATTGCGTCAAGGAAGGAAGCATATGTTTGAGTAAGAACATCTACTATATGTATATGCAATTGAATAAGACAGTTGTTTTATCACCGTAGAAGAATTTATAGTTAATACTAATCATTCACTATTCTTAAAATCTAAATCTATACAACAAAACTTCACTTTATTGCAGTCAGTTGTAAACTTAAGCAAGGCTGGAAACTTTCTGCCTAAAATCTTAGAAAGGGATTGCTCTACTGACATTGATGGACTAGTGATCTGATTCAGAATAATGCATTTTCTATCCAGAAGCTTTTACCCATACACAGTAAACTAAATAATTGTGCAATCTTTAAGATACAAGTAGAAAACAATTACATCAACTTTGCATTTTTTTGGTATCTAAATGACAGAGTTTTTAAAGGGCAAATTATTTCTCTAATTTTACCATATGCCCTTTCATATTTAGCAATCCACAAACCCAATTGATATTTCACTAGAGGACAGTGATTGTCCTTGTTAGACAACGTGACTCCTTTTCCTGTATTATAATGATACAGAAGTCTATTCTTTAGCACAGAATTCATCAACCTGATCCACAAAACCTAGCTTCTTTGATAACTTGATGTGGTTCTATAAAAAGTAATAGGCATCTTGGGTGCGATCACAAAACAACTGGAGCACCATTGGAACACCTTTGGCATTGACAAAATCACCATTGGTCAATTACAAAAAGCAATTTTATTTGGAACATTCTGCTTACATTCTGCAACAGTACCATTCACACCATCAAACAACAACATCTGTCTAATCCAGATCCTTGGGAAAGACTCGATAGGTGGATAAAAATGCCAAATCCATCCTAAACTTCTGGTTAACTGTGTGTGATGAACCATAATAACAACAACTTTAATAGGTTCATTCGCATAAACAAATTACAAAAAGCCCCTCATTTCATTGCCATTTTTATATACTATAACTTTGCCTCTTGATCAGGGATTCCAAGAAGTTTTTTGGGTTTTTTTACATTTGAAAAGTCCTGCTCTGGCACTCTAATTGTCAGGACAAATTAGATGTGGCTTGTATCTCCAAGTGCTCATTCTACTTGATAGTTTGGAAAAGGGGCATGACATTTTAATTCGTGCTGAGCTGTGGGAAAATAGGAAATGACTAAAATAATTTCTACAATTTCTTTTCCTTTAATAACAGCACATTTATAAAGAGTGAACTGTTTATAGCATCCTAACCTGAGCCAAAAGGGGATATATATTTCTTTGTATCTGTTTCTTAAGTTCTTTAAAATTATTTTTTAACTGCTCCCTGTGCTATGCCAAAATTTCTCCCCTGAGTTTGATTTCAGAATAGCTCTTGAATGGCACAGTTACGGATTAATTCCAATTAATTTTAGATAGAGATAATTGTCCCAGATTAATTGCAACTATCTAGTGATTTAGACAGAAAAACAAAATCTAATATAATTAATTTAGATATTATTTTTTCACTTCCTTTTTCATATCAGAATACTTCTGATGTATTTTGACAAATTGCACAAGTAGAACTTTCAAAATTATATTTAAACATTAAAATGTCTGTTGTTTATGATAAAGACAGAGAAAAAAAATTAGAAACCAGATAATTAATACACAATCTGGAACAAGGAGCTCCAATGAAAAATGAATCCAATCAACAGAATTTTCAGTAAAACTATAAACATTTTAAAGTCTGCTAAAGGGACTGCTAATTAATATTACTGAAAGATTTTAAACCTAGAAAAATAACACTGCTTGTTATATTTATTAATAGAAGCATATTCTTTATGTTTGGAATGAAATTTTAAAACATGAACTAAATATCTAAATAATAGACAATTTTGATTTAACTTTACTATGAATTAAGTTAATGTTCATGAATTGATCATGAAAATATTTCTCTAAATCTATATATATGCTGCTTATAATGCTAGGTGCTTTTAAAATAATAGAAGAGCTGTTTTGTAATATGGCTTTATGAACTTTCTAATGCCATACATTTAGCATAGTTCAGATTACTGTGTAAATTCCCATATGCATGTGACAGTAAATTACAAATTCCACATTATACAACACACTGCAGGTATGTTTTTGTATATCTAAATATCTTGGGGATCTTAAAGCACTTTTCTGTTTATATGGATGTAGAAATGTTGCAGCTTATACTATATATGTGTGACTTTGAGAATGTTTAATTCAGAACTACGTTAAAATTAAGGGGAAGAGGAAACAGATTACTGTAAAGGGCATTGAATATTATTATATTTTAAAGCATAAATTGTATTGATATTATTGGTTAGCATTATTATTGTAATATATTACTATGCTCTCATTCCTAAAACATCTTGATTGCCTATCTCAGTAATCAAAACTGATTTTACTACAGTACTCAAGAATTTACTATTCATGAATAATAATGAATCATATGAAAAGTATGCATATGTTTATAAAAACAACATGAATTACTAATGACATAAAAGTTTAAATCACGTAAACCCTAGGCATAATGTAGCTGTACCCGGAGAGGGAAAACTCAATTCACAACACAAGTTTGAGCTCACATGAGTGCCTTTGTGTATACAGCTGTACACACAAAGGTTTCCTCACAGCAGATTTAATTATTGAATGTGCCATTGAAGATTAGATTCACTAGCATGACTTCAGAGGAGTAGGTTTCATTGTATGATGCGTTTCTTCCCTTGTGCAGATGATTGCAAAGGGAAATAATATACTTTGGTTTTGGCGTAGCATAATACACAAGTTTATCCATAGAAAGAAACTATGGTTTGCAAGCAAACTAGTTGCATTCCCACTTCCTTCCAATTCACACTATGGCTTAATCTGATGTAGAAGTAAAACTAAATAATAATAGTAATCCTTTACGATGTATGCTTGTAATAAATGTTGATTGTGCAGCACTTCTGTTTCTACCCCCTTTTTTCTTTCCTTTTTAAAACTATTTCTCCATGATTTATTCAGTGTGAATATTTAATTTTCTAGTTCCAGCTTGTGTACTATCTTCCAGTGAGTTGAAGTTTAGCTTGTTCTGGATGTATGTGAATTAAATGTATTCTCCTCAGTCCCAATGAGATTTCTCCTGTTAGTGATATTGTTTTACACATGATATTACAGTATATTAAAAAAAAGCTTGATGGGTTTCAGGTTACTAATGAAAACATAAACTCATTCTCAGAAAAATGGCTTATTTGAAATCCTGCTTAATCTGATATTTTAAGCTTATTTGACTTTTTTTTTTCCTGACTCATGATTAAACTTGTATGACGTTTATTTATATTAAAATATATCCTTGTAGGAAATGATGGAAGAATCCTTTCTGAGTTACTGAATCATGAAAAACCTGTTTCCTAGAGTTTCAGCAAATTATATTAGATAAAAATTTGATTTCTATTCAGTTCAAAGAACATTAAAATGTTTAATCTTGAAGGTCCATATAAGTTAACACAAAGATCTACTTTTGAGAACAACTCAGTATTAGAAAGAAGGCCTGTAAACAAAGCAGAAATTTGTAGAGCATTCCTGTATTTGAGTTATGATGAATAAAAGGCTGTAGGATTTAATGGAAAACTATTTTGCCTGAAATGTGTCTCTTGGTCATGATGGCGATGCTCATAGAATGGCTGATTAACTGAGTACAGCTAGTCCTTGACTTACATTCATTTGTTTAGTGATCGTTCAAAGTTACACCAGCATTGAAAAAAGTGACTGAAAAAGTAGGACCGTTTTTCACATGTACAATCTTTGTAGCATCCCCATGGTCATGAGATCACTATTTGGGTACTTGGGAACTGGCATGTATTTATGACAGTTGCACTGTCCTAGGGTCATGTGATCATCATTTGTAATCTTATCAGCCAGCCTTTGACAATGGGGGAAGCCAGATCACACAATTCTGTTCATAACTACAATGACTTGCTTAACAAATGTGGCAAAAAAAAGGTTGTTAAATGGGGTAAGACTCACTTGACAACTGCCTTGCTTAGCAATTGAAATTTTGGACTCAGTTGTGTCTATAAATTGAGGAGTTCCTATAAGGCACAGGTCCCCAACCCCTGGGCCATGGCTCACTAAGGGGCTGCGGACCATCCAGAAATGGGCTGTGCAAGCGGTGGGCAACTGTACGTGCACCCGCAGTTCTAGTTACATGTGCAGCTCTACTTGCACAAGCTTGTGATTGTGTGCAAAGCTCCATTGGCACAAGCAGCAGGCACTCAAACGTGAAGCTCTGCTAGCGGGGGTGGGGGGAAAGGGGATGGTTCTGTGTGAGTGTGTGTGTGGGGGAAAGGGGATGGTTCTGCACTCTCGCCCGCCACTTGCTCAACCTAGGTCCAAACAGGCCACGGCCTGGTAGTGGGCTGTGGCCAGGGACTGGGATCATATTTCTGCAGTGCGAATATTTTAGTATTAAATACAATAAATAGATTCAAAAGCAACCTTTAAACTAGTCATGCTCATCATATCATTTCCACTCAGAGATGGACTACTTATTTATTTATCAACTTACATACCAGTCAAATCACCAAAGTAACTACTGTAGATGGCTTATGTATTAAGATTTATTTAAAGAAAAAAAAACTCTCTCATTTTTATAGTTGTCTTTATTTGGCTCATTGCAGTACTACTGCAGTGATAATTCTCCATTTATCCCATTCAGAAGTCTATTGCTGGTTTCTGTATTTTTCATTAACTTTATAAACTATATTATCCCAAGCTTTCTCATTACAAAGAACAATGTATCTGTTACAATCAGTTTCCAAAGAAGAATAGTCTGATCCATAAATTTTACAATCTTAAATGAGGCACTTTCTTTTAAACACCTAATCAAAGTTAACACTGTAAAGAAGCTAATTGTTTAAATGTGGTCAGGCCTGAGAGGTAATAAATTATTTCTTTGTTTTGATGCTAACTGGCTATTGGTCTTTTATTTAAAGACAGATTTTACCATCTTTTAAAAATAATATATAGCTACAGAGTTTTTTGTGTTTCTTAGGCTCTGTTTTGTCTGTGTGTACAATGACCAAAAGTGTCTTGAATATTTAAAAGCAGGATTTATAGTATTTAACTGCATGTGACTACCTAAGAATAAATTCAACTGAACCCGCTACTTTGGACCATGAATCTTTAAAAATTAGATGTAAGTGCCCTTAGAGAGGCAGGCAGCTTTTGGCCATATTTGTCGTTGGATAAACTCCTTTAGCAACTAGTACAGGCAGAACGGTTTGATATATGTCCTCTTCCGAAGTTGTCTCGATCACTACCAAGTGATAGTCGGTGACTGAGATATAGAAAGGAGGAAATGAACAAGATTTTCCAAGACTGGACAGGCTGAAAACCTGAGTTTTATACAGAAATACACTGAAGAAGATACTAATTTATGGAACTTCTTTCAGGAGAATGACATAGATTTTTCATAGGGCAACTATATTGTTTCTGGGATTCAGAATGTTTAGGTGATTATGTATTTAAATAAACCCACAAGACTTTTATGTATTAAATGGCAATAGGTATCCTCAATATAAAGGAGCCTAATTATCAGTTCATTTGGGATTTGTTAGAATTTATGTTGTAGTAAGGATTTTTCTGCTGGGTTCTTAAGATTCCAAAGGCTAAATTATTACTAGTACTAAAAATATTAATAAAAATGCCTTTAAAAAAAGATTGATATACCTCTATAAACTGAACAATAGAAAAGGTTAACTGATATTTTAATAGGTTAAAAACTATGAACTTTAAAATACTTTGATTCCCCTTTTTCAGAATGAGAAGTCTTAAATATGGTATGTAACCTGGGCCCTGTGGCTTAACAGAGAAATTTTGTAAGGAGTTTAAAGAAATTCTGATCTTAGAATTTCTTAGATCTTAGAATAAGATCTCAAAAAATCTTAGAATTTTTGTTAATTAGCATTTTTTTCTACCAAGGATATTCTGTCCCTCAAGATGGGAACTATTCAAAATAATTTTAATTCTCAAACCAATTAAAGGTTTACAAAAGCATCATCTTTTATACCTATATCTCTTCTTAATATATATTATAAAGTATACACGAAGGTTTTAGCTGATCTTTTCATATTAATTTGAACAGGAAAGTTATACATTCTGTTCAATCAGGATTTATCCCCAAAGGAATATATCAGGTCCCATTAGAAAATTGTTGAATATCATTTGTCATTGTAAAATTAATACATGATTTCTATTATTTTGCTAACTAGGCATTTTTGATACTTCTGATTGCATTGAAAGGATCTTTTTAAAGTAAACATTACAGAAACTTGACTTTGTTGATTATTTCTTCTGTCTGATCGGTCAAATTTATAATCATACTTTTGCTCAGATAATAATTAATAGCTATGATTCATAGCAATGTGTACTTTTAACAGTCATAAAACAGTCACCTGTTTATCACCACTAATTGAATTTGTTATAGAAATAAGGTAACGTTTTGTGCTAACAAGGAAATAAAATAATAAAAAAGGGGAAAAAAGTTATTTATTAAACTTGTTTGCTGTTGACACATTTCTGACTTTTTCAAATCTTAAACATTGTTCAAAATTGTAGAGGACAAAGGAAATGGCCTTGAAGGGTAGGACAAACTGCTGCTACCAAAGCAACAGTCAGATAAGCACGGCTTGAGTAAGTAATTTGTCTCAACCAACCTCTTTCTTAGTTCAGGTGAATTGAGAGAGTGGGGAAGCAAGATTTGCAAGATTCTGTTACTGTAGCTGTCACAATAAAAGTAGTCCTGAGTTATATGTTATTATTTCTTAGTCGGGTCTATGTTATAGGGCAGGGGTCCCCAACCCCCGGCTGTGGCCCACTATCAGCTGTGGCCTACTCGGAATTGGGCTGCACAAGTGGCTGGCCGGAGCACATGTAGACACGCAGCTCAACTTGCATGAGTGGTAGGCTGGTCAGTGCATGCATGCTGGCCTGCCGCACACATGGTCCAGTTCCCCTCTCCCAGCAAAGCCAGACTCCCAAGCCACTGTTATAGGGTGTTTTGGGATTTACAGAGCTATTAGACTAAGCGGTATGGATCATACCTACTGATAACTCATAAACTTCAAACTAGAATGAACAGGTTCATACCTCATCTAAGTCTAAACTAAACAAACCATATGGTTTATAATAGTGAGTGAATGCATCTAGTGTGAAATGGTAATCTGTTAAATATTAAAAGAGTATTGGTTTGGCTTAGCACATGGAGAAGAATTATACATTTTTAATTCTTAAATGAACTTTGTTTCTTCTATGTGTTTTTTTTCCTGGCTGTTAAAACTCTGGAAGAGCAAGCTATCTAATTGCACAAAAGCAGGAAACTGACATAGAAACAATAACAGTATTTTTGCAAAAGCCAGTAGATTTCTGCTTCTGTCAAACTCTTCCCTCTTATTCAATTTGTATTTGAAGATTACTGCCTGAAAATTGCTGCGGGTTGACTGGTTCCAAATGTTTTAAGACGAGAACATTAGTCTTAAATTGGTACATAAACTGTCTTTTAAACAGAAATGAATGAGCTTGTGAATCAGCGTATTGGAAGCTTAAAATAGGTTCTTGTCTATTAGAGGCCCTTCTAACTCAGAAGAAGCATCAACATAATTGTCACGATTTTCATTTTACAAAGAGCACGAAATCTTGGCAAAAGTATAAAAACTTTTTGTGGCTTGTCTGGCTTGTAGCCTAGTACTAAATCTTTGCTTCATAGATTTTTCTACTAAAGACAGGAAACAGAGTAATAAATAAAATGTTCTTCAGGTTGACTGTCATGACGATGAGACACACCTTCAAGTCCACATGATTTAGATGAAGAATGGATGTAGAACAGCACATTCTAAAACAGATATTACTTTTTAAATTTAGGATAGGTTAACCAGGTAGTTATTTAAGTTTTATTATAATCTAGTATTTGTATTTATTTTGCCACTTCCTTATCTCATATAACCACTGTCACTGTTTATCTGCCTGTCTAATAAATTATTAAACAGTTTGGATTTCATAGAAAAATATGAACTGAAAGAATTGTAGAAAGTTTTCTTACATAAACTAGGTTAAATTTCATCAGGTAATTTACATTAACATCGGTTTCCATTGGGCTGAGAAAATGTAACTGGCCCAAAGTCACTCAGCTGATTTTCATGTTCTTGAATTTCAGGTGAAAGTGGGGAGTGAAATGAAAGAGTTTTGATTGACCAATTCAAGGAAGAACAGTCATATTCAATAGAGATAAGTTCATTTATCAAGAGATCCTAGACACTAAGACAGCACTAAATCCAGATTTGCTAGCATTTCAAAGATTTGAATTGCATTATAGAATGGGTAGGAAGGGAAGATGCAGTTTTATCCCTGCTGCCTCCCTTCCACTCTCAAAATAGAGACTTTGAAAGTTGAATCCATATAACTGGGAGCTAGCATAGCTCCACTGTCTCCGTGAGAATGATTGCAAGGTGTATACCTCTATTCAGAGGTGGGCTTCAAAAAGCTCAGCAACGGGCTCAGTACCTGGTTGCTGGGTGGGTGTGGCCATGATGGGCGTGACCTAGTCGGGCTCCTGCACCACGGTGGGTCTTTCCTGGAACCTCTGGGAGAGTGAAAACAGCCTCCCCATGGCTCCGGACGCTCTAGAGAAGCTGGAAATGAGACATTTCTAGCCTCCCCAAACTTCCGGGAGGCCCATTTTCCTGCCTCCCCGAGCCTCCGTGCACACCCTGCACTTATCTGCATCCACAATGGGCCACGTGGAGATTCCTGGGAGGGGCAGGGATGAGCAGGAGAGGTGGGCAGGGCCAGCCAGGAGTAAGGATTTGGAGGTTCGGCGATCCCTGCAGAATCTTCGCTAACGGTCCACCCGAACCCCTGCAAATCCCCAGCAGCCCACCCCTGCTCATATGTAAATTTCTACTTAAGCTAAAACAGAAGAATAAAGCCAATCAGTTTCCACATTACAATATTGAGCATATACCAAACATTATCAGGGAGAACATCAAGAATCATTTTGAAATCTTGAGCCTCATTGACTGGGAACCAGACGAAGTGTGGAATAAAATCAAAGAGTTTGTTAAGAACAAATGTGAAAAGAAACTGCCAAAGATCGAGAAGCTGATGAAAGCAAACTGGATGTCAGAACAAATTGAAAATTCCCAAGAAAAGAAGAGATGTGTAAACCAAGAAAGATAAAGATACCGTGAAAGAACGTAATGAAGAATTCAAGAGAGCTGATAGAAGAGGCAAGAAGCACTATTATAACATCTGTAAATACATTAAAGATGGAAGCAGGCACAGGAAAACAAGGAAAGTCTTCCAAACTCAGGAGGAAGTTTCAGTCCTGAATTGATATGTCGGACAGGTAGGAACAGGTTCAAAGATCAAACAAAATATTAAAATTCTGTAAAATAGTGATATTAACATCCAAGATATCTTGGAAGATATTCCCAACTTAGAAGAAGCTCTAGTAGTATTAGAAGATGAAATTAAATCAGCATACCAGTCATTAATTATATGGAAAGCTGCAGAATCTGATGCAATATTCACAGAAATATGGCAAGTAATAGAAGAAGGATCAGTAAAGGTTTTAACCAGGGATGGGATTCGCTAAGGATCCACCCAAACCCATGCAAATTCCCAGCAGCCTACCCCTGGTTTTAACGATATTATATCGGCAAATCTGGAGAACAACACAGTGGCAAGGGATTGGAAGAAATAAATCTAGACATCAATTTGAAAGAAAGAAGCATTCTAATTCTTAAGCTTGTATTTGCTTGTTTTTTATTGTTTCTGATGTTATGACAATATCATCCATTTTGAATAAGGCAGTGGTCTTGCATTTTTATTTTGTTTCCTTGAGTTATCCCAAATATTGTTCCGAAATATTAAAGTTGCATCTTTATCAGGATGAGCATCTATGTTTATAATAGTTGTCAGTAGTGCTTTATAAAACATATACAGATTTGTTCAAATCTGATTTTGTTGAAATTGATTTATTGTTCAATTGCTTATTGTTCAATTGCTTTGAAATACCATTATTTTAATTCTTCTGAAACTTCTACGCCTTAGTATCTTTGCTGTAAACTTGATCTTTTTATTTTTATTTTATTGTTGTTGCTCACATTCTTCAATTGCTGATATCAATTCATAATTTATATATATATATTCTCTAATCAAAATTTCCATTTTAGTGACTGATTTTTATAGGATTGTATCTCAGGTCTGATACATATGTTATCGGTTGTACAGTGCTGTGCTATAAATTAGTTGCTTTGTTTTCCAGATTTAACATTCAGAACTTTTGATAAGCTTTTTCCATTCATCTTTCTCAATGGGTAGAAGCCATTCCCTGGAGTTTGAGTTTTTGATATGTTCAATAGTTTTCCCTTTTAGTTCTATTACTGTTCCTGAGATATTATCAACATTCTTTAATGGTTCCAAAGTGGTACCTATTTATCTACTTGCACTTGCATGCTTTTGAACTCCTAGATGGGCAGGAGCTGGGGTAGGAATGGAAGCTCAGCCCATCACACAGTACTTGGGTCTTGAACTGCCAACCTTTTGGTCAACAAACCCAGCATCTTAAATGCTAAGCCAACACACCCCATAATATACAGATGCCTATATTTATTTATTTGTATCCAGGCTTTATTTCTTTATCTTATAAACATCAACAAATAAGTTCCCCATCTTCCTTTCTCCCTCACAGAAAAACTATTTTTTTAGGTTTTAGTATTTATTCCATGCCTAGGACAATAACTTAAGAGAGTGATTTTGTATGTAGGTTAAGAAATACTAAGAACCATAACTGTTCTTCCTTCCCAATCTGCCTTTCACTCAAAGTTCCTTGAAAACAAAAAACCTGATTGTGGAAAGAAGACTCACAAAATAACCATTATGTGTACTTTGGCAAACAGCCTTACCCTACCAGATGTCTTTCAGGTATAATGGATCCTGTTGATTGGGAATTATGGAAGCTGTAGTCCAATATGTTTGAGGAAACCTGGTGTCAATATATATGTTTGAGTGTTTCTATGTATGTTGGTACTGGTACAAACCATAAAGAAAGATGAGGGAGAGAAAACCTTCAACTAATTAGTTTCACTGTGGAAATTTATTCAAGTAAAGATAAATATAGACAAGCAAGTTCTTCTTTTTCTTTGACCTTTGTCAGATGTTTTCTTCTCTCCCTCCCTCCCTACCTCCCTTGGTTCTGCTGGGCATCAATCAAGGACTGCATTACTTCTCTGGCAGCAAGCAGATAAGAGAAAAAAATGTTTTTAAAATTCACAAAGAACTCCATGGGGATTCTGTGAAAACTGTCTTGTTTGTCTGCTAGAGTTTAGGAGGAGCCACCAAGCTGTCAGTTATTATGGTATGAAGTGTCCAGAATCAGTATCTCTATCTTTTTTTTCTCTCTCTCTCTCTCTTTTCTTGCTCTTTCTCCTGCTGTTCTGTTCAAGGACATCCTCATCACTTAACTTTGAAATAAATGTCCTCCCCCTAAAAAAAAATCATCTTCCTTTCCCTAAGTTCCAGGGTATTTGAAGGGGAGAGATGTGTCAAGGCAAACTGTCAAGACTAAAAGCCCAATGTTTATTTGTTATTATTTATAGAATGCTATCAAGTTTGCTTTGCAAAAGGCTATCAGCCTCAATGACTGATCCCCATCTTTGTGAGATAATGAACTTTTGGAAGGAACTGAGTTGAGTTCCAACTGCAGCACTTAAACAAGGAATGGGCAGAACCTGAATGGCTCTGTACCACAAAGTTTTATGAGGAAGAATAGTAAATCCATTCCATTTTTTCTGAAATACTGAAATAGATTGTCCATTCATGACTTTTGGGAGAGCTACACTTGATTGATTATCTGGATATAATGCTATTTCATATGAAAACAATGCATACATTTGAAAAGGTGTTTTCTTTCCACAAGGATTTAATACTTATATCTTTGAGCCAATTCTCCAAAATACCAAGTAGAATCATTTTGCTCAGTCACCAAAGAGCTTCTCCTTTCTAACTCTCCAGTCTTTGTTTGAAGATTTCTACCAAAGGAGAACTCACTACATGATAAATTCATGCACTGACTGACAATTTATACAGTCAGGAAGTTCCTTCAAAATCTCCTTCCTTGTGTTTTTAAGTCACTGGTTTTGATCCTGTTCTCTGTTAAGCTAGTTACTCTATAAAAGAATATAAGATTATTCCAGCATAATTTGGGACTTGACTTAATTTAAATTAGCTATACTTCTTTTACCGTCTCCTTGAATTTCTAATCAGCAGCTCTCTTCTTCTCCCAGTGACAGGATCAGCCATGGATCTATTTCCCTTCTGAGAGAAGACAAATGCAAATTAGGAATTAAGAGGTGTTGCCTTTTCACCCTAACCCATTATCAATTTACTACATTCTCTTCACAATGAACCTATAATATCCTTTATTTACCTTTTGTTTTTGACATACCCAAAGGACTATATTTTGATATTTTTGAATGTCATAAGTCTCAACTCATTCTGAGCATTAGGGTCTTTTTTGACAGATTTGCTACAAATTCTGGATACTACCTGGCATTTTTCATTGGTTGTGCCCCTCATTCAATTTCCAATATATGTATTTTCTTTTCTTTCTCTCTTTAGCACTTTAGAGAGATCTGCACTTTAGAGAGCTCTGTACTTTAGAGAGCTCTGTAGCTACACTGGCCTCCCATCTTTCCTGAATATTTTTTTTCTTCAAGATATCAACCCATGAATGTAATGTACCTTCCCATAAAGTTCATTAAAACTAGCTCCAAGCTACATCTCCAATATACAAGTCTGATTCCTCAGAATATCAGAAAATCAAAGATATAATCATTTCCTCTCAAGATGGCAATCATGTTCATTTTGATAGCCAAATGAGAACAGAGCTAGCTTTAAACTAAAGCTGAATAGTCTGGCTTAGGGTGCCAAAGTTTAGGGAGTGCCAATGTCCTCCCTCCCTCTAAATCATTGTAAAAATGCAAATGTTCATATTGACTTATGATGTCATAAGTCAATGTGGCCCATGGGTGCCAATCCCTTGAACTGGCATTGGGAAAGAATTAGGTTTAGAATAGCAGACGTGTTATACTTATTTCTGCCTTTTGATAAATAGCGCCTTTTAGACTTCTGAATCTTGCTAGAGTTACGTTTTCAGCAGATGTCAGAATACAATAATTGAAATTATTATTATTGCATGCATCTTCTAAAGTATTCATCTGATGCAGAAGGACCTAATCTATATCTTCTCCTCCTTCAAGTAGTCTGTAATAAATTCCCATAATTATACTTCTTTTCTCTCAGTGAAGAAGACAAAGTGTTTTATTGAGATAGACAGATAGACAGTTGGATAGATAGATAGATGTGTGCGTGTGTGTGTGTGTGTGTGTGTGTGAAAGCAAACAGCTGAAGGAGATTAGCTCTGTCTTGATTGTTTGCAGAAGCGGAGTGACTTAGATCACCAAGATATTTTTACCATGTTACCCTAGAATGATGCAATTTCCAAAAGGTGTAGCATCACGTTGAGACATATCAAATGAGATCTACTAAGACCTTCATTCTAAGCCTCCAGTTGGTTGGTAATGTGGATTTCTTATATCATTTCTTGTGCTGACTATGATGCAAATATAGAAACTTGAATTATGGAATTCTAGCTCAGCCTAAAAAACACTAGAACATTCTAGGAATACTTTGCTTAGCATAGGCTGAAACAGTTCATTTCATCATCCAATCATCATACCAGATATAATAAGCTCTTTTCCAAATAGTCCAAAATCTACTGAATCTTGTAACTCTATATACCCAAATAGTAACCTAAATATTTTGTTCAAACTCTGACTGAGGTGGAATATATCTATGCCAAAATGCAAAGAGTATGCTATTTTATTTCAGAGTATCCTGTTTTTGATTGCTGGGACTGTGTTTAGTTTTTAAGGGGTTGAAGGCCATATTATGTATATGTGTAGAGATCCTAAGAAGAATTTAGCAGTCAATTGGATAAGTCTATATTAAATTCTTAATAAAATAATGAAATTACCTGAAAATACTAAGGCACAGCTGAAAGATATGACACTGGCACTTACAGCAGAGGCAAATAAAGTGGCCTTAAAAATTAGTGAAGACAAGCTGATGCAAGTTGGAAATGTTCAACAGAACACTCCAACAATATCAAGAGGGCAGACCTTAAAATCTGTGGAGCAATTTAAGTACCATCATGGATACAGATGGGGGACCAGAAGTAGATGTAAAAGCAGAAGCAGAATAGGTAAAGCAACTGCTATCTTCCCATAAATGTGCTAAGTGTGGACTATGTCCACCATAACCACAGCAACCAAGATCAGATTATTTAATGCTAGGAGTTTTAATTAATTTTATTTAATGCTGATCCTAGGGAAAGAAATAAATTGAAATATTATGGCCACCAGATAGGAATCTCCTATCCCATGAACCTGAGGTTTCTCAAACTGATCTTCATTCAGACTCCTCTAGAAAAGATCATTCCCAGACCAACATCCCCAGCCTATCCCAGAAAGAGGCCTAACTTTTAGATGGATTGGCTCTAGCTTGGATTTGGCTGGCTATTACTCATGAAATTAACTATTGATGCTAAGCTATAACATTTTTTGCCAATAATACTGTTTTTCCTCATTTTGGATCTGGAAACATTGGCATAGTTGAAATTGATATCATAAAGTAGAGGGAGTAAGAAACACTCTATGGTATGGTCTGTCTGAGCCAAACAGCCACCAGCATCTCAAAAGGCAGGTCCTCCCAGGACAAGCAAAATGTTGACAGGGAAAAGCCTAGAAGATGAAAACTCTGAAGCTGTGTCTCCCTACACCTGGCAAACTACACAGACAAACCCATCCAGCAAATTACTTCAAAAGGATGCAATTTCTGCAAAAGGATGAACTGAAAGAGAAACACAGTGATACAAACAGTCTGACGGAATTGTGAACCTGTTGAAGTTATTGCTTCGGATATCTTTATGATTTATATTGTTTAGCTTCCTAGTATGATTTATGTTGATTGCTTATTTCGTATCCTATGATCTGTTGTATCTTATGATTTATGATGAATGTATTTTTATGATGACTGTGATCATGATTTATCACTTACAGCTTTTATATACACTGAGAGCTTATGCACCAAAGACAAATTCCTTATGTGTCCAATCACACTTGGCCAATAAAGAACTCTATCTATCTATCTATCTATCTATCTATCTATCTATCTATCTATC
>JANHFL010003494.1:0-25316 GCA_032468155.1 Oxyrhabdium leporinum | reverse complement strand
GGTCCTCATTTTACCTACCTCGGAAGGATGGAAGGCTGAGTCAACCTTGAGCCTAGTGGGATTTGAACCGCGTTACAATGCTTTACAGCCCTCTCTAGAGAGTTTACAGAGTCAGCATATTGACCCCAACAATTTGGGTCCTCAGTTTACCCACCTCGGAAGGATGGAAGGCTGAGTCAACCTTCAGCCTAGTGAAATTTGAACTGCCAAATTGCGGTCTGCCAGCAGTCAGCAGAAGCAGCCTGCAGTACTGCAGTTTAACCACTACGCCACTGTGGCTCTGATTACAATCCCCTGATTACAGCCAAAAAACAATTATGCATAACTAAGTTATGTCTCCAGAAAGGAGATTGTCTTTTCCTAAAGATGGTTATCCATTCCTGTCATTGTTGAAGGAGTTTTCAGAAGCTTCTTACAAGTCTGCTTGTTTGTTTCCTTCAGTTTTACGGTGCTTGCTAATCTAGAACATCTTAATGTAGTTAATAGTTTGTTTCTTGGGAGTTTATTGATTGCTAAATAAGTGTGATATTGCTGCTACTCTTCTTTAATTTTATGTTAGTTGAATTCATAAAAAATAATAAGCATAAATTGCAGAGAATTTGTGTTTGCCAGGAATTATGGCATTACAGTTATGAATAAATACAGCTTAGAGAGAGGCTGGAGATTCCTACAACATTGCCAACATGTTAAAGAATTATAACGGAAATGGTTTCTAGAAACTAGAAAGGAAATGGTTTCTTCCTAAATTTCAAGAAACCCTCCCAGCAAAGTACAGCATTTAATTGGTTGCCTTATAATTCTTTTTTTCAGTATTTGTCTTGGCTTCTTGTGCTCTATAGTGGACAAAACTCTAGTTCTGTTTGTTTCTTTGCATTCATTTCTTGCCAGGTATTTGGATGCAAAAAGCAGTCAGTATAACAGGAAAGAGAAAGAATGTTCTTCTGCATAACAGAGCTAACTGCCTCAGAGTTTCTCAAAAACAAGGTCAGCTCTCTTATTTTTGAAGAAAATTGTGGGAGAAACATAAATCAGATTATTACACATTTAAAGATTGTGATGGTGATGATATGAAACTAGAAATATTAATGCTGTCCTCTACATGTTACCTCATTTGGTGAATTTCTTTGTTATTTTAAAGATAAAATGCTTTCAAAATATGTTAGCATACCAAAAAGGAAGCTTTTCAATTCATGATTGTAAAATGGCAAACTAGACCTGAATATATAATTTATATTGGCCTAGATTTAGCAACTTTTCCTCATTTATTCTCAGATAAATACATAACAGAATAAATAAACCTGTCTAACTAGACAGTGGCTATTGTTTAAAACCTTTCTTACTGACTTTTTATTGCTATATTTTATATAGAGTGAGAACCTGCACAATAAAATGTTTTTGAATACTGTGGAATGACTGGTTTCATGATATTCTTCACAAATATTTAAGCCATGTACTTACTTTCTCGCTCTGTGTGTGTGTGTGTGTGTACATATGTATTTTTTATGTATATGTATGTTTTTATTTAGATGTATAGGTAGTCCTCGAGGTATGATAAATCACTTAACGAACTTTGAAAGTTACGACACCCCAAAATTACATACGACTCTGTTTCAAAGTTTTGACAGCTACAGCACCTCTGTATTCATTCTCCCTTCTGACCAACCACAGGGATGATGCACACCCCCTTTTCTCCCAACATCCCACCCTGCCAAGAACCCTAGCACTTGGATCTGTTCCCCAAATGCCCATCACCCATCGCACTTACTTTTTGAAGCTCACTGGACCTTATGTTAGGAAAGGAGGGAAAGCCAAATGTCCCTGGGCCATGCAGTGGCAACCCAGAAGTAGCTACCATTGTCAGCCTCCAGACAAACTGCTTTGTTTTGCTGCCTTAACAAGGTCTGCATAGCACTGCACAAGTTCTAAACATGGCAGAAAGCTTCTACAGTGCTGTGCAGACCTCATTTAGGCAGAAAAAAATGAGTACTTTGTTTTCAGGCCACACAACAGCAACCTGAACCTGGCTGCCACTTTGTGGGTGGAACAACTGGAATTGCACCATGCAGTTGCATAATTTAGAAGTTCATTCTAACCCTCTGAAAGGCCTCCAAGCTCTTCATAAGGTAAGTGAAGAGGTGGATGTTTGGTCTGGTGGTGTGGGAATCGGGCCTAACCCCTGGGAGGATCCTGTGGAAATGGGGGAAAACCTGTAGGGATCCAAGGGGCTGAAAGTGGATCATGGGACTTCTTGTGGGGGCGTTGGGGAAGCCTTGGGAGGGCCAGGGCAGGTGGGCTTGGGCCTGCGTTGATGTCCAAGGTTCCCTCCCACCACTGAGGCACTCTGTGTTCTGTTTAATAACCTGCACATTCATTTAACAATTTATCAGGGAGAGCACAGATGGGGGGTTGGGTTGTTAGGGGAGATGATTAACCTAACAACTATCATGATATGCAGTCGTAATGGGCAAGCTCCATTACAGTCGAATCTCGAGGACTACCTGTATGTGTATATTTTCTAGCTGTGATCTCTTATTTCTTTACCTTCTATATTCTCTCCCCTTTTCTCTCTACCCCTTCTTTGTTTCCCCTTAATATAAACATGCCATTTTAATTAAAAGGTTCTAGAATTTTACATTCTGATTCCGAGCCATACTCTAAACCTACTTAAGAACTGCTTAAGAAAAGACTGCTTGAGATGGAGTGTTTGCACTGTTGTAGAAACATGGGCTAAAGGCAGTTGGCATCTCCAAGAACAGAAATGTATAGTATAGTTGATTGGGTTCACAAAGACATGTCACATGGCTGGCTATTGTATTGTGAATATGTGTCAGTGTATCATTTTACCTGACTTAGGACTTTGTGTTTCTTAGTGGAATTGATTCAATCATCTTATTGTAGATCAGATATATGTACAGAAATCAGATGAGACATGGCTGTTGATACATGTCTGAACCATCATTTCCCCATTATTCTCCCTTCCACCTTCCACCTCCCCCCGCTCTGTATTCTGCTTTCAAGAAACTATAATTGATGAGTGATTTGATAAAACTTATTTGTGCTTAATATTATGTAACCCCTTATACAGTTTAATTCTGTTTTTTAATTTCTCTTTTGCTCAATTGTTGAAAAACATTTTCTAGTTTTCTCAGAGGTACTAATTGGATACCCCAAATCTTCTGGATTCAATCACTGCAATGTTTTGAGTTCAGACTAATTGGAAAGCAACAATTATATAAATCCATGGCTAATGGGGGAGCAAAGAATAAAAATTTCCATGACTTAGTTTAAAATATAATATGAGGGGATTATATTTTTGTCTTTACTGTTCCTTACAGAATGGCCTCTGTATTCCATGAACTGAATAACAGCTTTTGATTAATATACACTTTCCACATTCACATTTATAAGCAAGCAAAAACACTGAAGGATTTCATGTGTAAAGGTCAGTGTTACTTTTATATGAGAATTTAGTTACTATATTAAGTAATGCATCTGTGAAGAAGTAATTATTGGTAATAAGTGACAAAAATAATTTAAAGTTTTAATTTTGTTTCTCCACCTTTGGACTTGCACCTTATTAGAATTAGTGACCATTTATTTATATCTGTCTCTGCCACCACATCAGTGTCATCCACTTTGGTATACATTTTTATTGATTGAGCTACTTGCTATCATTATACTACAAATGAAAACAGAACTCAACATTTTGTGTGAATGTAAGAAACAATCTAACTTAGTAAACTTTGTCCCTGAAACCAAATTCTTTCTTAATCATTAATGTATGTTTTCTGCATTCTAATTTTAACAATCAAAAGAAATTTGAGATCAGCTGCTAAATAGACTACATTATTGATTTTGAATACATTGCAAAAGGGAAACAAAGTAGTGTTTGTAATTTAAGCACTTCAGTACCTCCAATCAGTATTTCATTGCAGATACACAAAGAAGTACAAAAGAGGCAGGATAATGCTAGTTCTCCAAGGCAGATTGGTGGACAGCCTCATAAGCAGATGCCAAGGACACATCAAGCGTCTTGTTTTATGTAATACTTGGTCTTAAGTAATACTTTTTGTAAGGAGTTGAAAAGTTGAACCTTTACAGATTACATTTTTTTTAGGAGTAGACTAAGCTACTGCTAGTGCAGTAATAGATTGTGGCAATGCACAAATGGTTTTCTGTTTATGTACTGAACATGTCTGTCTGTGTTTAGGGATTACCAGGTATTGACTTATCTGATCATATGAAATTCTATCAAATAACTGCAATTCATTTCTGATTTATATCCCTATTGCTAGTATACTAAAACATGAAGAAGTAGAGATATGCTGCTTGACTTTTGCCTCAAATATTGTACCTAAATCTAGATGCATTGTGGCAAATGTAGAAATCCTAATTAGTGCTAATCCCACAGAGCAGCATTTCCTAGTTTGTGATGTATAGTGCTGCACAACTTTTCAACTCCTTACAAAAAGTGTTACTTAAGACCAAGTACCTCCTTATGAGTCTAACAGATCTGGAGATCAAGTTGGGACAGTTACTATGGAGGATGTGCCTTTATGTTTCACCAATGAAATCCCAACAATAGATGATATAAAATAGAAGGGCTACAAGCCCTCACATGCGACCAGTGTGGAAAAAGAGGAAGTATGTTTTCATTTGGTTGCATGCTAATATTATTGTTCATGTTATATTCTCTTCCTCTTGCTTCTGCAGTTTCACAGAACTTGTGAAAGCCCTTGGAAATAGGTAGGTTATCTGATATCAGTTATCAGGATGTTTTACTGGAGATATTTAATAGATTCTGGACAATAAACAAAACTTGAATTTCCACCAGCATGTTGGCTAGGTGACATACAGGTATTTCTTGACTTATGACTGATTGCTTAATGACTGTTTTAAATTATGATGGCTCATGACTGGTTGTTTAGTTATTATTCAAAGTTAGTTATAATCCAGTTCTAAATATTTTAATGGCTGGCCCCCCTCTGATGGTCATTTGATCTCATTTAAGGCGCTCGGCAACCGGTCTGCATTTACAGCTGTTTGCAGCATCCCATAGTCATATGACCACATTTTTGATGAAAACTAGTGTTTACTTCTGGGTTTTGACCAAATGCCCATACCAATTAGTTTGCTTAAGGACTGTGACAAGAGTTTAACGACTGCGGCAGTTGCTTAGCATTCACTGCAAAAAAGACCGTAAAATCGGATTGGTCATTTTACAATCATCTTGACTTACTGCCATAATGGCCAGAGTCCATTACGGTCATAAGTCAAGTAATACCTGTAGATGGGATTTAGTCATTAACCTGCTTTACCTTTCACACAGAAGATAAAAATGGACAGGTCATCTAAATTAATTCCTTTTCTTTGGGAACAATTTATTTACCTTTTTAAAAGAATTTCCCAATATTCTAAACTTTCCTTTGAAAGAAAGAAGTAGTTGGTTGTGTTTAAAACACTGCAGAATAGCTTGCCACAAAAGATTTCTTTTCTGTGAAGCCACAACCTCATCCGTACCCGAGCTTGAAAAACACATGGGGAGATAATATACTAACCCATCAGAATTTTCAATGTGGCACTTTCTTTTTGAAACATTGCTGGGGAAAAAAATCTAAACTGGAATGAAAAAAAATCCCCAAGAGGGATCAGATCAAATGTAAATTACTGGGCTATGTTGAAGTGGTTTTGAATCAACTTCTTGTTGAGGACGAGGTCACTGGCAAGAAATATTTTTTTAAAAAAATAATATACAATTCCATATTATTACCACAAATACATGCTTCCAAATATACCTATACTAAAGTTATAAAAATATGGGACAGATACTCAGTTGCTTGTTGCTTCTGCAAATGCCTCCTTAATCCTGGTTATTTCCTCAATTCTATCAGTCAGATTTGCTTCTGCCTTTACAGCCTAATCAGGTTGGAGTGGATGGGGGAGTTAAATTGCCCAGGATGCCAAATATAGATTTCTTGCCCAAAACTCAGCTGTTTTATTTAGCAGTGGGGACAAATATTGCAGACACTTTATTAGTAAAGCAGTGAGAATGGCAAGTATTTATTATTACAACCTTAGTTCCCACTTTGCAGATGGCGGATGTTATGGCCATATGTGGGCTAGAAAAATTCAAATGCCCAGTAGATACAAACTGTTCACAATTGGTTAAAACTGCACTATACACAATTGGGGGGGAAAATGCCTTTGGCTGTGTTTCATTGCTGTGCATTTTTGGAGGCAACAATTAAGCTTGTTCATTGATAACTCTTATGGTTTGTGTCGAATAAGTGTTTTCCTGTATTCAAGACAGAATCTATTAAAAAGCTAACAATGAATGGGGGATTCTTTTTGAGAAAATGTTTAGTAGCCCTATTTGTCTGTACAATGTGGGATATGAGAGTTCATGTTCACACATGACAGATTATTTTTTATTGATATTAATAGACCAGATTATGTATTCATATTGTGAACTGAGCTGCAAAGACAAAAAGAGAGAAATTAAAAACTTGAGCAAATGAAGGGAAGAGATTCCTTGCCTGCAGTGTCATTTGTTTCTGGTGACCTTATAAACACGGGAACAGAGAAACACAATTTCCCTACAAATTCAGTTTTGCAAATTCCCATTTCAACCTGCAGGATTGTTTCAGCCCTGGGTGCAGTTCTATCTTCCAGACATTTTTGGAAAAATGCAGTGCTAGTTTTTAAGCAATGGATTTGAGCGAAGACAGGATTTACTCAATGCTTATAGGAAATGCTCTTTTAAAAAAGGGATATTAGAGAAAAAAACATATCTATTGTATGTTCCTGGAGCTAACATTTTACCTTCTATGTGTCCCTTGTACTTTAACCCATCCCATTCTCTTTTACAATCTGTACCAACAGATTGGAAGAGAATTGATTAATATGTAGCCTTTCCAGAAGAAGACATCAGAAAAAAAGCAGCATTGTCTAGATTAAGGAGACAATCTAAGGAAAACAAAAGAAAGAATAATGGCCAGTTTTTTGACAAACACTCAGTTTTAACTAAAGCATTCCTTCCAGATCAGTGATGTACAATACAGTTTTGGAACATTCTTTCTATATTCTCCGCTGTTACTATGCTTATGGCCTTATTTAAGGCTTTTAAAGCTGCTTTAGTTTACAATGTTTTAGACACTTGGATTAGTAAAAGCATATTAATTATTTCACACTGCCATCTTGTGGCTATATTTTATGTTTGTACTATAGGGCCCTCTACATTAGAAAAATGAATGTCATTTCTGACACTAGCATAGTTTTAAAATATTTATATTTTTTCTTGTAATACAAGCATCTAGTTAAGATAATTTTAACATACTAGCACTCTGACTTGGTTATATCTGTTTTATTCCATTTGCATTCTTATTTTCCTTTGTGGACTGAATCAGTGGAAAAAGAAGGGAAGTCTTTCTTTTTTCCTTCTTATTCCCATATGCAGCTATAATACATTAATAGGAATTTGTAACAAATAACAGAGGAAATAATTGTCCATACTCTCAAAAGTTGCATGGAAAAACTATCCAATTTTATAGAGAATAAATTGAAGTTTGTTGGATAGGACAGTTTAATTATAGAAATGGACATATTTGAACAACAAGATTTTGCTAGAGCTATGATCTTTGATATGAACTCTTAAATTTCTAGTTGATCTCTACATTCTTTTTGATAAAACAGTGTTTGAATGTTGGTAAAGAATTCAATATTTACAGACTATTACAACATTTGAATGACATAGTAAGCCATAGGAATTGCTTATTAATTTAATGGCTGAGTGATTTAATGGGAAACAGCTAACAGCAATTTATTTCCAGCCTACTGATTTTTCTACAGGGTTCCTCCAGACACAACTAACTAGAAAATGTCTGCATGGTTGTTTTAATTTACTTATGAGTATGTTTTCTGCTTAGCACGGTCAAAAGTAGCTTACACAAAGCTAAAAAAAATTACATATTGGTCATAGCTGTGTTGTTTGAGCTCAACAATTAAGCTTGCTTTAAATGCCGTATGCTGCTTATTCTTTTTCCTTATGTATTGTCATATGTTTTGAAAGTTATTTCCTGGAAGAAGAATGTAAATAAATTTACTAAACATAAATAAATTACTATTTTTAAAAATTCCTTAGTATATAATAGTTGTGAATGTTTGAAGACTTCAGCAGTTGCTACACCGATTCATTAAAATTAAATTATAAGAATTGCAAAGATTAAATTTTGATGAGGATAGTTCCAAAGGCATAGAGTAGTCAAATATATATGGCCTTCTGCCATTTGTGGCTCTTTTTATTCTGTTAAACTCAAAATTTGGGTTCCAGCTTCACTTCCTTAGCCAGTTGACTGAAGGCAATTACTTCTACCCACAACAAAGGATTTTTTTCCCCCAGCAAAGAAAATTTTTTTCAAAGAGCAATTGACAGAGAGGGTTATAACTATTCTGCCAAGTAATGGCTTAAAACACTGCTTCCTATCTTTTTCTTTATGCAGTTCACTAATTTCATCTAGATCTAACAAGGATGACCAGGGCTTCACAACTTGGTGCCTGTGGTCATCATGGTGGATTCCCAGATATCACAGGCACCAATCTTGTAAGAATGCATGCCAGAAGTTCGACATCTGGCAAGGCTTGGTGATCTTATATGAAAAGAAGTCGGGAATCATTGAACTAAAGAAATCCTCCTTCCCCTTTGCATTTCTCAGAAAGAAAAAAGATAAGAATTGTGGACCTTTGGACACTGCTTTGAGATGAGGCCACTATCTACAGAAACTTCTTCACTTTGCTTACTTCTTTTTCTGCCACTTTTCAAGGAAAGAATGGTGGGAAATATTCAGTTTCCTATCAAAATTAGACTTGAGCAGAAATTAGAGATGAGATGACCTCTACTGTCTTGGAATCTTCAAAGCTGGAAGCAAAGTATTTTGCTAATCTTTAGATAACAAACCCTTTTCATCTTGATGAGTATGCCAAGTGGGTTTGCTGTTCACTGTCACATTTTACAAGATTTTGACATAAACAAAGCTTCAAAGTATAATATAAAAAGAAAAATCCTTTTTGCGGTATTTTAACTTTTTTGGATTTTTTTCTAACATGTTAACCTCCTATTTTTTAGGCATGATTTTATCAGGCAAAATGTAGCATTCTCTTGTTTCAGACAAAGTCTCACCTCAGAAAAATGATTGATGTCTGAATAGAAGAGAAAGAAGATTCTCCAAATCATTCTTTTCTTTCTGTGATGAGAAAGATATTATTTTACTATTGTCTCTCAATTTTCATTTTCTTATATTTTGAACAAACTACTACTGCATACTGTAAATCAGTTTTTTAATGGAAAAAAAAGACTTTCAGTCAGCTCAGAACAAGAAACTTTAGATATTGGAAGCTAGTAAATTTTCCTCCACTTTGTCTTTCTTTTTATTTAGATACTGAAAAGAAAATAAGCTTTCCTGTTTTGTTGTTGTTCTCAATTATTTCTCAATTCTTAGTTAAAGACTTCTTTTCCCAAAGGAAAAAAAAAAGTTTTTTTTTCTACCCTGGCAGGACAACCTGTTTACAATTGGTCCTTCAGATCTTCCAAAGATGCATTCATCGCCATTGTAATTGAATCCATTTATCTGTTGCTGGTCATTCTCTTTTTCCTCTTTCCTTCCATTATAGACAGGAAAGATCTATATATATCTTACAAGAGCTACGGTAGTTCTTGTCATATAATGTTATTACAATTATCATAATAATTGTTAAGGTATGTTTACCACTGTATTCAGTTTTTTATTGTGTTATTACCATTCAGGGTAGATTTTTTTTCTTTCGTATTTTAGTATTTCAACTTAAAAAAAAAACTTCTGTGAAAATTTATCATATACTAAGCCAGTCAAGAGTGGATTTCTCAGTAATGGGTCAATCAAGCTTTTGAAAAATTATCTTTTTCAGCTTCTTCCATATTGACATTATCCTTCCAGAATGCCTTTTTGCTTAGCTTTGTCCAAAGATAATACGAATGCGCTTCCATCATTGCCATTGCTTCCTTTATTATTGTTTTATTTTAGCAGTAGTATAATAGATTGTGGAAATCAGCAATTGGTTATTTACCCACCTTCTCTGTTGTGCAGTCTTACTTTCCTAGCCAAGCAATAAAGCTTGATGCATCTCTTCCCAGTATTTCTATAGAAAATATAATTTATTTCCAGAGGAAAGAAGCCCCATATCACTGCTTTTGTGAAAGACTTGGTAACCTTAGTAAGGTATAATTCCTGTAAACTAAAGAGAATTTTTCTTGCATTTTCCGGATGGAACCAAACTTCTTAAAACATTAAGCTGTAGAAAGGCAAGAAAATATATTTTGGAGCTTTTCTATATTGTAGTTATTCTGTCCGGAGTTCTTTTTAGGAAAATATATGAAAAAAACTAGGTGATAGTCAGGATGCATGTAGAAAAAGATTAAAAAACAAACAGACAACAGACGTTTTGATTGCACTCATACCCACAATCTTAATTTTTATGATCTTACCCTGCAGACATTCCTGTTTTTTAAAAATTATTATCTTGTGCTTATTTCTACCTTCTAGCTAATCTTTGGACTGGTTCCACAGAGACCTTTAGGTAACATAATTCATGAGCCCTCTATTCTGTCTCTAGGGGGACTTTTATCTCCATATTTGAACCTCTTATTATGCAATCTCAGTTCATAATGCATTCCTCCATTATTGGTGTGTCTGCAGTCTTCCATCTTTGTACATGTAATAAAGACATTGCAATTACCATTTATAAAACCAATCGTGCATGAGCCCCTTCTAGGTATGTGTCCATAAGTCCTAATAAGAAAAGTTCCAGTTTCATTTTAATGTTATTTTTCAAAAGACCCTCTTTCTAGCCTATTTTACAACGTTAAACTAGGCTAGAAATCTGACTGGTATTTGTACAGGTGATTGTAACAAAATGCCAGGATTGAGACAACATTGGGAAATCAAAGAAACCATCCTAGAATAATAGAGTGGCAAAACAAATATGGTTGCCAAGAAAATTACCTGAGTTGAGTAAAGCAACTTTAAAGAGATATTACTTTAAATAAGTCCATTTGTTTGTTTGTTTAATTGTTTATTTGTTTGTTTGAAAAATGTATTGGTCCCAATGACTCTGGGAGGCTTACAAGCATTAAAAACACAGTATAAAAAAATAAAAAAACAATACCTCCCCCCGGGCAACAATACACAGTCAGATAAACCACTTGATGGGCTCCAACCCACTCTGGGTTCCCTAGGCCTGAGTAAAGTAAAACCAAATCCTCAGGGCCTTATGAAAGAACGTCTAAGTGGAGGCCAGTCTAATTTCTGCAGTGATAATATTCCAAAGGGAAGGAGCCACTATGAACAAGGCCTTTTTTCTAGGTCCCACCAGATGTCCCTTCTTAAGGAACTGGACCTGCAACATACCTTGTCTGCCTGCTCTAGTGGGTTGGGTGGAAGTAACAGGCATCCTTCAGATAACCCAGTCCCAAGCCATGAAGGGCTTTAAAGGTGACAACCAAGACTTTGAATTGCACCCGGAAGCAAATTGGCAGCCAATGCCTCTCCTGCAGGACAGGTGACATATGTGCACACCTATGTCTGCATGAAACCATGAGGGTTACTGTGTTTTGAATCAACTGGACTTCTGAATGCTTTTCAAGGACAGCCCCATGTAGAATGTATTGCAGTAGCCAAGAAGGGAGGTAACTAGGGTGTGAGTGACCGTGAGGAAGGATTGTTGTTCCAGGAAAGGGTGTAACTAATGCATAACCCAGTTGCCCAAAAGTCCTCCTGGCCATGACTGCCAAATGGATTTAGAAACTCAGGCCTTGAAAACAAAATAGGTAGTTCAGGATATAAAAAAGAAATATGTGTCAGCTGCATCAGTTTTGGTTGATAGTAACACCTGTGATTACAGGAACCTCAGACCTTGGCTATAGCACCAATCTCAAAATGACAACAAATGAAAAGAATGAAATGTCATGTCAAATTTATAATGCGATGCCTCACAAACCACTATTTTGCATTTTTAATTCAATATACTCTAGGAGCGTAAAAACAATTTTCCATCTTAAATTAAGTAATTCTATTTTAAAATAAAGAACATACTAATAGAAAATTAAAAATACCTATTTTTTACTCATTCATAAATAATTGGGTTGTGTCCAAGCCTGCTGTTCTATAAATAGTGGGCCTTCTTTTTGCTAATGGAACTGGGTGGGATTTCAGAAAGGTTCCTGTTTTCAAACTGGATACTAATGGAAAGAGAAAGAACACACTTTCCTTTTTTCTGAAGGTTCTTTTGGAGGATGCTGGAGGTTCCCTAAAATATCAATGGACATAGAGAAGGAATAAATTAAAATGACATCTTTTCCAATCACAGATATTTGATTCACAGAAATCTGTTCTTCCCTGCTTAATATACAACCCATTACTTATCTTCCTTTCTTCCAAATATCTACAGTACTGGCAGAGTTTGTGTTGTAAATGAAGGACAATATTAGCGTATCGCAGTGTCTAAGTTAGAATGGACTGCTTAACTAAGGAGCAAAGTCCTTCGAAAGTGCAATAGAGATTGTTAAATTACGAAGCTTAACTTCCTCTTCTTCTAAGGGTAACTTTATGCGTAAAAGAATGTGACTATGAAATATTTCTTTAGAATATAGTGCTTTTTAAAAAAAAATGTTTTATAACCACCACCACCACCCCCGTTACCATACAAAATGTCTTCTTTAAATTGCTAGTCACAAGCTAGTTAAAATTATGTATTTCATAGTCCTGTTAATATAATTGTGTGTTTAGTTTTTTTCCACTGAAATATGGTATTAATGTGTATTCGATTTACAAGTGCATAATTCTGTCCCGATTGGGCTGGATTATGCACTCCAACTGCAGTAATTCGATTTGGAAGTAGATGTTAAAACAAGCAGTGTAATTTATTTCAATTCTGTGTGTTTTATGTTAGTATGTTCACCTTTCCAGAGAATTTAAATTCTCCAAATTTGGAAGGTGTTGCCCTCTCCTTCTGCTTTTGTTGCATAAGAAATTACTTCTTCATTATTACAGAAAATTGACACAATACTATAAAATATACTGCAATACTTGTGTATAAAATTCTCAGTTGATTCCCATGAAATGAATATATTGTACTTTACAATAGCCAGCTGGGAAACAACCATAATATTAATTGAACATATTTGACTGAAAATCTAGTTTCTGGCCAGTGTTCTGAAATTTAACTAGAAAGTTACTTCCATTTTCCCATTTCCTTCATATTCATTTAATCTGCACTTTACTAGAATATAATTCAGACTTCCAGATGTATTATGTACTGTGGTCACTATAGTTGTATGAATTGTATGGGTGGAGTTATACTCATGGTTCAATTAAGTATATATTTGTCATACAGCGTATTTTCTTTTGCATTGGCATGTGAAAGAGAAAATGGAAGAGTCGGGGGTGCATGTGCTGTTCTTCAAAGCTAATTCAGTATAAATACAACCTATTCAATTATTTACTAAAGACAGTTGGCTAATCCATTGTTTAAAGAGCTGAAAGTCAGCTGATTCATAGGTAATCTGATACAATACTTAGCTGTTTGATTCCCAGACCGAGGGTTGTACCTTATCTTTTCATTATGAGTCAGGTAACCATAACTTTTCAGGGAGAAAGCTTTGAAAGTCCTGCTCAGTTAGTTTTTCTTTAAGAAAATATGTTTCTGCATGCTAAAGCAATAATATGGTTTATGGTACATCATTTATTCAATAATCAGTGACACATTCCAGTCTTTATACTTTGCTAACTTTATCACATCAGAAAAGTTGGCAGGTAATAATCCTGTGCATGTGGGTTTCCAAAGATTTCTGCAGATAAGATTCAGGTGCTCCCAGAGTATGCAGACCTAGAAATATGTCTTACATTTTTAATATCATATATCTTCAAGAACTGCCCCTTTGGACTATTGTTTTATTATCTGAAGTCTTAACGTGAAATTATTGTCATCACGGTCCTTAAAAGCAGAGAAACTAAAAATGCATTGGACTTTAGTCATTTTTTGTTTTTGCTTTTGTACATTGGTTTGTTTCCCCCCATTTTACTGTTTCCTCCCATAATCTAAAAAATATCCAACAGTGGATCCTGATGTGTGGTTTTCATTTGTTTGGTCGCTTTATTAGCAAAATCTTAATCTAATGATGAATCCTGACATGGATTAAAGTATAGTTTAGTGAAGCATATAACTAAAAAGAGGTCCGGAACTTTAAGCCAGATAATTTCTGTGGTAATATTGATAGTAAAAACCGAGCAGACAAACAATTGGAGTCGTATACTAAAAACTTACTTACAATTCCTGTTCACCCCATCAATAAAAGTAGCATGAAAATAAGCAACCTTTTACATGTCTGGTGTTAGAAAAAAGAATTGTCATTCGGTTATTAAGTCTTTTTTTAAAAATTATTTCTCCTTGTGTAAGTCAACTGAGATGCCATTGTGTTATTTCACTTCTGTTTCCTGTTCAGAAGTTTGAACTGTTGTTAGCTCTCTGCCGTGGAAGGGAGGAGTTTCTGTCTCTATAGCTGCGCTTTAGGAGCGGAAGCCTATCATATTTCACCCTAATCCTAATTGATGGCTGTAGCCAAGCTTATTGTTAACGAGAATCGTTCTGGAGAGCCTTCCCTGAGCCTTTTCGTTATAGGCAGAAAGCTGCATGGCTGGTTTGGAGAAATCAGAATGCCTTTTCCGCAGAGAAAAGAGAGAGCTGCTGTAATTTATATCCTCCTCGCCTGGCAACTTGCGAACGGCATGCGTTTCTTTCTGATCAAAGGAGCTCTTGGTTCCTCTACGTGATAGGAGAGGAGCCTGGATTACAAGCACACCGGAGAGAAGAGATGGACTTTGAATGAAAAGCCAAAACCTGTGTATTTTTGGGGATTGTATTTCGACACTCTCCTAATCTGAATTTCTGGAGGTTGTTTTCAGCGTGTCAGTCTGTTTTGCTTGCTTCTATTGTGTCGTGCTTGGCAACTCGGAAAGTACTGTGGGCAAAAGCAGAATTAGCCACTTGGTTTTCTGTTCGATTGAGTTTTAAAATGAACAAGTGTGTTACTTATATTAAAACATGTACACGCCCACGCTGGTGGTAAAGGAAAAGGAACGGGAGCGTTCTTAATTGTTGCAATATTGCATTCGGGGATATATATATATTTAAGAGAAAATGAAACAGGAGAGCTCCTCAAAATCACTGCGGTTTAAATCTAATCCAGGATCCCTTTCACGTGCTGTAAGCTGGATAAACTTCTCTACGCTGTCCAAGCAAACAAAAAGGTTATTTCGCAGTGATGGTGAACTCACATCCATACGTGGGGAGCAAGTGGAAGAGGATGAGAACTGGATCTACAGACCACAACACAGAAATGGTGATCGTTGTTTTTATACTTAATCCAGATCTCATCATTTTAATTATGCTTTGTAAGATTGTGCTTCATTGTTCCCATACTCCTTTTCATTTTCTCCATAAGCGTCTCTGTTGACCTTCTGGATTCTGGGGCGTTTCTTGATAATGCAACCTGCTGTTTTATTGTATTATTACAAAATCGTTCTTCCTAAGAGGCTAGCCTGTGAAAACAGGATTTTCGCTGCTGTGCTTTTTAATGTGGCAGTTTGTTATGACAAAGGATTTCTCTGACATTGCGTGAGGGGAGGGGAACTGAAATTTAATGGGCCTAAAGATAGAAGACAGGGAAATTGCAAAAATACAATCTTCAGTTATTTTTGGAGACATAATCAGTGCATATAACAGACATATATGTAACAGGTGTATGTAAAGCAAACGGTAAGGTTTTTTTCTTGCTTCACCTGTGGATGGGGTTTAACAGTTTCTGGAAGGTGGGACCCTAAGGAACATGTATTTATATATTTATTATTCTCACAAATGTATTATGCCAGAAATGTGCCATACAAATGTCTTTATAATTTGATTGGAACTTTTGGCTTAGCTGCATGTGAGATTCATTCCCTTCTTAAATGTGTGCAGTACTTATGTGGCATTCTGGCAGGGCAGAATTATTAGCTTTAGCCAGAATTGTTTCTAGACTGGAGGAATGGTGATTCATCCACCTTTCTGAAAACTGTACAGACACATCCTTGAAGTCCTCAGGAGTTGAGTTTGACCTGAAAATGTCTTTACCTTTACTCTACTTCTCAACCTTCCTTTCTTACCAATGGCTGTTTCATTTTCCCCCCTACAAATCAAAGTATTTTCTACTTGTGAGTAATTGCATGCTCATTTCTCATCTCTTATAAAACATGATCAGGACTTTGTTTTACAGCATGTTAAAATAATAATTATCTTTTTGGCCGGTGTTGTAGGGATCACCTATAATAATCCAGTGAGTTAGCTATTGTACCATTAGAATTTATACATAAGTACAAAAATCATAGCAAATGATAAGCTGTATTGGAAACTGTGCAGCTGTTTAGTTTATATTTTACTGAAAAAGGGATAATGTATTTTTGAACACTGAAAAAATGAGTCACAAATGTTGAAAGAGCACTTGTGTAAAACAACCCCATGATAGCTTCAAACTTCATAGCGTGGGAAAAATGAGGATGGGTATGTATCTATTGTTTTATGGCACTTGACTAGAAAACTTACTTGTGAGTTCTTGTTTGGATGCTGAATTTGTTTTGTTTCCTGCTATGGCACCCTGCTAGAGACCCAAAGATCTTCCAGGAAAAGTAAATGGCTATTCAGTTTTTCCTACATTCACTTAGGTCTTTCCATGGTGCATTTTCTCTTGCTTTGAAGCTCTGTTTAAAAGAGATGAGACTGAAACATACTGGGAGGAGGTAGAGAAGAGAAAAAGAGACTAGACGAAATTACTGAAAATCAGCCTGAATTTTCAGGACTTCACTTCTAACATTAGTCAAAGTCTTCAATGTCATTGGTAAAAGAATTTAATAAAAAAGCATTTACTAAACTCTACTCTTAAATCCAAATGTGTTAAGTCAGCCACTCTTCAGAAATCATATACCAAATTGTAAAGTGATTTTTAAAATGGAAAATCTAGAATTCTGAAAAACTGGAGAGATGTTTGGTCAAATCTGTTTTTTTTTTTAAAAAATGGGTCATTTAGAGGGTAGATTTATAAAACAAAAGTTTGGCAATTGATATTAAATCTATTTAATAATTAAATAAAAAATTCTGAAACATAAGGTTAATATTAAGTTAATATTAGGTTACTAATCCTAACCCTTGTGTATTCTGTACCATTAAGTTCATAATAGTCACAGCATTTTTATTTTTAGCCCTCTAAAATAAACATTAATGACCCATTAATGCCATATATGCAGTACGGGTAATGATAAACTTGGCACTATTTCTGTGGTCAATTTTTGAAGTCCATGTGTGGACATTTTAAATTCAGCATATATTGCAAGTATCCATGAACACACCTGGAGTTTACATTGCCCTGTGCACTGATTCATCTCCAGAAACTTAATATGTAGGTATGAGTAATATTACCATGTTTCCACTGATGATTGCTTTATAAGGTCTGTCTATGAGCCCAAAAGATTTATTGGTTTAAAGCTCCAAAGCAACTCTGTCATAGTGTTAGAAACACTCAGAAGTGATTGCAGTTATAATAATTTCCCAGTCAAGCAGACTAACCTTTGGACTAGAAACCAGAGATTGCAAAACAACCCCAGGTAAGAATGTCTGGTCTGAATAATGTGAATAAAGCAAATGTATGATTTCTTTTTTGAAAAACAACAATGAAATCAAGATTCCCCTCTTCCTGAATTCAGATTACAAACAATGTGGTAATATAACAGTCTTGGATCAGAATCCCTAGGCATAAAGCTCAGTTATTTGTAAAATCCAATGAATTACTTTTCAGCCCTAATCTTTGAGATTTGTTCCAAGAAACGGTACTAGAGATTATTATGAGGAAAATTTATTTACAGAATACAATGTAGATGCATGACCTTATTCATGCTAGAATAAGGACCAGTGTGCCAATTGTTGAAATTAACCTATTCATATTTCTAAATAATTGTTTTTCTCAAAGCTGTTCATTGTAAGGCCCTTATTCTTGAAGTGCCTACACCTCAAGTTGAAGTTCTTAAAATTATGAAGTAAATAACGAAGAGGCCAATACCATCCTTTGTGAAATATCTTTCCTATGTAACATTGAATGTGGCTAAAAAAAGCAAGTTGTCCTTAGTAATTTGTAACCCATTTTGTTTCCAAGAGAATTTCATAAACTAAAATGAATGATATATTTCAGCAATTCTGTGGTTTAAACTTAACATGTAGAATAGACCTTGGAGAAATGCTGGCACGTCAATGTTCTTATTTTGTTTTTTTATAACTGTTCTACTGGGTATTCAGTTAAATTATCAGGTTTACATGAAGTTGGATTGAAATCAATTTGGCTTGCATGTAAGGCTAAAAGTAGGAATCTATGGAGAGGACATTTAATCAAAATGTGCTAGAAGCTCCAGTACCACAAGTATGTTGCCCAGATGTTAAGTCTTATTTCCTTGACGTTTGTTGCTTCAGTATTTGAAACTTAGCGTTGTATGTTGCTCAGAGTTATTATGAGATGGATAAATAAATAAAAAAATTTAAAGACATTTTTTGGTTGGTGGCTGACTTTTTTAAAATTTGAAAGGGACAACAAATCTAGCAAAACAAATGTAATTATGTGATATATTATGCAGAAGTAAGTAATGTATTGTTCATTTAAGATTTCTGTTCTCTTTTGTTGATTATATTGTCATTAGATTTTCTTGCAAGGGCTAGTTTTTCCTCTAGTGAGAGTTCACATACTCAGCCAATGTAGGAATGGGAGAAAGATGTGGGAATGAACATACTTCATTTGATTTGGGCAGCATTATTGTGCACTTGACTCGTATATAAAATAAAGAAACCTATTGTATAGAGCACAGTAAGGGGTAGAGTGAGACGACTTTTTACCCCTGTAATTGGACAGCATCTGTAAAAATCTTTATTACTTGTAATGATAAGGATGGCAGTTGATTAATTTTTAAGAAGTTATTTTTATTGGAATAATGAATACAGGTAGTCTGTGACTGACAACAGTTCATTTAGTGACTGTTTGAAGTTACAACATCACTGAAAAAAGTTGATTTGTGATTGTTTTTCACGCTTACAACCATTGCAACATCCTCATGGTCATGTAATCAAATTTCAGACTGCTTGGCAACTGATTTATATTTATGACCATTGTGACAAGAAAGATCATTAACTGGGGCAAAACTCACTTAACTATCTCACTTAGCAATAGAAATTTTGGGCTCAATTGTGGTCGTAAGTTGAGAACAACCTGTAATGGGATATGATTATTTCAAAACACTTGAAGTAGTGCAAAAGTACACTTGATTTTAGTTAGCATCTGTTGGAATTATTATACAAATTGTACTATTGAAGGTTGCTTTAAGCAGTCTTGTGAGTATCAAATACGACAATTTTTATTTTGTATATGGTAGTATACTATTCCAACTTACCATGTGATGCTGATGGGGTTATTTCT
Organism: Oxyrhabdium leporinum; assembly: GCA_032468155.1. Lineage (NCBI taxonomy): Eukaryota > Metazoa > Chordata > Lepidosauria > Squamata > Cyclocoridae > Oxyrhabdium > Oxyrhabdium leporinum. Next base: position 5,746 of record JANHFL010003494.1, on the reverse strand, counting down.
GAGTGCTTGGAAGCTGTGAGATAAGGTAGTATAGGCTTTAGTTCACCCCTAGCAAGACCAAGCGACTTTGGGTTCTAGGGTTGCACAATCTAGTGATTTTCCATCCTTAGTTCTTGATGGCATAGCAGACCCTCAAACAGAAGTGGTGCACAATTTGGGAATTTTCCTGGATTCAAGCCTTCTGTTTGAAGAACAGATGTTGACCGTAGTCAGGAGGATTTTTGTAGCACTCCATCTGGTGTACTAATTTTGCTTTTCCTGGATCAGCGCTGTTTATTGTCACTCCTGCTTCCCAAGTGGCTTACTGAAATGTGCTATACATGGAGCTGCCCTTGAAGATCACTCAGAAGCTGCAGCTGGTCCAGAACATAATAATGCAAGTAGTTATGGTCACACCTTTCATCTTTACTTGTTTCCAATAGGCTTCTGGAGGGCCTCCTATGTCACCTCTAAAATCCTTCATTGGATGGGATCAGGTTTTAAGTGGGACTTCTCTCTAATTGTTTCTGCCTGTCTCACTAAATTTAAACAGGAAGGGGCTGTTCCAGGTTGCAACTATTAAACAGTGCCATTTGATGGAAGCAGAGAGACCTTTCCTGTCATAGCACATGCACTATGGAATATGAGATTTGCACAGCCCTTACATTTTGTAAGTCCTCAATGACCTGGGTGACTCCTTGAGCATGGGGTTTGGAGGTTGGGTGAACCTATCAGTGTGATTGTTTTTTCTTATGGTTTAAATTGGGTTTGTTTTGAGGCACCAGTATTTTATTAGTAATTGTTTTTGTTTTGGCTTTTAATACTACGTTGGCTGATGAGAATGAACCTCAATAAGATTGGCAGATATGTACCTTGATTTCAGTAAATAGTAAAAATACCACACAAAAGGAAGCTTGGTCTTTTCAGGTATCTATTATATTCTGGCAGTGTGACGTGATTAGATTTTTTTCTCACAATTTTACTGTACTTGCACTAATCAAATGCTTATGTCATCATTGGCGGCTTGGTAAGTTCCAAAGTTCTGGTTTGACTTTAGCAGTATTTCTTGGATGCTACTTGCTTCAGTATGATTGCTGAAAGCCAGTTTGAATTAAATGTTAATTTAGGAGTTTATAACAACACAGACTGTAAAAAATATGTAATGGCATATATATTATCAGAGTGGCTCCATGAAGTAGCTTTTCAGGAAATAGGGAGTTCTAAAGTTGAAGAGAAAAGATGTGGAAATTTTGAGAGTATAAAAATTGAAATGTAAGGTTTACCTCTCAAAAGAAAATACTATTCAGTAAATCTTTACACTGCTCAGAGAGACACAATGGCCTAAATCAGGGGCGTCAAACTCAAGGACCGGGGGCCAGATCCGGCCACGGGGTGCTTAGATTTGGCCCTTGGGGCCGCCCTGAAAACCGTGAAGGACCAGCCTGCAGTGCCTCTGCCAGCGAAAACAGAGCTCAGGAGGCCTGCCCTCCCGAGCTCTGTTTTCACTGACAGTTGCAGGAGGCCATCGCAGCTGAAAACGGAGTCGGGAGCCCATTTTTGCTGGTAGAGCAGGCCACCACAGGCGCCTCACACATTACATCAAGCCACCCTGACCACACCCACCCCGGCCCTCCAAGGTGAAATACAAACCTGATGCGGCCCTCAATGAAATCGAGTTTGACACCCCTGGCTTAAACGATCTTTTGAACTCTTCTGATTCAATGAAATTTATAATTATTATTTTATATGTGTCAGCAATGAAAGTTAATTATAAAAGGAATCTTATTAGTTACAGTATACCAGAGCTGAGTTTGTGTGGTAATACAGAACAATCTTGCGATATTAATTGGAGTGCTCTTGAATATGTATGTTCAAAACCTACTGTTACGAGTATAGAATATCTTGCCATTCCTAGAGTTTTGTGGAAGTTTATCTTCTAATCTTCCAGACAGTCAATGTGTAGTGGTTAAATGCCAGAATGGAAACCATGAGACCATGCGTTCTAGTTCCATCTTGAGCAAAAAGCTGGCTGACCTTGGTCTAGTCACAATCTTTCATCCCTAGGAAGGAACAGTGGCAAACCACTTCTAAACTCTTGCAACAAAACTGCAGGGACGTATCCAGTTGGTTTCCATAAATCAAAAAATTGACTTGAAGGCACCAAATTATATAAATATATAATTCACTAAACTAAAGTGGTTCTCTTATCATATTCAGATCACTCCCTATTAACTTTGGAGTTCTCTCCAACCACTCCTTATTTAAGTGAGGAAGGACCTATTAATTTGTTATTTCTCAGGCACCTGATGTATGCTGTTGAGTTTCAGAGGGAAATGGGTAGTAATTCCTGAGGCTCTGGTGCATAGAGCAATGGGACCTTGTTCACTGTTTGGAATGAAGAAATGGTAACAGTGATCAGTCAGATCATTGCTATAAGAACTTCCTCAATTCCTAGATCCTGGAGAGCCCCCTAGTTTTCAAATGGATTCCATGAAGTGGCAAAAGAGATATCTAGAATGCCACTGAAAGAAAATGAAGAGTAAACCTGAGCAAGCACAGGAAGATTACTTCAAGTAGTTAAATGTTATCATTTTTCCACTTTTACTGCAACTACAGATTGTTAGCTGTGGCCTTGTATGAAGTGTTGTAGGCATTTCTCAGATGAAGTTGTTTAGATCCATTCTTAGCTAATTTCCAGTTTGGAAATCTTTTGGAGTTGATTAAGAAATAGTCCAGTATGGTTATCTGGAAAGAATTCAGTCCTTGTGGTCCTTAGACACTGGGGCTGTAAACAGGGGTGGGCTGCTGGGAGTTCACAGGGGTTAGTGATGATTCTGTGGGGATCATCGAACCCCCAAATCTCACTCCTGGCTGGCCCTGCCCACTCCTCCCGCTCCTCCCCGCCCCTCCCAGGAGTCTCCCCACGGCCCATTATGGATGCAGGTAAGTGCAGGGTGCTCACGGAGGCTTGGGGAGGCAGAAAAACGGGCCTCCCAGAAGTTCAGGGAGGTTAGAAACGAGCCCGTTTCCAGGCTCCCTGGAGCGTCCAGAGCCAGCGGGAGGCCTTTTGTGGTCCCCCACAGGCTCCAGGAAAGCCTCCGAACCTCGGGGAAGGTGAAAATACTCCCCCTACCGTGGTGCAGGAGGCTGACATGGCCATGCCCACCCAGCAACCGGGCAGCGAACCCATTGCTGAAGTTTTTGAAGCCCACCCCTGGCTGTAAATGCAGCCATGTTGTATTAAATCTAGTTTTTTTTCCCCAGTTGGTTAAAGCCACCTCAGAGATGATATATAGCTGGATCTAGTGATGGTAAATGGATTTTTGAAATAAAGGATGTTTTCTCCAGCTTTTAAAGATGCAGAGCTCTCCTACTTCTTCAACAAAACATTCCAGGATCCACTGATAGTGGATAAATTGTGTCTTGTCTCCAACCTTTCTTTTTTTAGGGAAGGTTGCTGAGAAGGTAGTCAGTTAGCAGCTTCAGAGTGTCCTGGAGAAAAGTGATTATCTTAATCTTTTCAGTCAGGTTTCAGAGTACAGTATGAGATAGCATTGATTATGCTTATAAATGACCTCTAACAGAATTGAGGTTTATTTATGAATAAATGAATGAATGAATTAATTAATTTTATCTGACCGCTTGAAACCAACCAGGCAGCTTACAGATTTTGAGTATTCAAAGCAAATACATATCAGAAGAAATTAAAATGATTAAAATGCAAAGCTAGCAATTATAAATTTCTAAAAGTGGTGTAGCTATGTTAAAAATAATCCTCAAGAGCTGTTCATAAAAGTTAGGTTTTTCACCTGCTTCATAAAAGCCATGAAGGTAGGGGTCATATATGATTTAGATAGCAAGCTGTTCCATAAAAGGAAAGCTGCAGGAATCTCATATGGCAGTTGTCTGGGTAGGATGAGCAGAAACTATTGAGGAAAGGCAGTTCCTAAGATACCCAAGCCCTGAGCCATGTAGGGAAGGGGAGATATATCCATCTGGGCCTTTTTTTCTTTTTCTTTTTTTGTCTCATCAACTTTCTGTACCTTTTTTTTATCATGGTGTCCTCTTGGATTTAAAGGCTTAGAATGAGCAAGGTGTTGAAGTGGTTCTCCTTCTTCCTCTGAGACTCATTCCAATTAATGTTGATACTAGGAGAGACCTACTACTAGACCTGCTACATTTTCTTTGTTTTTACTTAACATTTATATGAAAACTCTGAAGTTATTCGTTGGCATACTCATATCATCAGCTGATGATATTTAGCTATACCTTTCTATCCTGGATCAAGCAAGTAATGCTATCAAGGTTCTTTTCAAGTGTCTGGAAACTGTTAGTGGAAGGAGGCAAATGTGAAGAAACAGAATTTATTTTAATTGAAGCAAGACCAAATAGAGTTGTGGGATGCTTTGGTTGTGGGAATGTTCCATCTTCAGTTCTCAATGTGGTTGAATTTCCAGACAGAACTGATGTACAATTTCTCTTTGACTCTTAGCAGGAAGATCATGTGGCAGCTCTCCCCAAAAGAACCTTCGTACAAATCCATTTTCTATGCCACTTATGCCCATTGATGGACCAGGAAGCCTTCTTCAAACTCATTCACACCCAAGCCAATTCTTATTTAGATTACTGCAGCTTACTATATGAGCTGTGTTTGAAGGCCCTCTAGAAGCTGCACTTGGTCCATGTACAGTGGTACAGATAGGTATGTGCATCCAATACACTCAAGAAACACCATTATTTTTGAGAGCTACGCTAGCTACCCATAGGCTTTTAGATATAATTCAAGTTGGTTACTACTTAAAAAGCCCTTTGTGGCACATGAGCAGGCTATTTGTCTCTGTTTGACTTTGCACATTCCACAAGATCTAGCTGGGAAATACAGGTATGTTGCTAAATGAAAAAAAAGGTGTGTTTTTTTAGTTTTGCCCCAATTTATGATTTTTCTTGCACAGTTGTTAAGTGAATCATTGCATTTGTCAAGTTAGTAACAGAGCTGTTAAGTGACTTCCCCATTGACTCTGCTTGTCAGAAGGTCGCAAAAGAGGATCACATGATCCTGGGACACTGCAAGCATCATGAGTCAGTTGCCTGACTCGTGTCTGAATTTTGATCATGTGACCATGGGGATTTTGCAATAGCCTTAAGTGTGAAAAATGGTCATGTCACTTTTTTCAGTGCCGTTGTAGTTTTGAATGGTCACTAAATGAACTGGCTCAAGGTCAAGGACTACCTGTATGCTCTGAGTCCCTTCTATGAAACAATATTATCTAGCAGGACCCAGGAGATGTGCCTTCTTTGTCATAGTATCTGCCCTTTGGAACAGCATATTTCTAGATATTCCAATGCCTTCCATTGGCTTTCCAGAAGTCCTTGAAAACATGGGTTTTTTTCTCTGGCATTAGGCCAGAATGTTGGATGACCTTGACTTCTACCAACTTCAGGTTGGAATATGTTGCGGTTTGGTTTTGGTTGCATAGTTCTGTGGTGTTTCTTTGTGTGTGTGTGTTTTTTTAATCTTATGTTATTCACCCAGAGTTGATATTCATGATTTGGGCACCTTATGTAGCAAGTCATACCAAAGGAAGAAAGAAAGAACTATCAGCAATTCTTGATTTTTCTGGTTTAATCATATTATGTCTTATCCTTATCTTTCTTTTCTTATAGTACTACTGGCTTGGTTTTGTTGTCGTCATTCAGTTGCTGAGTCATATCTGACTCTTTGCAATCCCATGGACCACAGACATCAGCTTCCCCCCCCCGTCCTCCA
>JANHFL010003493.1:105002-120782 GCA_032468155.1 Oxyrhabdium leporinum | reverse complement strand
CATTCTGAAGAAGCTTCTTGGATGAGAAGCGAAACGTCTTCAAAGAAAAACCAGAAAGTCCAGTTGCCTCTTGAAAAAAAGCGCCTTTGAGACTTCCATCCTATAGTTCCAGCTTTCTCTTGATCAGCATTCATGTGAAATCATTGCTGATCTGGAGACCCTAACTAACTAAAGCAGTGTTTCTCAACTTGACAACTTTTAGGATAGGTGGACTTCAACTCCCAGAATTCCCCAGCCTATTCCGTTCACGCCCAATGAAGATTATAAAATTGCAATTATCTGTTGTAGGCTTGAAAATCATTGCATTCCATAACTATAGTTCTTTTTTCTTTTCTTGCACCTTTCCCTTTTTTCTTGCTTTCCTTTTGTTTAGATTTGTCTTTTATTTCATGTAAAATGCTTAATAAGTTTAAATACATTTTTAAAAAGTATGCTTTTCAAAGTTATACAGAATGCTGTTGGCCTTCCAGTTGTTGTTGCAGAACTAAAGTATTATTATTATTACACGTAACAATGTGATTATTTATCATTCAATGGATCGTTGGATAAATCAGGCACAGATGACCACACTGAAATTATATCTTACATATTATGCAAAGAATAAATCCGTGAAAAAGACTGATGATGGGAAAGGTGGAAGGAGAAGATGACAGCAATAAGGAGTATGGTGTCCGTCACAGTGGCCATGAGTGCAGTTGGGAGATTTGAAGATAGGTGAGGGACAGATCATCATGGAGAAAATCTATGTGATCAATAAGTCAAAAATTACGGGTTGGCACATCATATTACCATATTTAGAGTCACTTGGTTGAGTTGGGTGGCTATAGAAATTGAACAAATAAAATTTTATATCCCACTTTTATTTTTGCAAGAAATGAGTTATGATCTCCAATAAGTCTCTGCAGCTTGGGAATAAAAATGAACTATTAACCGAATGACTAACTCTAACCACTACTTAATGCTTACTTAATATAGATTATGCAACTGAACATGATCCTTGATTTAAAGAAAAGACAACCATGTGACATGCAATAGATTTTACTTGTTTTGCAGTGGTCATAAAGCAAATGCAGTGGTCACAAAATGAATGCTGAGTCTTTAAGTGAATGCCATGGTCATCAAGGGAACCCATAGTTTGCTATTGGGCATTTCTACCATAAACTGGAAATAAACATGTTTCTGGTAAAAATATTACCAGAATGCTGCAAATGGCTATAAATGTGGGCCAGTTGCCAAACACCCAAAATGCAGTCACGTGACCACAGGGTCTGGATTGTAAGTACTTTTTTCAAGGGCTGTTGTAACTTCAACGGTCGCAAAGCAATGGTCATAAGTTGAGGGCTACCTATATTTTGAAGCTTACCCTTCTAAAATTTGCAGAAAACACGGCAGCCAACCTTTACATTGAATCCCCTAAAACAAATCCTCTCAATTAAAGCGCACTCAAATACAACTCTTAAAAAAAAAAGAGTATAAGTAACTTGTGTTGCATAAAAAATTAATTCCATTATCTCAGTTTGATAAAAGCCTGTTCAACTAGTTGCAGAAATATACTCACTTGAGCTAGTAACTGGAAGGGGGATTAAGCAATGATGAATTGCATGAAATACAGGAATGATTTAGCAATACCCTAAAGCCCAAATGGCAGGAAATGTCATTACTGTGTTTTACTCACTGGATCTCTGCCAAAAAACAACAACTCTCTTGTAGGAATCTGTTACTGCTTTTATTACTTCTCGCTGGTCAACCTCTGTTGCAAATCTCAGGTTTCAAGAATGCAGGCTGACTGAGGATCCCTGCTAAGGCTGTTCCTGGACTGAGCCATGAATCTCCATAACTCTGCATGGCTTGGGAGCATGACACACAAACTCTTCATTGCAACCTTTAGTTGCAATTACAATCAATGAGACTACTACAGGTAGTAGTACAACAGTTCCTTTAGTGACCGTTCAAAGTTACAACAGCAGCGACTTATGACCATTTTTCACACCTGTGACCACTGCAGCATCCCCATGGTCATGTGATCCAAATTTCAGATGCTTGGCAGCTGACTTGTATTTATGACGGTTGCAGCGTCCCGGGGTTACGTGATCCCCGTTTTGAGACCTTCCGACAAGCAAAGTCAATGAGGGAAGCCAGATTTTCTTAACAACCGGGTTACTAACTTTAGCAACTGCAGGGATTCAGTTAATAACCATGGCAGGAAAGGTGGTAAAGCGGGGCAAAATTCACTTAACAGCTTACTCACTTAGCAACAGAAATGTTGGGTTCCAGTGTGGTCATCAGGCAGTCTTTAACCTATTGCCACAAACAGGGACCAGAATTTCTTGTATTAAGCGAGGTGGTTCATGACTTTAAGTGAGATTTTCACACACACACACACACACAATTATTGAGAGAATCACTGCGGTTGTTAACATTCTGGAACCAAGGGCCAGCCAGGCAGGTGCTTTACTGAAATCATGTTAAGTGAGGCCTGACCTACCAAGATTAGCTGTCAACCTGCTGAACTGGTTTCAATCCCAACCTTGCGTCTAGCACCTTCCAATCATCTTCTGGCAGGCCGAAATGTTAAGGAATCTCAGCTGGTAGGTACATTCGGACCAGGAAACAGAGATACCCGGCTGGAAATGGCTTGGTAGGAACCTGTGATGCATGGATCATTTTCCGCTTGGACAGAATCACTACCTCCATCAGGTGAGCATCTTCTCTTAGGAAGAGGGGCACCAGAACCAAGTTCTACTGTCCAAAACAAGTTTCTCAACCGTAGCAACTTGAAGATACGTGGAGTTCCAACTCCCAGAATTCCCTGGCCAGCCATGAATTGTGGGAGTTGAAGTTTACACATTGAGACGCCAACATTCTGGGAATTGAAGTCCACCCAACTTCAAGCTTCCAAGGCCAAGAAACACTGATCCAAATGGTCTTGATACAAGGGGGTAGAAGAAGACAATTAAAGGCACTCTGGGGACGCAAACATGAATGGGTCCCACTTTCAATTAAGGCCCCTTGGCTCACTTCTCCGCCATGAACCTTTCATTAAAAAAACTTTAGAGAAAATGGATTTTCCCTTGAAAATATTTGATGGGAGAAAGGGAAAAAAGGAAGGGAGAAAAGAATTGCACAATCGACAAGTTTTTGGTATTGGCTGCATTAATTGATTCTAGTATTTAAATACGATATACACTGATTAGTTTTAATATAAAAACATACTTCAGACCCCGATTCCCTGAACACAGCTAGAGAGACATTCAACAGGAGTTCTGTAAACCTAGTACACAGGCTCTGTATGTAACAAAGATAGTCCTTTACTCTAATTTCTTTTTCTTTTTTTAAAAAACTCAAAAACCCCAAGCAACTGTCACTCTTCCATGGTTTCCCACCTTTGGTATCCTTTCTCCCCAAATCATCTTATTTTTTCTAGACTCAAGAGAGCCAAAGGGGCCACTGTGGCCAGCCACCTACTCAGGGTAAGAATCCAAATTAATGCATGTCCAACCTATGATGGTTTAATCTCATGTCTCTGCATGCCCATCAGCTTCTCTGGAGAGATGATGAACTGCTCTTATCTATGGGGTTTTATCTCCCTCCGACCTTCTACCAGAATCTATCTTCCTGTAACTGAAATCCATGATTTAACATGTTGCATGCTGGGAAGATAGCCAACAAATCTTGATTCTCTTCTGCGGGACGTCTTTTCATGAACCTGACGTTTCTCATGAATGCTTTCTTATATTTGGAGAGAAGAAAACCGACATGCAGCTTAGCAATAGGGATGCTGTGAGCACTTTTTTTTTTCATTTAGTGACCATTCTTTCAACCCAAAGAGGTTATCATTTTCTTTAAAAAAAACAACAACCCCAAACCTCTTTCCTTACAGGATTTTTGGAAGCAAACGTAAGGCAATTGAGCGCACAGTCCCTTCAACGTGCCTCTATCAGCAGATTATGGGCAACGGCTAACTTTCTGGAGACTTGGTAAGTCTAAGTTCCAGACTTGCTTTTCCATTCCTGCTCCACAAGTTTGCGTTGGATGCAAGAGTCACTCTATCAAGGCATTCAACGTGGAGCAAACTCACAGTAGGCAATTGCTAGGCGCAAAGGTCAACACCAATCGCTCGGCAAGGCCAATCGCTTGGCAAGGTTGTGTTCTGACAATGCCACGGACGTCCAAGTCAGTCGGATTTTGACAACCTACGTCTAACGTGCCGCGGCGGCTCCCAGTTGTCGCTGTCGTCTGTTTCTTCCTCCTCCTCCTCCTCCTCTTCTTCCTCCAGCTCATCTAGCATCTCTTCTTCATCTTCTTCGTCAAACAGCTCAAGGCCAAGATCGGCTCGCCTCTGCTTCTCTCCAAACCATTCCCTGACCTGCTCGTAGCCCATGTGTGATCTCGCAACCAGTTCGTCGAGATCCTGCTCATTAAGAAACTTGTGTTTCAGGTAATAATCCTTGAGGATTGCTTTTCCAGTTTTAAACTTGATGACCGGGGTTCGGTCCCAAGGTTTGAGCCTTTTGTTGGACGTCAGCCGCCCGCGTGTCCGACCCCGACCCCTCCCCTTGGACCTTCCCCTCCCCCTCCGCCTGGAATGGCCTTGGCCGTTGGCACTGTTTGCGTTGTTCCCTTGATAGTAGTAGTACCATTTCAAGCCGCCATTTTTCCAGGCGTAGCGAGTGTCCCCAAACCAACTCACGATGTCCGTTCGAGGAAGCGCCGTTTCTTGGGCCAATTTGTCATACTCCTCAGAAGAAGGCCACTGAGTTCGGATGAATGACATTTTGAGCATGTGCAGTTGTTCCGGGGACTTTTTGGCCTGCTTCCCTGCTTTCAGAGCTCCAGAGCCTTCACCTCCGGAGGTTTCTGCTGCAGCAATTTCCTTCTGACTCTCGGCATGACCCTCAGTCAACTCCTCACCTTCTTCCGTCGAACCACTCATTTTTTTCTGTTCTGCAAACCAAGCCTCTATCTCTTCCTTCGCCAGCTTTGTTTCCGAACATATCCTGTTTAGTTCGTCCTCAGAAAGGACTGGGTGGTTGTGGAAACTATCCTGGAGGACTTTAAGTTGCTCCGCAGTCTTGTCTTTGAACTTCTGAGAGCTCAAATCCGAGGCCGCAGAAGGCTGCTTCTGGGGTGGCTGAACCAGCGCAAGGGGTTCACTCGTTTCATCGCTGGAGTCAATAACGATAGTGCAGGAATCGCTGTTCTGATGATTGTGGTAATTGTGCTTTGAATTCCTCTGGTTGTACCTGGTATCGCTGAACCATTTTTTAATCTCCCCTTTCGTCAACCCTGTGGTTTCCATCAGCCGGATTATCTCTGAATCAAGAGGGAAGTGGTTTTTCAGATAGCTGACTTTTAATTCCATCAGCTGCTCCTTCGTCTTCTTCGCCCGGACGGCAACCGTGTCAATGTTGGTGGTGGTGGCTGCAGCCACCACCACCTCCGATTTCGTAAGCTGGGGCACGGGAACAGCTGCTACTTTCTTACTTTCGGGAACAGGCTGCGTAGCTTGGCCCTGGGCTTTCTGCAGCTGGGCTGGGTTTGGAAGTCCTGCCATCGCCAAGGCGATGGGGGCCGTCACCGGAAGCGTGCCGGTTCCCGCGACTTGCGTAAGGACGAGGCCCGGTTGGCCGACAATTTGACAAGTCTGCAAAATGGAAGGCAGGCCGTTGCCAGCTGCTGAAATATGTGCTGGAATCACCGTAATTGTCTGAGGAACGGTATGCACCGTGCCGTTAAACTGCTTCCTTCTCGCCTCCTCTACTTCTTCCGGGGTCCAGCTCACCCCGTGTTTCAAGCGTTGGGCGGAGAACCAGATTTTGATTTGCTCCTCGGTGTATTTAGCTTGAGTAGCCAGGAGCGCGATTTCCGTCACAGTTGGATATGGAAATTTATTGTAAGTGTTCTGCAGGAGAGGGTTGTTATCCAAAGCCGTGTTATAGGCTGGGATGCTATTAATAGGGATCAGGACTTTGGAAATTAAATTAGACGTCGGTGGAGAGGCGAGAGTGGTGATCACCTGAGCAGGCTGAATCACCGTGGTCGGGGTCACAACTGTGGGGGCTGCTTCCCCAGCTGAGGAATTATCTGTGTTGGTATCCGAACTTGCAGTGGCTCCTTTTTCTATGATTTCTTCACACTCCACGTCGGTGTCACCATCTTTTTCTTCCGTGGGATCATCCTCGGCGGCGGTGTGAAAAACCACAATTCGCTTTGTTTCATTCTTATTCTTCATCATTTTCATAATGGGGGTTTTGCTGATGGAGATGCCGGTTAAGTGGCTTTCCGAACCTTCCGATTCTTCTCCCGTTTTCTCCTCTTGGACAAAACTCCCGTCGAAAGTCAGATCGTTCACCGTTTGCTCGAAGATGGTTTGGTTGTTGCGTTTGACCATGTTCAGTTTAAAGTTTTCCTCTCCGGGGTGGTATTTGGTATTATGTTCAGAAAGGGCATCATACCGTTTGGTCACGAATTTGCATTCGAGGCAGACGTAACAGGAGCTGAGGACCACGTTGGGGTGCTCAGAATCCACGTGGAAAGTAAACATATTTAAATCAGGAGTCTGGAAGGTACAGTATTTGCATTCGTAGCCACCTTCAACTTTTTTATTTAGCTGGCTGTCTGAATCGGCACATTCTCCAGAGTCCTCATCGCTTGACACACTTCCCGCCGAGGTCATCGCTGGTAATATCTCCTCACCATCTGATATGGCTTCTAGGTCCATATCCGGCTCTCTCGCCGGGACCATGCAAGGCACGGTGGATTTTCGTTTGCTCGCCATTTCCTCTCCCACGAAAAGGCAACGAGCCAAACCAATTCAAGTTTCAACCCTTCAAGCTTTCCAGAGGCTTATCCAGTCATGGGCTTTGGGCACTACAGCCCTGCAAGGTGGCTTCTCCCAATTTCGGCCCTTAGCAGCATCGCCATAGTGCAATTCAGTAAGACAACAACTTGCCGTCCGAAGGAAAAGGCAACGAGCAGCAACTTCTTAACAACTCTCCGTGCACCCTGGATTTTAAAAAAAAAGAAAAGGGAAGGGGGGGAAGGAGGGAAATGAGATTTTTTCTTTTTTTTAAAAGAGTTGTTTTCACTATCTGAGGCCATATGCATTTGAATCAATCTCATTCAGACTCTGAAAACCAAGAAAGACACGTTGAGGTTCTTCTAAGAAGGAGATCCTCAACCTCCAGGCTGCGGCCAATTAGGAAACGGGCCACACGAGCAGCGGGCGAGGATATACACACGGAAAGCTCCACTTGTGTGAGAGAGATGGGCGCACGGCCCAAACTTCATTTGAGGGCCCAAATTGTTGGGAGGACTATGCTGACTCTGCAAACTGCTTAGAGAGGGCTGTAAAGCACGGTGAAGCGGTCTATAAGCGCTACTGCTATTTGTGCGAGCGGAGGGCACGTGCGCCTGCCGCTTGTGCAAATGGAGCTGTGCACATGAGAGGCGTGAGTGCCTGCCTGCCACTCATACAAAACCGTCTCCTCTTCCCCCTCCCCGCCAGTCCACCAAGCTAGAACAGCTGTTCTAAGAGGTTTCCTTTATTGTTCCTTACAGATGGACAGAAGTCTTACCAAAATAAAGCAGAGGTCTTGCACCATAAAAGACTTACTCTGGGAACTCCTGCGGAGGCTTTTCACCTGGCGTTCAACATGTGCCTGCAAAGAACTTAATGGCGCACGTCTTTTAAGGAAGCCTGAATTTTAACTAGCCTAACTAACGCGATCCTAAGACTGAAACCTTGCTTTTATTAGGAAAAGAACAAAGAAACACGCGTTGCTTGCCTGAGTTGGGCTCTGAGCACCCACGACAATGCTCATGTGATTGGGGCCTGCACAAGTGGGGCCGTGGGCGCCTGCACGAGTGGGTCCAGGAGCGCCTGCACAAGTGGGGCCACTTGCGTTCGTGTGTGTGCATGTTACACATGCGCACGTCCCTCCCACATAACCGTCCTCTCTTTCCCCCCCCCCACTCGCACGAGTGGGGCTGAGCCCCCGCGCACATGCACAGGCACCAGCCAGTTACTCACACGACTCGGTGGCCAACAGGCTGCACGCCCAGTAGTGGTTGGGGACCCGTCTTACAAATTTCAAAATACAATCACTTCCCCCTTTATAGATGTTTTTGCCTAAGAAATAGGGCTGTGCAATGCTCTGGAATGTGTGCAAATGTTCAGTTAACACTGGCCTGTCATTCTTTGAAGCGGTGGTTTCACTTAACAAGATTGAGATAATATAATTAGATTGTTTTATGTCCAGTCTCTGCGAGAGAAAACAACACACCTATCTATGTTTAGGATAGGTTTAGCCCTGGAAGTTGTAAATAATTATCTGTGAGATTCTGCTGCCCCTAAGATAAATGCCGAGTAGCCTTATGTATGCAGATACATCTCTTTAGATGTTTGGAAGCCATTTTTTAAAAAAATTTCATTCTTCTGGATCGGTTTAGAGAATAAAGAAAATAAGGGAAGGGTTCCACATTTTACCACAGCTGTAACTACAGTAGGAAATAGCAGATCCAGCCCAAAGCAACAGCAGGAAGTAATGATCACAGCTGATGGCTTTTCTAACTCAACTTTTTCCCCCCCTTGTTGGCAGACAATTTTAAAAACTAATTAAACCAAGGCAAACAACCCCCATCAGTTTATCTGTACAGATAGTCCTTGCTTACCAGCTACTCTTACAGCAGCTGTTCAAAATTACAACAGGGCTAAAAAAAAAGGAGGTTCTTGAAGTTGTGGCCGTCACAGCATCCCAGTGGCCATGTAATTTGGATAAGAGGGTTTGTCAACTAGAGCATAATTATCCCTGCAGTCATGTGATCGTTGCTTGCGATCGTCACAACAAGCTTTGGGCAAGCAAAGACAATGGGGAAGCTAGCAAAAGCTCACAAGTCACAGTCAAGTGACATTGTGTTTAATGCCCACGAGGGATTCTCTTAAAACAGGGGTGTCAAACTCAAGGCCAGCGAGCCGGATCCGGCCCATGGGGTGCTTAGATCTGGCCCTCAGGGCCACCTTGGAAACAGAGAAGGACCGGCCCACGGTGCCTCTGCTAGGAAAAATGGAGCTCGTGATGGCCGCATGCAGGCTCCGTTTTCGGCCGTCACGGCCTCCTGCAGCCCCCTGCCAGCAAAAATGGAGCCCTGCGGGGGCTGCACACGGGCTGCAGAAGACCGTCGAAGAAGAAGAGGACTGCCGAAGACCATCGGGGCCAAAAACGGGGCCTTGACAAGTGACGTCAAGCTGGCCACGCCCCCCCAGTCACACCCATCCTGGCCACGCCCCCCCACCCAAGGTCAAACATAATCCTGGTGCGGCCCGCAATGAAATCAAGTTTCACACCCCTATCTTAAAAGGACACTAGCGGAATGGCTGTCATAAATTGACATGGTCATGTGATGTTTTGCTTTATGACAGCATTACTTAGGGACCAAGTTGCTGGTCCTAATTACAGTAATTAACTGAGGACTTATATTAAAAATGGTATTGGAGCTGAAGCCTTTGAAGTAGTCCACTGGTAATGCTTCTACTGCTGGAAACAAGGATGTTCCTCAGGTAGTCCTCGACAGATGGCCACAATGGAGCCCCAAATCTTTCTTGCTAAGTGAGGCATTTGTTAAGTGTGGTTTGCCTTATTTTAAGACCTTTCTTGCCCCAGTTGTTAAGTGAATCACTGCAGTTGTTTGTTCAGCTACTAACAGGGTTATGAAAATGAATCTGGCTTCCTCGTTGTTTGTTGGAATGTCGCAAAAGGGGAACATGTGACCCTGAGACACAGCAACCGTCATAAATATGAGTCAGTTGCCAAGCATCTGAATTTTGATCATGTGATCGTGGGGAATGCCGCAACAGTCCTGAGTGTGAAAAAACAGTCGTAAGTCACTTTTTTCAGTGCCACTGTAACTTCGAACGTTCACTAAATGAATTGTCGTAAGTCAGGGACTCTCTGTACTTGTTATTTTGCATTTCTTCTGAAGAAAAAAAATGAATAAATGAAAGAGGAAGCTGTAAAATCAGGAGATTTAAAGCAAGCCTAAGGAAGGAAATCAGGTGGTGGAGTAAGATGAAGAGCATTTATGGTGTAAAAACATCTATTTACTTAACAGAAGTCTTACTAATCATAAGGCTCCATAATGGGGCATTTTTCTAACACAGTTAACAAAATTTGTGGCTATTATGTTGAATTCGACACACATTTACCTGAATTCTATAACACCTGCCCCTGAAGAAGTGGTTGAAGTCAATAAAAAACTTATACAGTAGTCCTTGTTTAGCGACACCTCATGTAGCGACTTGCAATAGTGACAAACAAGTAATTTTGTGACCAATCCTCATATTATGATCTTTGCAGGTCTGTAAAGCAAACGAAAGGTGAAGTAAGATGATAAGCACAATTGTGGTTTCGCTTAGAGACTGCTTAACAACTAAGTTGCCAGTTCCCATTTGTGGTCACTAAATGAGGACTACCTGTATCACATTGTATTTGGTGGTCTTTAAAGGACTGTAAGACTCCTTTGCTTTTTCTGAAGCACAGACCTAACACTAGCACTGCTGATGTTACCTAGCTGGGTAATGAAACGTCTGCAAGGAAACAACCAAGCTCAGAGGGCACCAAGGACCCCTCAAGACACTGTTTTCCTTCCAAGAACTCATTTCTGAATATAGATGGATAGGTTCCCTATAGTTCTTCTAAGCTGAGAATCATGCAGAACAGGGAGATGTTTAGCTGAAGAAAATGAGAGACTGCCTTTTTAAAGTCTTTCTACTACCAATGAGAGAAGTTGTTCCTGATCTTCATAAACCCCTTTCCTTTCCCAGGATCTCCACGTTCAATTCCCAAATGGGTTTAAAATAGGTCTTATCTCTACTGTACCCTCAGGTAAATGTGGGAATGAAAAATATGAGTTACCCATATTAAGGATACAAATCTTAAAACGTTAATCATATCTATAATACAGATAGTTTCTCGACTTATGACCACAATTGAGCCCAAACGTTAGGTCGCTCAGTGAGGCATTTGTTAGGCGAGTCTTGCCCGCTTCTTGCCACATTTGTTAAGTGAATCATTGCAGTTGTTAAGTTAGCGATAAGGTTGTTATCTGGCTTCCCCGTTGACTTTGCTTGTCGGAAAATCGCAAAAGGCAAAAATCACATGACCCCCCGGGACAGTGCAACCATCATAAATATGAGTAATCTGACCAAGCATCTGAATTCTGGTCATGTGACCACGGAGAAAGGCTGCAACGGTCGTTAAGTGTGAAAAACGGTCGTACGTCACTTTTTTTCAGTGCCGTTTTCCAGACCGTTCAGTGTTGTAACTTCGAACGGTCGCTAAATGAAATGTTGTAATGTTTGAGGCCTACCTGTAAATTACCGAGCGCACCTCAGGCAGAAGAAAGGCCTTAAGCCAGACCATTCACATTTGTCCGTGTGGTATTGTTTTCCTGCCCTACTGGGCTACTGCCGCTGAGATAACAAAAGGGTTCTGTGAGGTGGTGTTACTACAGGCACACATCCTTGAAGAGTGTGAACTTCATGCTTTGCCCACATAGAAACACATACGTGACCAATGCCATCTAAGGTCAATATTGGGGCAAAGTGCAGAATCCATCATGGCCTTGAGTGAACGCTACCTCACACAATCAGGAAAATCATGCTAGGAATCAGGGGTGTCAAACTAGATTTCTTCGAGGGCAAGATGGAAATTGTAGTTCTCCTCCGTGGGCCGGCCACGGGGAGGGGGGGGCGGTCTAGACGGCCTCCTACAGCCCTTTGCCGGCCAAAACAGGACACAGGGGGGCCGTCCGTGCCCCATTTTGGCTGCCAGAGGCACCACGAGCCTATCCTTTGCTATTTCCAGCCTGGCCCCGCGGGCATTTAAGCACCCTGAGGTCCGGATCCGGCCCGCGGGCCTTGAGTTTTACACCGCTGTGCTAGGTGATCTTTCTTAAATAGGATAAGCGACTTTCTCGTTTTAGGGCTAATAGTGGCCTCTTTTTCAACCCGTTTTTTTTGAAGACGAAAATGAAGAGCGAGGGGAGATGAGGAGAGAAAGACTGTAGGATGAAAGTGATTTTTGTTGACTTTATCCAACACAGCACTCAACTTACAACTGTAATTAAGCCTGATCATAAGTCAAGGTTTTGGGTGACCACGCTCAATTTTTCAGCGTTTTGATTGCTAAGCAAGCACTGTGGTTGTTAAGCAAAAACGGTCGTTAAGCAAATCTTTTTTTTTTGCCAGAAACAGGAGGCAAACATCGGAAGCTGGCAAAACACACCATAAATCATGTCCACGGGATGCTTCAAATGTCTGTACATTTGAGCAGGTTGCCAAGCCCCAAAGTTACCTGACCACAGAAATGATTCTGCGTCTTTCGTAACTTTAACAACAGACCCTAAGTAACTTTTGAGGGTCCTTTGCAACTTCAAACGCTTGTTAAGTGCCTAGTCGCAAATCAAGGACTACCTATGAACTCTCCCCTCAAATTAAACTAGTTGTAGCCCAAGAGTACCTATCATGAGTTCAGATATTCTTCCAGAGTTCTAGAACTTTCTCTTTGTATATGCTTGATTTAAGTCTCCTCCAAGATTCCAGCTGTTTCTATCCATCAGTCCTTGGGATGAAAGCCTGGGCATCATTTATCCCACAGTGATCATCGCTTGGTCTGAAAAACAAAATGGCACACACTTTGCTGATTAACAGCATGACCAGGCTACATTAAGACCAGGGAAAACACAACTTGGCAGTATAGGAACAAAGAAATATTTCCCCCTAATTTATGGGAAAGATTTCTGTCAGCCAAAGACAGAGTGACCGGACAGATTTTTAATGTATTTATTCTGTCTGGCGTAACAGAATCAATGCATAATGCATAAAAAACACAAAAACAGCACATGAAATGTGTATAAAAATTTGTCAACTTACAACAGTTCATTTAGCGAACGTTCAGAGTTACAACAGCGCTTATGTCAGTTTTTCACACTTACAACCACTGCAGCAGCCCCATGGGCACGTTTGGACACATGGCAACTGACTCGGATTCATGACATAAAAAGAAGCCCGAAATTTTTCTTTTGGGTTTAATGGAAAAAGACTTGGAGAAAAAAAAATGGAATTTTGATCTTATATATGTTGACAGCAGCACTACGCACAAAAATGGAAGGGCACTTTGATTCCCACTGTGGACGAATGGCTACAGAAGCTGATGGAGTTGGAAGAAATGGAAAAAGTGACCATTTTGGTTAAAGGAAAGAATATAAGTACCTGTGTTTCCACATGGAAACCACTTCTGAACTTTATGCTGGACGTGGGGAAAAAAATGAAACTTTGATTTGGGGTTTTACTGTTTAGATTGATATGTTTTTTTGGAAATGGCTAGTTTACATTGTTATGGAAAAACAAAAAGTTGTGGTTTGATGTTAATCCTTTTTTTTACCTTAACAGAAAGAGTCAACGTTTCTTCTTTTCTTTTCCCCAGTTTGTCTTCACTTTTCTCTCCCCCTTCCTGTGTCTTCCTATTTATTTTGGTATTTTATCTTATAACTTAATAGAAATGTTAAACTGGTAACAACTGTGTTACTAATTTGACAACTACAGTGATTCACTTAACAACTGTGGCAAAAAAGGTCTCAAAATGGGACAAAATTCACTTAACAACTGTCTTGCTTAGGAACAGAAAGTTTAGGCTCAGTTGTGATCGTAAGTCGAGGACTACCTGTACAAAACACCAGAACTATGAATTGTTTTAAAAACACATGATACGAATGACAAATTAAAATGAATAAAATTAGATTATGTATGAGCAATTAGTAGAGTGATTAAGCGTCTGCCCAAGTATGTAGATCGTTTAACTATTGGACAACAGTGCCCTCAAGATGATGTTGTCCTTGCAGGGATCTAGGGAAACTTCTGAGGGGGCATCCCGTCGCAATACGACATAGTTTGTGGGACATTCCTACAGTCACAGTGCCACATAGACTTTGTGATGCATCCTTGGCAATGTGATTTCGTCACAGTTAAAAAGTCTACACCAGGGGTGGGGAACCATGGCCCTTTTATGACTTGTGGACTTCAACTCCCAGAATTCCTGAGCCAGAATTCCCCATCCCCGGTCTACACATATTGGCTGCTGGACCTCAGAAGGATCTTCCAGCAAGAAGCAGCAGCATGAATACCAGCTGGGCAGAGCGCGAAATGTGGACAGGCTCTATTCCACTCCATCCTCTTGTGCTTCTCTCCAGCAACCTAAAACTTAAAATTTCCCATAGCCCAGCTATACTTTAATTCTACACTCTCCGTGGTTGCCATGGGGATTGTGGCTTATTATAAAACACTTCCCTTCTAGGAGACAAGAAGTTGCTTTTGATAGCCCAGATAATCAAGTAGCATCCCTGCTTATGTTTTTTCCCCCTTTGGTGAGTGAGCACCTCAAGAAAACACTGACTTCTACCAGGAATATTATTCCAAACATCACAATGGCCCAAGTAGCTTTGAAAATATGAATGAACATAGAATTATAAGGCTGGAAGGGACCTTGGAGGTCTTCTAGTCCAATCCCCTGCCCAAGGCAGGAGACCTTATTCCATGATAGTGGCTATTCTCATATACATACATACATACATATGTGCGTGTGTGTGTGTATATATATGTGTATATATATGTGTGTGTGTGTATATGTATATTATATATATGTGTGTGTGTATGTTATGCATGTATATATGTATATATATGTGTGTGTGTGTGTATGTATAGGTATAGGTATGACAAATGAGTGACCTGGCGCCCAGGGACAGGTGGATGCACCAAAAGGGAGGGGTCCTTCTTGGAACCCCAAGATTACCGAGTTGGAGGTGATAAACCCAGCTCAAAGTCCTGACTGAGCTCCATAAGCATGGAGAAATTCTTCTGCCCACCATCTTGGTCCTCCAGAAATAATATGAAAAACCCAACAATAAATTGAGTACAGGTAATCCTCGACTTACAATGCTTCATTTAGTGACCATTCGAAGTTACGACAGCACTTTAAAAAGTGACTCATGACCATTTTTCACACTTACAACCACTGCAGCATCCCTATGGTCACACGATCAAAGTTCAGACGCTTAGCAACTGAGTCATATTCATGACGGTTGCAGCTTCCCAAGGTCATGTGATCTACTTTTGTGAACTTCTGGCAAGCAAAGTCCATGGGGATACCAGATTTACTTCACAACCGAATTACTAAGTTATTAGTAAATTGCTTATTATAGCAGAACTCAGTTTAATCACGTCTCTCTCTTCACAGGAATTTTGGGCTCCACTGTGGTCTTGAGGCCTACCTGTGCAGAAAACCCTTCACTGAAACTGTATTTAATTTATTCCAGCCTGTTCATCTCCCCTCCAACCTGGCGGTCAAACTCACCCACCTCAAACTTACCTCTCCTTGACAGCCCATGGATTTTGCAGAAGAAGGCCCCCTAAGCTGCAGCAGCTACTACTACTACCTTTCGTCTAATCGGTGGAGACCCAGCGTTGGCTTTGACCAACCCAACAACCCGTTGTGCAGCGCATCCACCCGTTAGTGAGTAGCGCAACGATCTCTTTCCTATTTATTTCCCCCACCCCAAGCCCAAAGTGGTGGGAAGGTTTAAGAGTTCGAGTTCTCGCTTCCTTCCCAGAACAGGCCTGGGTCTGGCCCCGTCACCCAGTTTCCCCCAACAACCTCTGAATCATCACAAAACCAGAACACAACACGCTCCGACACCCACCGCCAACAATAGAGGCGGAGGGCTTAT
>JANHFL010003493.1:39532-96747 GCA_032468155.1 Oxyrhabdium leporinum | reverse complement strand
ATGGGATGGGGGACGGGGCTAAATTTGAAAAATTTTTGTATAAAACTTTTTCAATTAAAAAAAAAAATACAAACGAATTGACTAGTTTTTCCTTCTCTTCAAATTAACAAATTCAGAACACATTTAGGGAGTACTGTGGGAAAACACTAAGTTACTTATGTTCCTACAGATGCAAAAAAAATAATAATCTGCATGTGAATTTGCACATAAAAAGACTATCTACCTTCTGTGCTGTAATAATTTAAACAGTTTGATATGAGATCTATACTGAAGGTAGATCTGAATCTCAACATCTTCCTTTTCTGGGAAAAATGTATTGATATTGTTTAGATAACCATTCATATCTTTCAAAGACATATAGTAGTGGCATGCTTTATAGATGCACATGAATACAAAGACATTTTTAATGAAATATAATTTTTAAAAGAAGAGAATTTGGAAGAAGAGTAAAATAAGAAAGAAACAAACGACTGACATCCTCTCTTCTTGAAAGCGCCTCAGGCTACGGTTTCTGCTTTCCTATTCATTTTTATGCAGTTTTCAAACTAAATATGAAGAATTGTGTGCTTGCACCACTATCAATGCAATGTAATAGTGCAGAAAAGGAGAAAAAATCATTTAAAAATTCTTAAAATAGAACTTTAAAAAGTCTCAATCCTGTTGCTTTGAAATAGTTTCTTGTCCCCTTGTCCCTCTCCAGAAAAGCTGAAAATCAGGTATAGATTCCTTCTTTGTGTTATAACAATGTTGGAGCCATTTTCCCCACCCAAAAAGGCTACACATATTAGAGCAGATAAATTCCAATATAAGCACATTCCAACCCAAACACATTCATTTCTGATACACAATTGATTTCAGAACAAAATGGAATAACAGCTGGAAAAATACAGGCTGTTATGTTAATGTTTCCATTCCTGAATCTCAACTCCATCCTCAGGGTGACTGCAACTAATTATTCTGAAAAGGCTATGCAATGTCAACGTTTTACAACTGCCAGACGAATGCTATGGGTTAGGTTGTTTAGCTGCTGCTGCTGCTGCAGCTGCCTGCAACACTCTTTTGCAGCTTGGAAGTCTCTTGGCCTTTCTTTCCTTGGCTGAATAACCAAGCATTGTGTAAGAATAAGTAATTGAAGAAATGCTGCTACTAGTGTCATGCAGCTGTCACTATGAGGCCTATGGAGGGGTACTCTTTTGCCATGAGGTCTTAGCAGGGGGGTGAGATTGGGGTTGATTCCCCCCCCCACTGGAATAGGACATCCAAGCAGAAGAAAACAGAGGTTCTGACAACCTGATAAGAAAATGAAAGAGACGCTAAGAAACTCTCTTGCATTCTCTGAAAGAACCAGATACGTTCCATGTAGACTTTGCTTCTCAGCTTTTCAGCTGAAGAGCAGGTGTATTCAGGTAGTCCTCGACTTACAATTGTTCCTTTAGTGACTGTTCGAAGTTGCAACAGCACTGAAAAAAAGGGACTTACGATTGTTTTTCCACATTTACGACCACTGCAGCATCCCTGTGGTCACACGAGCAAAATTCAGATGCTTGGCAACTGACTCATATTTAGGACGGTTGCGGTGTCCCACCGTCAGGGGATCCCCTTTTTGCGACCTTCTGACAAGCAAAGTCAACGGGGAAGCCAGATTCGCTTAACGATCGTATAACTAACTTAACAACTGCAGTGATTCACTTAACAACGGTGGCAAGAAAGGTCGTAAAATGGGGGCAACACTCACTTAATAACTGTCTCACTTAGCAACAGAAATCCTGGGTGCAATTGGGGTCATAAATCGAGGACTACCTGCACATTTTTTCAAAGTATACAAAGCTTTGAGAGATGGGTTATTTTGGGAGGAAGCACAGCCTACCAGCAACCAAATATTCATGCAGAATAAAATGCTTATTGGGAGAAACAACTTAAAAGCTTTCTGCAGGTTCTAAAGGTCAGTTTCATTTCTCAAATTATTCACATAGCAAAAAGACAGCATTTCAAGAAAGAAACCAGAAGAAAGCAGTCCAGTAATCATTTTTGTTATTGTTTGTAACCTGACTAAATAGTAAAAATGATTACAGAGTGGCATCGGTAGGATATGAGTAGATGTGGGCTATAGAAAAACTTCCATGCATCCTCTATTGATAGGCTAAGAAACCAGAGAAGGAACGATCCACTAAATTAGTGATTAGTAGAAACAGACACTAAGAGAAAATCCAAGCACGCCCATTCTTGGCTTACAATGCAAGACCAGATAAGTTGGCACTTACAATTAGGAATGAAAGGAGAACTAGAATCCAGCGGTGTTGGTGGGCTTTTCATCTTGTCTCCACATTCAGAATCCAATTTCTTGTCCTGCAACGTGGCATTTTGCTTTGGTATGACATGGTAATAGGATGGAGCATATTTTGAAGAACTACAACCTTTAAAAGTAACAATACATTGTAAGAATCCTTTACCCGCTTCGTTGAATTATTCCAATATGTTGTGTACAACAAATACATGTGGGAATGATGCCACATTCTAAAGACAGGGATTCTGGCAGAGAGGCATCTCGTATCATGGTGGCACAGTGGTTAGAATGCAGTATTGTTGGGGACAATATGTTGATTCTATAAACTGCTTAGAGAGGCTGTAAAGCACTGTGAAGTGGTATATAAGTCTATAAGTCTAAGTGCCATTGCCATTGCCATTGATACTGCTTTAGGTCTTCTAGCCTGAAATGTTCCTTATATACAGAATATGCACAGGTACCGTATTTTTTGCACTATAAGATGCACCGGACCATAAGACGCACATTAGCTGTAGAGGAGGAAAACAAGAAAAAAAGTATCTGCCTCCCAGCATCCATCCGGTATTCATCTGGCTAGCATCCTTACAGCAAACAGCCTGGTCAGCTGATCAGCAGTTGGATCAGCCTCCCAGAATACCGCCAATCAGCTGTTCTAGGCAGCAGGGACTGCCACCGCTGCTGCTGCTGCTGAATGACGGTATTCCGGGAGGCCAATCCAACCGGCGGTGGCGAAAACAGTGGTAGCAGCGAACTATGCCGCTGCACCAACCCCCCTCCCCCCCGCCACAATATTCGCTCTATAAGACACACAGACATTTCCACCCATTGGTGGGGGGGGGGGAAGAGTGCGTCTTATAGTATGAAAAATATGATATATTGACTCTAATTCAGTCACCGTAATGCAGTATATTATATAACGTACTGTAACTGTTTTTTTTTGAAGTGCCAAATCGTGAGAAAACCCACCTCTCTTTTTGCGCGATTCCTGAAGTTCTTCACAAAGTTGTTCAAAATTTTCATCCATTTCATCCTTTATTATAGCATAGGCTGTATCTTTGAGAGAACAGGCTCTATGTCTAATCAAACGATCTAAAACAAATAGACCAGAAAATACTTTGTCATGAAATTAATAGTTCCGCAGAAAAGTCTGCGAATATTTCATAAACGGTTAGTATGAAGTTTAATACCTTTGAATAGCACAATTTCAGCTTTAAGTTACACTACTCTTAATTCCTTCTTTTTTAACCTGATAGAGAACAAGTCGGGGACCGCAGGCTTTAAAAACAACATCTGCTTATTTAACGTACTATACAGGTGGTCCTTGACCTACGAAGTTTGTTTAGTGACCTTTCAAAGTTACAATAGCACTGAAAAAGTGACTTATGATTGTTTTTCCCAATTACAATTGTTGCAGCAATCTCCATGGTCATGTCATCAAAATTTGGATGCTTGGCAACTGGTTCATACTTATGACGGTTGCAGTGTCTCAAGACCAAGTGATCACTCTCTGTGATCTTCTGACAAGCAAAGTCAATGGGGAAGCCAGATTCACTTAACAACATGTCACTAAACTAACAACTGCAGTCATTCACATAACAACTATGGCCAGAAAAGTAAACAATGGGCAAAGTTCACTTAACAACTGCCTCACTTAGCAACAGAAATTTTGGATTTAATTGTGGTCAGACTACTAGTTTGCTTATGTGTGTATTATGTATTAAGGCTTACCTCCAGGATCTCTGTCAGGATTGTACTCTAACGCATTGCTACAGATGAGGTCAATATCTTTTAGATAATCTTTGGCAGACAGATACAGGTGAAGATCAATTTTTGAAATAATGGTTGAAAGATCCATTGGCTGCCTGATGACCGTGACATAGTCTGGTACCTACAGGAGCATTATAAGAAAAAAGTTTGAATATATTATCTGCCTTCAGGAGTAAAATAAGTTTACATTTCTGTATTTTAAGAATGGTTGATACTGAAAATGTTTCTTTACATTAATGCTTCTGAACTACCTTAAGACCATATTTTGTATTCAATTTTTTTTGGGGGGGAAACCAAAAATCCTTTAGTCAACTGCACAGTTCTGGAAATGTAACCAATTACATATGACAACCTGGGAGAATAGGAGACTTGGGAGTCCACGGGCCACATATAACTCCAGCTCCCATTTTAGAGCATCCAGAGAAACCATCAAGCAATCAATTTTTAAAAGTGAAAATTTTCCTGATTTTAGAATAAAAACAAGAGAGCTCTCCAATCAGGTCAATTTTTCCTTTTCAGAGGACAGAAGCAAAAGGAGTATCTTATACTATCCCTCAAAAGCTGAAGGCATTTATTTCATCCAGAAGCCCGCCTCTCAAACTGGTTGAGAAGTTTTATTCTCCTATTCAATTGGAATCATTTTATCACTGGTTGTGATCGCTACAGCTCCTACAAGAAAGTTGCTCACCCATAATGTAAGATATATAAAAGTTGAATAAAAGAGAACAGAAGAAAGAAAATAGGATAAGAACTGAGTAACTGTCCTGCTGGATCAGACCAAAGATCTTTGTAACTTTTAACGTCTGTCAAGCATATAATTTTTCAGAGAAAGAGCTTAATCAAGAACTGAACAGCTTGTTCTATTGAGACTTGAGTTCCTGTGTTTATGTTTTGAAAGGAGATATTCAAAGCATGTGCCAAAAACTCTTTCTTCTCCGACTCCCAAGATTAAACTCCTTTGAAAAGAGAGAAATGAAAAACATTCAACCCATGAACAA
Source organism: Oxyrhabdium leporinum (assembly GCA_032468155.1). Taxonomy (NCBI): domain Eukaryota; kingdom Metazoa; phylum Chordata; class Lepidosauria; order Squamata; family Cyclocoridae; genus Oxyrhabdium; species Oxyrhabdium leporinum. Next base: position 91,698 of record JANHFL010003493.1, on the reverse strand, counting down.
GAAGTTCTAAAAAGAGAAATAAGACAGCAGACAAAGGCAGATAAAAGCAGAAATGAAGAGCAAGGAATGCTAGCGAATGAAAGATGGGAAAAGGCCAAGCAGGTTATGATCAAATGGAAAGCGACAGAGGGAGAGAGAATAGATTTGAGATCTCGATGCCTTTAGTCAAGATGCACACATCCCAAAATTGCTTTCAAATTTTGATGTTTTAAAATCAAGTTCACCACGTACAGTATTCATCTTGAGCAGCATTTAGGTTATTGTTTTGATGTAACTTTTGTCTGCCTTCATTACTTTATCTAACTGATATAAGTATAACCATATGATACAGGGGGTCCCCAACCCCTGGTCCGCAGCCCGGTGCCAGGCCACAGTCCGTTCAGAACCGGGCAGCAGAAGTGGTGGGTGGGTGAGCACACAGGCAAAGCTGCATTTGTGAGAGCAGCGCCCCGTATACACAACCATTCCCTTTTCCCTTCCCACTTGGCCGCCAATGCTGGTCCATTGAGCCAGAAAGGTTGGAGACCATGATTTAATAGCAACATTCAGCAAATTTCAAACTTAATATAATCAACAATAGTCAATGATTGCACTGAGGAATGTACAAGGGAAGAAAAACAAAATTATTTTGAAACTTGTTACCTCATGCAAATCGACAGGCTTTGTAAAGGCTCTGAAGCGTTTATCAACGGCAAGTCTATGTGTCACATTTCTTAAAAAAATCCTAAGTTCACGCAGAGTATCTTCTTCCTGCTCCTCAAGTTGCTTGACCTCCTGTTCTGTCAGCTGCTGTGGTTCAGGTGGTGGAGCTACTGGTAATACCTCTAATGCCTGCAAAACTTTAAAAAAAACCCACAGATTCGTAAACGTGTAGCTGTTTACAAATCCATCTACAATAAGCTTTATCTGATGTATTTGCAGCATATTTTACCTGCTTTCTTTTTTGACACCGGTGATTTCATTGCTTGATGGAGAATTAAATTCTCAAAGAATTTTCTTCTTTCTTCAAAACTAGGCAAATGAACACTAAAAACTTCTCCAAAACCATCCACAAATAATTCCTTTACCTAAAAAAGATGCATCATGGAAACAAATTAACGACAGAAGAAATGTATGAAACAAAAATCACAGGGTAACCGAAACAACTTGAATCTGTAGACTCGCAAAATCCTAGAACGATTGAACTGCTAATGCTTCATGCAGAAAGTCTGACAAAAATGGAGAGCATTAAAAATACAATTGTGGGGAAACATTCAGCCAACTTAGCAGTTTATTACAAGAGTATCAATCTTTGCTGCGGTAATGCAATACCAGAGTTTCTGATAAGCAAGCAACACTTAGGTATGAGGCAGGATATGTTTGTATACGCTTTTTTTTTAAAAAAAAATTCTCTTAAAAAAACATTAAGGTGTGAATTAGGATGATTTTTTTTTTAAAAATCCTTATTCTAAACTTGGATTGTGCTGCCAGATAAGGGCAAAATCAGATTATCCCACTAACGAACTGCACCTACCTCGTCTGGAAGTGCTTCATGATGTGTATCTGATGTTGCAAGAAGGAAAATAGGAGCAAAGGATGGAATGTTCTGTAATAGTGCAGTAAAGGTTGCTTGTAACGTGTGTCCAATCGTTCCCCACCATATGTGAATATTTGGAATGTATATTATACTTGGCGCTGTTCTCTTAGCTTCACAGATCAACTGGGGAAAAAGAAGGCATTTTAATCGTTAAAAATGCAGTAGCCCACTTTAGTAATTACCTAGACATTTAACAGATTTTAATTTAAACCATACTTATATTCCCCTAGAATTCATGACATAGCCAATTGTGATGGCTTCAGTTGATAAAATCAACTGTTTTTAAATGCATGAAAGGCTGTGGGAAAAGATAAAGAGAGCAGACCAGTTTAATTTAAGGCAACTGGGTCCAGAAGGAGAGCTATGGAAACGAAGCATTTTAAAGGGACTTGGCCTCATAGTGAGTCAATTAAGCCTGCTTAGGAATTTATATTTACAATTTTCCAAGATTGCGGTTTTACTCGTCGCTAACGCTGAAAGACACCTTTCTCAAATGACTGTAGTTCTCACTTATTTGGTTTATCAGCTAGGCTTGACAAATCTGATCCATATCCTGCTTTGGGCACACTAACTTCAAGTTGTTGTTTTGTTTTGTTCTTGAAAACAACAAGCTTGAAGGATGGAAATGAATCTTTGTTTTGAACCATTCAGTGGAAGATAGGCATGATTTTTGGAATTTCAATGTCAATGTCAATTTCAAGCCAGATAGTATTTTGCAAAACAGACCAGGAAAGGTAAAACGTTGTCTGGGTTTCAGTCAAAAATGACCCTGATGTGACAAGACTCTGGCATCAAAGAGACAAATTCGCCAACCTCCAGCCTCTGCCCTCTTGGATTGCAGGCAGAACTACTAAGAAGTTGGCAGAAGCAAAGTGTGCGTGCTGGGAAAGGAAAAACTGTTCTCCAATCCGTTCGTACTGAAATCTTCAGCGAGAAGCAATTTCTATTTCCTGGAAATATATCCTGGTAACCCCTGGAAGAGAGGCAGCATCCATTTCCAAGGCTGATATTCTCCACAGAAATAGTGAAAATGTTTATAGGTAGTCCTCGACTTACAAAGGCAGTTGGAACCAAAATTACTTAAAGGACTAAAGAGTACAGGATAATGAAATACCTTTGCGCATGTTTCTTCGGGGGTTACGGAACTCACACCAAAGAGGCTAGAAAGATCTAGTGTATAAACAGGGAACTTTTCTAAAGCATGTATGACTGCTGGAGCCAAATGCGAGGCTTGTCCATATTCCGACTTCCCACTAATTAAGAGCCTTGGTCGGCAACAGGTTGGTTGGTGATAAGCATTTCTATTAAAAGAAAAAAGAAAACAAAGGGCTCCAAACTCAGTTCAAATATTACCTTTTCAATCATGTAAGATCCAAGGTCAGCTTGAAACTTCAAGTAATCATTTTTACTTAACAAATTTTAAATATTCAAGTCCCACTTTGAAATCCAAACAGTAAGGAGTGTAATGAAGTATTTCAGTTCATTCATTCATATATATATGAATGTAGTGCTTCAACAACACTACAATACTACACTACAATATATACAATATATATGTACAACAACACTACAATATATATGTAGTGCTTCAACAATTAAGCAATCACAAACTGGCAAAAACTGCAAGCATATATGACCTGTATAGCTTTTTTAAAAATACCCATATGCATACCAAAAATTTGAAGCTAAATAGCTCCGTTTTTCTCCCTAAAAATTAATCTGTGATAGCATCACTAAATATCCTTTTCTCTCTGCTTTTCGGTGTTCATATACTTATGTGCAAGTTCATCCAAAAATTCTGCAAAATACCATTCTTTTAAATTTTAGTATTGATCAAGGAACAGAAGGCAACAAATAAATCCTATTCAGTAGGGAAGAAAACCTTACTGAAAAACATGCATTCAAATAGTAAATGGTAGGGTAGGTTTGTGGGTTTGTTGGTTTTTTTTTGGATCTCCCACCTATTAAAATTAAGAAAATGTGTCCGCTTTTCAGAGCCTTTCTGAAAATATCCAGTTTCAAATACTGTTGGTCCTTCTTCATCACTGTATAGCACATCAGGTTCTGACAAATCTTTAAATGAAACAAAAAGAAGTAAAGATTTTCATGTGAATATTGTATCTTATTTCTAAGGTTAAGATTTTTTTTTTTCTCACTGGGTCATTGAATCTTATTTCTAAGGCCGATTTTAGGTTTTTATTTAAACACGGGCAATTAAAGGGAATAAGTTGTCAAGAAGCCCGATACCAACTTTCTAGTGAAAATATAAATGAAATGGGAAAAAAGGCCTCAGAATTACATGGTATTAAATTACCACTCAAATGTACATGTTTTGGATACTTATTTTTGTTTGCTCTTACCTTTTAAAGAATCTGGTTTATATAAAAGAATACTCTATTCCGCAAAATAAATCGTGCCTGTAATTTTGATGCAACTAGAATCACAACCTTTAATTAGTTCCCATGGTTTCTATATAAAATAGCAGGAAAACTAATGTTGGGAAGCAATTATTCACTAAAGGCCATATTAGCTGCAGAGGTGTTTCGTTGTAAACTAGTTCTGAACTCTTCTATTTTACCTGTTTCACTGGCAAAACTATTTGGCTTAATCAATGTTATTTTGGTTTCTTGTATCAATTTTTCCTTCCACTGATAAAATATGGCAATATATTGGTGGAGGAATAATTGAACAATAGAACATGTTACTTCTTACTCCTTATTCCATATTATTCTTATTCCTTTCTACATCTATGCTTTTTTATGAAAGTCGGTATCTAGTATGGGTGACTGAGATGATTAAAAAAAGTTCTGGGATAAGTGCATCAGATAATTTAATTAAAATATCCAGGTGAGTTCCATTGTTAGTTCTCAGCTAAAATTGATGCAACCTTATTTATTTACTTATTTCTATTCTGCCTTTATTATTTTTACAAATAATTCAGGGCAGAAAGCATATCCAACATAACTTTTCTTTCCAGTTCTCCCCACAACCATAATCTGTGATGTGGTTGGGCTGAGACGTGGTTGGCCCAGGCTAAAGTGGGACTGGAACTCAGTCTCCTGCTTTCTAGCCTGGTGCCTTAACCACTAGACAAAAATGCTCTAATCATCTGGCAGCTTGAGTCTATTAGTAATTTCTTAATGGCTACCATTAAAATCACTTCTTCAATTGTGTGGCTTTCATGTTGCTTGGGAAGCCACAAAGCTGTATTCTTAAAACTTCTGGACAACATGAATTAGGAAGGATATGCTAACATTTTAGCTTGTACAAAACCCATTCTATAGCAAACATACATACCTCTATCCAAAACTGCAAGTAAATAAATGTTATTGAATCTTAAGTGTTTTTGTGAATTAATCTGGTTAACTAAAAGATCAATCTGCACCGATCCTTTTCTGCCCCTCTCTTCAAAGAGAAAAAAAGGCAAAGTCTTTCAGTACTAGTATTTTATTAAAAGTAAGGTGACTCAAGTATTGGTCCTAAATTTAGATAAAATATTCTGTTTCAGAAAACAAGAAATTCAAATACCTGATTTATTCCCTCCTTTCTGTGCCAGTTCTGCATGTGGAAATACATTTTGTACAACCTCCATAATTCTTTGCAGTACGTTTTCAAGTAGTGGTTTTGAAATTGTAGGGAGTGCTTGGCCAGGCGATGTTATTGCCCGTTGAGAAGCAGGTATAGTCTTTTGCATAGCAACCACAAAATCCTTAGCGGTTATGTTAATAGAAGAGATATCTAACTGTAGCTTCACGCTGCTGGTGTAAATCTGAGGATAACGTCGACGCAAGGCACATAAGGCTGCCTCTGTACACATCGACTTAATATCAGCCCCACAGTATCCTGTAAGGAAAAAACATTTGTATTAAAATATCTTTAAAATAAGCAATTTAAAAGTATTTAATGATATATGTACCATGTAAGAAATTGGAAAAAGTTCTTTTCTCGCTGGAACAAAGAATCTACCATCACAAGACCTACAACTGAACATAGAAATGTTTTGGGGGTTTTTTTTAATCCACCTGGGCATTATGCTTTACAGAAGTTTTTAAAGTGGTGTTTCCCACACGGGCAGCTTACAAGCTTAAAATTGAGAATTTAAAAAATAAAAAGGAATATATAAATTTGTGAATGGATGCAAAAACAATAGGTGTGTGCACATCTATCATGCTACTTATTAGAATAAGCACTGTAAGACATCCAGATTGGTATGATGATTAAGGCATGAGGCTAGAAACCAAGCAACTCTGAGTGTTGCCTTAGGCACAAAGCCAGCTGAGTGGCTTTCGGCCAATCTCTCTCTCTTACACCTAGGAAAAAGGGAAAGAGCAAATCCCTTCTGAAAATCTCGCCCAGAAAACTGCAGGGCCTAGTACAGGCAGCTGCGAGGAGCCAAGACTGACTAAATATATATATATATATATGCAGATTAGTAAATAACCCCCTCCCCCTTTTTAAAGGTATAAAAGATAAAAGAAACAAAGGATAGTTACATTGACTATATTCTGCATTATTCCTGCAATTCATCCTTGCTTCTAAAACGCATTTTAAAAACTTCCTTCCAAGGAACACATGAACTCCTCCAATTATTATCTTCTTCATCTTCACTCCTCCCTCATATATGCCTTGCAATTCAATCCTAATTTATTCTCTTAAATGATAAAACTGCTTCAAATATTGATTTACACTAGTCATTTGCTATTTGTATTCAGAATTCATATTTAGTATTTATTTATTTATTTTTTATTTATTTTACATTTTATATTTCCCTTGTTTAACGATACACTTTTTATATCTGCCAAGCTATCAGCATACAAGTCATTTTTATGGTTCCCTTAACATATCTAACTTCCATTTCACTATAACAAGTTGGATAGAAAGATGGTCTCATGGGCTTTAGCATTCTTTAGTAAGCATTCTATCAAGATTAAGTACATGTGTCAAATTGCTCTGCTATTTATATATAATCATTTCATTTCATAGCCATCATTTATATATAATTCAGTCCCTCACTCAATCTTCTCTGTCAAGTACTAAAGAATAAAAGCAGGCATACACTGCTTCCTGGTAGCCAATTAAAGTGTAAAACAAACCACTGCAATACATTAGAAATTCTTCCTTGTCCTGTTTAATATGTTTAGTTTACTAGGAAAAGTACACAGCATCCACCTTCATCTGTTGGTATCACCATTGGCTCTCTCTGCCCTCACCCTCTGCTTGCCATGACTGCACTTTTACCCAGCCACCTGTATCCCAGACCATCAGCAGAAGGAAGAAGTTGGCAAAACTCAGTTGGAGTAGTGGGGGGCAGCAGTATTTGCGTCAAAGTGTAAGGTACCCAAAAGCACAGAGCTGGGGCTCCAATTTTAATCATGTGATTGGTAGCCAATTGTCACTTTGAACAATCACTGGACAAATGATCATAAGTCAAGGGATACCTGTATCCCTTGCCTATTTTTTTTTCTGTTAAAAAAAAATGAATATCTATAAATCGTGGCAGTAATTATTCCAGGCTCTGTATGCACATGGCCAGTTTCCAGCTAATATTAGGGAAAACTCTTTACAGCAAAAGCAGATCAAGAGTGGGACCAAATGCTTATGCAGCAGTAGGCTTTCATTACTGGATTTAAGGAGAATCAACAGTTATTACTGTTGCTATATTTATAGCCCATCTTTATTCTGTATAACTCAAGCCAACATACGTACTGCTTTCCTCTCTTATTTTCCTCATAACTGCCATCCTTCCTGTGAGGTGGGTTGGGCTAAGAAAAAAAGTGGCCCGAAGTTGGCTGGCTTTCATGCCTAAGGGGAGGACCAGAATTTATGGTTTCCCAGTTTCTGATCCAGCACCTTAATCACTGCACAAAAATAGATGCTCAGAGATGATGCTAGTCATTAACTTGTGCAAGTACATAATGAAGTACCTACACACATTCTAAATAATTACAAAAATTAGGTCAAGGCAAAATATATAAAGCTATATTTTCAAGCAACTACACAAAACAATACTCTTTAGAAATGGATTGTGCAAAATATTTTGAATTCTCGTTCTTACCAACACATTTTTCAGCAACCTCCTGTAGAAACATTTCTGACGGCATAGGGGTCCATTCACGTGTATGGATCTTAAAGATGTCCTTTCTTGCCTAGAAACATAGTTTTTTAAAAAAAAAAAAGCTTTAAAATTTCTTAAGATACCAGATATTCCAGTTCCCATTCATGAATGCTCTATGCTTACATTAACACCAGTTTTTATATAGACGAAAACTACTCTACTGTTTGTTATTATTCCTCAATATAATTCTAATTATAGAAAAATAACTTTGAAAAGAGATAACAGACTGTAAGCTTTATGTGATTTTTATCTTCATGCAAGATAAAAACTCAAACGGACAGATGTTTTCCAGAAAAATCTCTCAAACTAGAGAAATAAGCAAAACAGTAACAGGTACAGCAGCTATGAGAAACATGACTCCAACATTAGAATATTAAAGTAGACTGAAAAATGGGACTGCCTGCGTTATAAGCCCATTATGCAAATTAATGATGTGATATAATTTGGAGTATGAACAGAGCATTGGGCCATAATTTAAAATAATGGGAACAAAAATGATTAATTCAATTCTTTATCCTTTTAACATAATACATATAACATTGATAAAGACTACTCTCCGTTTTAGCTATATATAATTTTCAATTGTAGAAGATTGAATATCTGTTGTTTAGGGGCAAAAGAAGACAGAATTCCTTTGGTGTTCCTGAAGTATTTAGTGACCCACAGTGGTCCACAGAGCTGGGTGGAATTATAGTATAAACAATAAGATTGTGATGCCCTATAGTTTTCCATTTCAGTCAAATTATTTTCTTCACAAGTTAGATTTTAATGGACTTATTTCTAACTGAAGAGTTGTTGGGAAAGGCAAAGAAAGGCGGCACTTTAGGATGATACCTTAGGATGAAGCATTTCAGAAAACCATTCCCCTAGTTAAAATGGAATGTATTTCAAACTGGTGCATTTATGTGTTTGGATGAGTAGATTGATGGAGCTAATACAGGATAGGGTTAACCCTTCTAGGAGGCAGGGGGGATCTGCTGGGGAGAAGATCCCTTTGAGCAGCCAATTTAAGAAACCGTGCACAGGATCTACAATCACAGAATTGGCAGCACACCAAAAGAGAGCAGGAGAGAATGCATAGCAACAGCACTTAGACTTATATACCGCTCCATAGTGTTTTACAGCAATTTCTGAGCGGTTTCAATGTCAACATAATCCTACTTTCTTGATTTATGACTATGGGACCAAATGAAAAATAAAAGACAACACAGGAAATATATTTATTAGAAACATAGTATAATATCTCACTCTGCACAACCTGAACTTGTTTCTCACCATAATTATAGACATTCAGTTCAATTCAAATGACTGCTGTACATTCCAGTCCGCAACTGAAAGACTGATTTACAGCTGCTCTGTAGGCCTAATATTTATTGCTCTATACAATGCTCCATCGTGGTCAGCCAAAGCTAATTATTCATCAATAGTGGAATTTCCCACCTCTTTGTCTGGTAATGTAAATAGGAATTCTCTGTCAAAACGTCCAGGTCTTCTCAAGGCAGGGTCTATGGAATCCAATCTGTTTGTAGCACCGATCACCACAACCTCACCTCTATTGTCTAAGCCATCCATCAATGCAAGCAACGTAGATACAATTGAGCTTAAAAACAAAATTTCAAAATAGGTTAACTTTTACACGGTAGAATCCACAGGAGGACTTGCTTAAAATGTCTGAGAAAAGTGATCTTAGAGCAGATAGTCACAACCCTTTTCAGACTCAGGACTATGTTTTGCATTAACATGGCACTTCAGAAGCACTGTCTTTGAGAAAAGACGGCGGCATAAAGCAAAAACATAAAACATACATAAAATGGGTACCAATAAATAAATAAATGCTAATATGATTATTAATTACATGGTTCATCGTCAAGTATTGCGGGAATGGTCCTCAGGGCAGTGCTGGTATCACTGGAGGCTATGAGGGTCTGGATGGAGAGAAACTGATGTTTGCTTAATCCTGACAAGACAGAGCAGCTCTGGATTTTGCTCTTTCCTGGACCAGGAGTCTCTGCTGCCTTAGACACCACTTGCTTGAATTAATGCAACACGCTTTACATGGGAACTGCCCTTGAACACTACTCTACAGCTACCAATGGTCCACAATGGAGCGACATGGACAGTATTGGGTGTTCCTAAGTTAGCCCATGTTTGTGCAAGATGCACTGGCTTCCGGTTTCAATTCAAGATGCTGGGTATCATCTTTACATGGAACCTGGTTATTTGGGGGGACTGCCTTTCCCCAAGAATATCTGACTGTTCCAGATTGGATAAGGGAGGCACGCTTGAGATCTCCTCCTTGAAATCCTGACCCAGAGGGACCTCAGCATGATACCTTTTCCATGGCCGCCCCTACCCTATGGATACCCTTCCCCTGGTGGTTCGGCAGGCCTCCACTCTTTAAGCTTTTCAGAAGGCTTAGCTTTTCACCCGGGTGCTGGGATAGGACAGGACAGGCTGGAATGAAGATAATTAAAGCGGGCTGTGGAATATCCTAAGGAGTTGATATGGGGTTATGGTTTTTCATTGTTTGATGGTTGTTTTAGAGCAGGGGTGTCAAACTTGCGGCATCACAATGGCATCACATGATATAGCGGGACTTTTTCCTCCTTCGTTAAACCGGGCGGGGCCGGGGCCAGCACATGACGCATCTGGCCAGCGGGTCACGAGTTTGACACCCCTGTTTTAGAGTTATTGGGTTTTACTGCTGTTGTGAGTTGCCTAGAATTGTCTTAATATGAATAAATACACAAATCTTTAAAAGCAATAAACAAACATGTTTTTTTGTTTGTAACAAAAAAAAAATTTCTGGACATAGTCCAGCCCCAAAACAGACAAACGACCTCCACAACACCCGAGTTAGTCCCTTCTAGAAGAGATGTTCCAGAAGCAAACATTTTTGCATTTCTACATTACTAACAAGTTGGCATAGAAAACTGCAGTTTAATCCTTTTTTGATGGATTCTTAGAGCTGTGTACAAAAGCTTGTATGAAACTGCCGATTTTTTTTTTTTAAAGACAACTGAGGTACATTACAGATCAGATTTTTTTTTCGGAACACCATAACAGAGAAAAGCTAGAAAATATACAGTAATCTGAAGATGAAAGTCAAAACTCAGTTAAAATCTGCAAATTTTCAAATATTTTATACTTTTATGCATGACCTAAAGAGTTTATTAAACATTGTTTAATAGAATGGGAAATAGCGAAGTGTAAGAGAAAACTTAGGGAAAATATCAGTTGAAATGTGCTCATGGAAGATTGGATGTATTCATAAGTTCAATATTGTAGAAAGTTGTAGGAAGTTACTTCCAGTATACACAGTAGTATATACAATTAAAATTCAAATAAAGCTTTTGAGTTGGGGAAAAAACCACCACTTTTAAATAACACCACCAACTAAATACTGTGTTTCTTGCTTATTTAACTATCACTATCCTAATTTTCTCAAGATAGAATGGATCCAAGGTCAGATTACCCTTTACAATCTTTGGAATTTAAGCCGTCATATTGAAGTTCAAAGAAATTTTGAAGAGCTATGGTTTTTAATTACAAAGCACATACCTGTGAATCTGATCTTGTCTGCTGGATCTTACAGGAGCAAGGCCATCTATCTCATCAAAGAATATAATTGAAGGACGCATCTGAAAGGCCTAAAAAGAGAAATTCAAATTAATTATGGTTCAAAGAGTTGTGCAGAACACAAGACACAAAGAAAGCAAAATTACCTGATCAAACAGCAGACGAAGCTGTCGCTCAGATTCACCCACCCATTTACTGAGACAATCAGCACCCTTTCTCATGAAAAATGCTATTCTTCTGTCTCTGTGACTGCACTCATTAGCAAGTGCCCTGGCAACAAGAGTTTTTCCAGTCCCCGGTGAACCGTAGAAAAGGCAGCCCCTGGAAGAATTCAAACTTGCAGTTAAAGTAATTATTTTAGCATACTCTTTAATCACTTTAGCATACTCTAATCACTTTAAGACTTTGGCAACCAGGTTTTTAAAAAACACCTACAAGCAGCACACAAAAGGCACAGAACTTATTACACCGATGTTCTTAGCGATCAATATCGGTGCCTATGAATTTGGAGGTATGAGCATGTTAATTAATAATCATATCCTCAATGGTCATAAAATGCAGCAAGCTCAGGGCATATTTTCTCACAGACACAAGAATGTCCTCACTATTGCTCCAGTTGTTACTCATCTTAACAAAGAAATCTTGTTTTGAATACCACAAACCAATTGTGGAACAGTCACTTTTATTTATCATATTTACTTAGCCATCTATCTCACAAAGGCGACTCTGGGCAGTGCATAACGAAGTTAAAACCACATATAAAAAAACAACAAATATAGACAATACATACAAAGAACAAATCAACATTAGATAGTGTAGAAATCTTGGTGTAGAAAGAATAAAAACCAGCTCAGCAATGGAGCTGACTATGTCTCCTTTCAAAAATTTCCCAGAATGCTAGATTTTATATGTACATAATCGAAAGATCTCAGAATTTCTCCACTTGAAATTCCATGGGGAATCCGAAGATTGTAGTTAAGGACCTACAAATTTACTGTAACAGATTCCCAAATTTCTAGGATATAGATTAACAAGCCAGATACCACGGGCAATTTTTTCTCCATGATTATGGACTCAAATGCTGTTGCAGAATTTTCTGTGAACTCCTCGTATGAGGTCAGAACTGAGGTAGCAATGGTGCCTTTGGACATGAAGCAACAGACCCTTTTCCAAAATTGCAGAAACGATAATGAAAGGTGAGTAATGCAGAACAACAGGACTGTACATGCTACCAAGAACAAAGGAGGTGGCAATTTTAATCATCTTTATCTTACATATTGTGATGTCAATTTTCTGAAATGTTTGTATTTGTTATCCTTTCTCTTAGTACTAACAAGCCTTCTGAAAGCCCAACATCAAGAGCCCACCATCAGAGTGAAGGGACAAAAGCTGCAAGCAGTGGACCAATTTACATACCCTCTGCCACGCAGTGACAGTTGACATTGAGGTCAACTGCTGACTTGCCAAGGCTGACCAAAGTGTGGGACCACCATGGGAGAAGCCTTGCTGCAAAGCTCAAAGTCTACCGAGCAGTAGTGCTAACTACTCTGAGACTTGGACTGTATACAGGAGGCACGCTAGGCAATTGAACCTCCTGACCTGCCTCTGTAGACTTCTGAGGATCTGGTGGCAGGACAAAGTGCCAGACACAGAAGTCCTCTCCAGAGCAGGCCTGCCATCAGTTCACACCCAGCTGATGAAAGCCCAGATACACTGGGCAGGCCATGTTGCAAGGATGCCAAGACCACCGCATCCCCAAACAGCTCCTCTATGGTGAGCTGTCTCAAGGAAAGCGATCGCACGGGGGACAAAGGGAGCAATACAAAGACAAGTTGAAAGCCTCTCTCAAGTCCCTGGATATCGACACCAGCTCCTGGGAAACCCTAGCACAAGATCGATCAACATGGTGCACGTCGACCCACCAAGGCTGCCAGACATTTGAAGAGGAGAAGAACAACTATACCACAAGAGAAGCGAGCACTCCACAAAGCCAGAGCAGCAAATGCTGCAACAATGTTGCCCACACGTCTGCCTGACACGTGGCAGAACATTTTGTGCCCGTATAGGCCTTACCAGCCATCTGCGGGCACATCGTGGACAGCCCACAACCTGTTAGATGTCAAGGTCCTCTTCGAACACGATGGAAGAACGTTATCAATAGTATATATTAATATAAGCTTAGAACACATGTATATTTTTTGTAAACTACTATAATAAACCGCGTCAATTTTAACTTGCTACACAGATTGATCTAAAGAGTGCATCAAAGTGATAATTATTAAGAAGTGATCTTGTCTAATGATCTTAAGAAACTATCTATCCCAAGAAAGTCCAAATTTTAAAATGACTTTAACATCCAATAAAAGGAAATAATTTAAAGTACTACCTTGGAGGTTGAATCTTGAATTTCTCAAACACTTCTGGATAAAGTAATGGGAAAACTACCATTTCCTTTAAAGCTGAAATATGATCAGAAAGCCCACCCACATGATCAAATCGCACCTAAAAAGGGAGACAGTTGACAAATGAAAATAATAAAAATCATAGCCAAAGTAAAAGCTAAAGATTACCTATGCTGTCCTTACAAGTATCTTTTAAGTTCGTTATCAGTATATTGAAGAACAGCTCAACATACGTGGTATCCAGGAGTCAACAATGCCTTGATGTCACATAATTAATCAACCAAAGAACAGTTACATTAATTTTAAAGGTAAGGTTATCTACATTCAATTTTTATGTCAGAAAGCAAGACATCAAATCCTTACTGAAGTGTCTATTTGCATTGGATCAACGTCAGCCAGACTTGCTCCAATTTTCATTCGATCTCTGTGGATTCCCTTCAACTCATCTTTTTGAAAATTTAGCGGAAGGGACCTAATATGAGAATTAATAGTTGTTGAAAGTGCTGAAGTAGAAAGTATAATTTAATTTAGCCAAAGTTTAAAACCCTGAATAGCAAAAAAAATGTAGCTTCCTAATTAATGTTAAATTTCAAATCTTGTCTTATATATCAGTGACTATACAATTCCAATGTGACATACAACCGTTTAATCCTGGTCACATGTAATTACGGAAAGCCAGAATTTACCATTTTCTCACTGACAATATCTCAGATGGAATTCCCCCCACTGTAATCTCTGGGAAAAATACACTACCCACTTTGAATAAATACCTGCTCAGTGCTTTGTTGCGACTTCTTTTTCTACGTCTCTCAAAGCGTTCTTCATCATCAGATGACGAGGTTGTGGAATCACTATTATGAATTGCATGCTTTCGCCTATTTAAAAAAATAAATAAATATTAAAATGCACATTGTGGAAATATTAATGTACCAGTAAATATATGCGGAATGAGTGTAGATATGAGCGGTTGAGCTGAGTAGAAAAAAGGGTGAAAGAGTAAGTAGGTGATGTAGTAAAATACATTCATGTCCTTCATGAATCTACATTGGATAGATACATAATTATGGTTAGTCACTCCGACAAACATAGACTGATAAGCAAAGCATAATTTTAATTTATACTAACAAGCTGATATTTGACTCTGCATAATATGTAAACCAAGTTATCAAATCTCTCTTCAAAACAACATTATGAGGACATATATGAAAAAATGACAACATACTATCTTCAAGATTCACACGAAGCCAGTATATTTCTTTCTAATTTATGCTGACTGGTATTTGTGCTTACAAATACAGGTAGTCCTCAATTTTTAGCCATTTTTAGCAACCATTTGAAGTTACAATGGCATTGAAAAAAGTGACTTACAACCACTGCAGTGCCCCCATGGTCGCGAGATCAGACAGTAAAGTTTATTCTATAATGAACTTTTGCTAAACTAATCATTATGGGGTACAAGCAGCATCTGAAGCATTGCTACTGTTGTATCTCTCGGAAACACAAAAACATACCTATTTATCTTTTTACAGTAAGGGCTCCGTGGTCTTGCAGGACTAAAAGGGAAACCTTTTCTTACTGGAGAGGCTGCATCATCATAAAATAATTTAGGCTTCTTCGGATGCCTGGGCTCTGTTAACAATATCAAACATTTTTTTAAAAAATAGGTTAATATTCTTGCTTCTACAATAGAGAATCAGAAAGCATGTAGCAAATCATTTGTTTACAAAAACCTAATTTTAACTTCTACAAAGTTCATTTGTTAACTTTGTTTCTGAAACACAATCAGAAAATAAACCCAGGCAACATCGGCTGAAAAGTTACACAAGAAAGATGTACAACTGCATGAAATGTTAAGATGGCAGCCCCCCCCCCTCAAAAAAGCAAAATGAGAACAGATTTACGGCACAGAGACACTTTTCCAAATAATATATTCACAAACAGAAATAGAGGACATATGAACCAAATTTAAAAATAACTCAATGTTTTTTAAAACTTCCAACCAAGCAATACAATTAAATGAATTCTAGCAATCTGGCTAGTCTGTACAATTACAGAGCAGAGCCAAACAAAGAGCCAAATGAGTTAATTTCAGCAGCCATGATCAAGGTTATAAAAGCAAAACCGAAATTTTCTAATTAAAGGCTTGAAGCATCTTCCTAATTAACATGGTTGCACATTATACGGTTCTGCATTTAATCAGGTCCTGGAAAAACAAAGCCCAGTAAATCTTTATGAAATCCACAGGTATATTACGGTTTTACACTTAGAACTCTTCCATGGGAAAAAAAAGTATACCACACAGAAACAACGTAACATTACAAGTCACAAACTCTAACTTCCAAAAAACATTACAGCTGCAGAATTTACTACAGAAATTCAATTTTTTTCTTGTGACCACAACGTTCAGTCCTTGAGTATGTGCTTAACCAACTCCCTCCCTCATCTTCTTTAATTCCAAGTAGAGAAGGAATAGAATCTGTCACTGCTGATTAATGACTAACGACTTTTCGAAGTTTCAATAAGAAAAAAAATAATTAAAACAAAAAATTAATCACGGACCTTAGAATAACATGGAATAAAATGCTTCTTTTTGCCTTCAACTTAGAATGGTTTATGAGGAATTTGGTTCGATATCAACACACATTAAATAGATATTTCGATCTTGGAACTTTGAAAATTTATAATAAACAAACGAAATTTCCAGGAATGGTATAAAAGAAACCTACTTTCTGGTGAGGCTTGATAACGTACAATAGTTTTTCTCTGTCGGAGATCATAGCGCTTCTGCTTTTCTTCTCTATCTTCATGGTCCTCAACTTCTTCTGAAGATTCTGATTAAAGAAAATAAATTGCTCTAACTTTAATAAAGGTTCCGAACCCATAACAAATTTCACAATTGCTACATGTAAGCTTTATTACGCTATTTCAGTTAGGAACATACACATGATCAGTTTTATTTTTTGCTAGAAAAAAATCAGCTTTCAGTGTCCAAATGAAACCAGATCAAATTTGAAGCTACCTCAAAGTTTTAATAATAATCTGAAGGAAACACAGATAATTACAACCCTTGGAAGAAGGTAATGGCAAACCACTTCTGAAAACGTTGCAACCACCACCGCTGAAAATACCATCCAACAACTGCAGAGACCTGGTCCAGGCAGTTGCCAGGAGTCAAAACTGTCTTGAAAATGGTTGTAGGCACACATATGCAAAAGTGAAATATAGTAAGAAGAGTTGTAGTGAATCCCAAGAGGACTATCAGGGATTAACCTGAAAGCTCTGAATAATCAATTCATAAGACCAGCTGTAATGATTGGGCCAAGACATATTCTATTTAGATGTTCCTAACAGCTAACCAAACACTTCTCAGAAGTTTCGATCAAAACATATTTCATTCATTTACCCGTTAAGTATATCCCTCACTCTTTACCTGCAGTTCAAATTTTCATATATAACAGCACAGTTCCAAAAAGTAAAAGCAGCACAATAACCTGCACTTCCATGATTGTCAGAGGTTTCTTCATCAGTTCTTTGGATAGCTGGTTTCCCTCTGGAGTACATATCAAGGTTTCCCTGGAAATAGCATAAAATCTCATTCAAGTAATCTGCCATTACATGATGCTTCTGTGTCAATTTCAGTAGATATGGTAAATGGAATCAGTACAATTATTGGACTGTGCCAATCTGTTGAAAAAGATGTTTCATAATGTAGAGATGCACACCTTTCTGACATGTATTTATCTCACACAACTGCTTTGGAAGCCACTACTGGTTGCTTGCATATGTGTTTGGCCTTTGGCCTGATCTAGTTTGAGAATACAGAGAGACAGCTCACAGCCACTTCCAAAGCCTTACAAACAGCACTTCTAGTTTAATGACTTGGGGAAAAATGTCTTGCAGTTATAAAGTGCATCTTAGAATTATTTAAAATTTGCTCAGGTTATGTTCAAACTATCAAAGCAATAGCAATAAAAATATTGGTACCTCCAAAATAATGAATGTACACTTACTCCTTTTCTATCATTGAATACCCCAAAGTCTTCCATCATTCGCCTACGGCGCATCTTCTTCATATCGTCCATTTTTTGTAGTACAGCTTCTGCAGTACTGACAAAGCATGCAACATATAATTAAACAAAATATTAACGAAGAATCAGTTAAACAAAGAATGCCACAATATTGTACCTTCAGTTCATAGAAAGCTAGAACTATTAATAAACGCAGATCCAATCCTGTGTATATCAACAGGCAAGCAATAATGTCCCTACTTGTTTCTTTGTTCATTTGCATGTTGCCCATTCCAGAAAGTTTGCCCTCTTCCTTACTCTTGGGAGTTCCTTCTATCATAAAAAACAAAAAAAAACAAAAAAAACAAAGCACCAAATACACCATTTTCCTGCCATTTTGGAGTAAAAGAAGAAAAACTAAACATTGTAATGTAGGCGTATGTAGTATTTTCCAGAGGTGTATTTGGAATTTTGAGAGTATGTGGTAGGTAGGTATGATTATCTTGGCAGGTATGGTTAATCATAAGCACTTATTTACCAGAAAATAGTGTGGATCTACAACACTCAGGGACATTCTAAAGCCACTTTCCAGACATCTCCAACTAATTCCTAGTCAGAGAACTTAGTTCAGAAAAGTGCCAAACTACTCCCAGAAAAACATAATCAGTGGGTAATGGGGGAATATTCCAGAGGTATCCAGAATATTCCATGCTCAAATTAGCAAAGCAGCTATTGGTGTTTGCTATGCAGCATTCCAACAACCTATTAATTTTTATTTTATTAGAAGCTTATTTAAGTTAGATGGTGTAAGGATCTACTACATCAAAGAAAATATCTTGTGGGGAAAAAACGAAATCCACACTACAGGTAATTTACAACTGTAATTGAGGTAATTTACAACTGTAATTGAGCCCAAAATTTGTTTCTAAGTGACGGTTAAGTGAATTTTGCCTCATTTTACGACCTTTTTTGCCACAATTATTAAGTGAATCACTGTAGCTGTTAAGTTAGTCATACAGCTGGATCACATGATCCCAGGATTCTGTAACCATCATAAACATGAAGCAACTCCCAAGCGTCTGAATTTTGGTCACATGACTATGGGGATGTGCTGAAATGGTCATAAGTATGAAAAACGATAAGTCACTTTTTTTCAATGTAGCAGACAGTCAAACAGTCACTAAATGAACTGTTGTAAGTTGAAGACTTCCCGTGTTTAGTTCTTAAAAGTGTCTGTTTAAGAAGCAAAGAACTGCCCCCCCGGAAGCAAAGCTCTGTCCCTCCATGTGATGTGACCCTATTCGGTTTGTGGCCTTCCAAAGCTTGCCACTTCCCATATACAAAAAGGAAGACCCATTAATCAACTAGAGTTTCCTATTTTTTTATAGAAGGAATCAATTATGGAAGAAATAAAAAGATAAAACCTTACTTTGTAATTAGTTTGTCAAACAGAACCGACTGGTTCATAGTACTATAGCGACTTCGTCTAATTCTGCAACTGCGACGGACTTCAACATCCACATTTTCTTCTGCTGCATGTTCTTCAGGCTTCCCATTTACTCCTTTTTTCAGGGACCTGGTTACGGGAACCACAGCTCCTGAAGTAAAATAAAAGAATTTTCCTTTGCTGCACTCAGCTTGTTTCCTAAATTCAGGATCATCTCAATTAAATTCGCTTCACTTCCAATCTTTATGTTGAGATCTTTTTAAAATTGTGTTTATGTCTTCAAGGATACAGCTCCCCGGAATATCTGAATTGCCTGTAAATTTGACAAGCATTCCCCACCCACATATCTCACCCATATAATAGTTAGTAGAATTTCAGTTTAAGAGTAACTTTCTCAATGGAAGCAAAAATACTTTGTTATTTATCACAATAATGAAGTAACTTTGTATCTAAAAGAATATTTTTCTCTAGTCTTTTTTTCTACTGCACGCTTCTACTTAACCTTTCACAAAGCTGACTTATCCCGATTGTAAAAAAATTATTTGCTGAATGGCACAGCACGAGGCATTAAAGATTGCCGTGGTGGTGGGAAATCAGAAAACTTTAGCTCGACACTACATGAATGGAAGCACAGGTAGGAATAGACATACCATACATTCCACCCTTGATTTCTGAATCTACTCTTCAGTTTCAGCTACACATCTCCACATCAACTGTTTCCATACCACAATATTAATTATCCCTATCATTTTGGCCATTTGCTGTGAAGCTTCTCTGAAAATCTTAATTCCTTTTCAGAAACTCATTCACACAATCACTTTTAGTTAATTACTAAATTAAAATGCATACATTTGTATATGTAGTTATTGAACCATGGAAAATGTCAAGCTCATTAAACATTAACAAAGTATTCTTTATTTTTTTAAAAAAACTATTTCATTATCAAATAAAAATGAGAAGCGTGACATTTTAAATTTTTGCAAGTATTGAGACTTGGCAAATAATTTTGATATTGTGAATATCTTTGATAGCGTGGAGGGACTCAGAGGTTTTTTGACCACACTAAGAAACAGCGTTCTAAGGTATAGACTTTGGTACAAGAGGCTGAAAATAATACGTAGTAAGATATTTGAGAGAACAAAAAAGAAAAACACTTGTCCTGTCATCGAAATATATGAATAGCATGTAGACGGATAATTAACCAATGTACTGATAAATTTATTAAAAACTCTGAAGCCTCATTTTGGTACAAGCAAATCTTAAAGAGGTTTTGGCTAATTTCCAGATGAAACAACATCCAGCTGAGCAAGGAGTGACAAGGTTGAAGTATAAATGTTCCTTGTCTTCCCTCTGCAGTGCTGGGAGGCATATCCTTCCCTCTTTCAGCCACTATCACACCAAATTTCAGTCAATGTATTTGAACCTCTGCAGCCTATCTACAACCAACGGAATGTGTAATTTACTAGATTTACCTTCTTCACCATCTTCATTCTTTCTACCCGCCTGCATTCTAGCCAGTTGTCTGCACAGAAGCAAAGATATCAAGATTTTATCATGTCGTCCAATTTATAGCTTTCATTTGGGTCAGTACTAGAATAACATTTAGCATCAGAAGAATCAAGGGGACTTAAAATAAAATGGTTTGTGCTGTTTCAGTTCCTACATACTTCGTTCAGTTTCTATATACCTCCTTACTTATTATTCCATTTTTTATTTGTTTTGTTACGTTGTCTCTACTATATATTTTAATTGTTTTTTCCGAGTTTTTTCTGGTTTGGGGGGTAGTTTTTATTTATTAAAAAACAAAAGAAGCGCCTTATTGAAAATTGGTTATGTAGTTTTAGCTTTCACTGAATTACAGCTGTATTGCAGAACATGGGGACTTCCAATTTGAAAAAGAAAAAAGAAAAGAGATGCAGCAAAGGTGGTTTTTCAAAGAATACAATAGAATTAAAATGTTCTAACAGTATTGTAAAAAATAAAATATGAAGTATCATTTTAATTTGCTAGTCTTCCAAACACCCTTTTAAAAAACATTTGTGCTTTTTTTAGTTACTATAAATGCTTGTTGGACTGTACTAATTTTTAATTTTCTTCTATTTCTGTAAGCTGCTCTTAGAAAGTAAGTAGGTTTTTAATCAGAAAATTATTTCCAAGCCCTATAACACTGCTGTGCTCTAAAAGATCCAAGTACAACATAATTTTACCAAGTGATCTGTAAAAGAAAAAAATACCTTGTGAAGTGTTTCCTGTTAATCCCATCCTCGCCCAGTGTTGACATCTCTTTGTCAAGGTTAGGACTTGAATTATTTTTCTTCATAGATCTTAAGGTGTGCTGCCTTGTGAAAGGCTCACATTCTTTGTCTGAAGAGAACTCCTGAAGCAGTACAATAAGGATAATTAAGAACTCACAGTTAATTATGCTCTAACTCTGATGTGTAACAACTTTTTTTGAAATTTTTATGCACATTAATTCTGATTTAATACACGTAAGTTATTAAAACAAAGTAAAGATAGCAGAAGAAGTAATCCATCAAATGACCATGTCTTAAGCTGCTTAAGTTTTAAAAGACAAAAACAAAATTAGGTTGTACATATACGTTCACAACTTCAACTAATATACCTCGGGTATTTCCATAAGTATTATTATAAAATTATCCAAAAATTCATTAAACAAGGAGACAATTTATATTCCCGTCTTATGACCTGCTGAATATGGAACCAGTCACTAAGAATTCCATTTAAGCATGATTTACCACCACCAGATACAGTTCTTATTGCATCAGAAAAGATGGCTCAGGAGAGGTAAAAATGATTACAAGCAAGTTCGGCAATCAATGTAGAACCTTCAATTCCGTATTTTCGCAGAACATTTGGTAACCTTCTATCCCATGTATGTAACGCATTATCTGAGAATATGAGAACTTATTTTATATTTGTAGTTCACTTTTGCATTTGAACTATAATAATTATCCAGTCATTCTGACACTAGACTCTTGTTTAATAAACATACAGGTAGTTCTAAAGTTATAACCATTCACTGAGCGACCATTCAAGTTATAGAGCCCTAGTTTGCAAAATCTCACGAGAAGGTTGCATGTCATTTGAACAAGCCCTCACACAATTTGGACCAGGGGCGGCAGGGGAGGAGGGACAGCCTTTAGAAAAAGGCCTGGTATAGCAAGCAGCTGCCTCATGAACAGCTGGCAGCTCAGGAAGACAGCTAGGATCAGTTTGGGCTGCAGCTGTATCAGGACCAATAAGCACAGGGCAGCAAGGCCAGCAGAGTAGATGGAGGCCAAAAGGGTTAAGGAGGGGGGGGAGTGAGGCAGGGATGGGGGGGAGTTAAAGATTAGATAATCCCTTACACTTTACCAAGACTCAGAGATGGGAAAGACCAAGCTGGGAATAGTTTGGATCAGTTTAAGCCCTTGGCTAGTGACCAGTGGGATTCAGTTTACAATACAGGTAGTCCTCGCCTTACCACAGTTCCTTTAGTGACCATTCAAAGTTACACCACCACTGAAAAAAAAGTGATTTATGATTTTTCACACTTACGACCGTTGCAGCATCCCCATTGTCACGTGATTTACATTTGGATGCTTGACAACTGGTTCATATTTATGACGGTTGCAGTGTCCCAGGCTCATATGAATATTTTTTCTGAGACCTTCCAACAAGCGAAATCAATGGCAAAACCAATTCATTTAACCATGTTACTAATTTAACATCTGCAGTGATTCACTTAACACATGTGGCAAGACAGGTCGTAAAATGGGAGAAATCTAAACAAATTTCTCACTTAGAAGCATAAATTCTGGGCTCAATTGTGGTCGTAAATCGAGGATTGCCTGTAGTCAATGGGACTGCTGTTTACTTTACAGCCATGCTGCTTAGCAAGGGAAATTCCAGTCCCAATTGCCATTGTAACTCACAGATTACCTGTACAGTTGAGTAACCTATTTTCATTACATTTATTTTTTTTTTCTCCTGAAAGATCCCCAACTCATACATAGCCAATATAGAAGGCAAATTATTATTATTTTTGCCTTTTTGCCATTCGTCCCTTGCAATAGACCAGAGTACCCACTTTGTTTCTACCAGCACTGACACATCTTGAAATCTTTCTATGCATGTTACCATAGTGGAAATGTTCACTGTCTCGTTTCACTTTGTAGAATATGGGAAGTAATTAGCTTTTAAATTAATGATAATGAGCTTTAGCATCCATTTCCCCAATTCACATAATATGGTGCAATGCAATAAACTTTGTCAGCTGACAGAATAACTGTAACAACACACGGCAAATCAGTCAGCAGTATTTAAAACTGAGAAATGCCTGACTAAAAAAACAAAAAAGCGGAGAAGACAGTGCTTAAGAAATTGGAAGGTCAGTTATGAAGAGTAAGAAAATGACCTGGATGGAAATATTAAACATTACCTATGCAAGGGGGCTGAACCATTTCCTTTAGGGGCAAAGAAAATAATGTTTAGAAGCAGCTCAAGCAGATGCCTCCCTGATACATCCTAATATAAGTTGTACATCATAATCAGACCTGCAGGATTCTGTTATTAACAGTCTATGTCAATAAAATAAGTTGTAGTCGCCCCATAGAGAGGATTTCCAGACATGGTTTACCTGGGAGAGGCTGACAATCACTCCACATATCAATATACCCCCCCCAAAAGAAAAGCCATAAATAAAGGTTATTAATACAATATCCTTAATTCCAGAAGCTAGCACATGCTTAGGACTACCCCAAAGGCTGATAAGATGAACCTGGAAAGGAAGACGCCAGATGTTTAACCCGATGTTAACCAGAAAAAGCATTATGGCAATGGAGAAAGCCAAATACCCAAAATTAAGCCCCCTGCGAGCTTTGCCTCTTATACAGAGGCTTCCGATTGTACTGATCACGTTAAACTATAAAAAGTGCTCATTCCAGTTATCCTCATGGAAACCTATCTACAGATCAGAAAATGACCGAAGATGGACAAATCGACTGACACCAGATTGGCCAAGAGCGAGAGGCATTCTTTTTTTTGTGTGTGTGCATTCTCTTTTCCTTAGATACCCATTTTTGTACCCAATAACTCCCCAACCGCAGGATTGACAACCCCCACCCGGGAGATCCGCCGGCCTGCATTTTGAATCGCGCGCTCGTTCCTTGTTACGTTCTCCCTCTCCAAACGCACCATCCGGGCTTTCCGATCGGGGGGTGTATACCCGGTGGCCGCTCCGAGGGATCGGTTTGCCACCGAGCGTTTCCTCCGAGACGAAGTCCGGGTGCCCAAAGTGAGAAACTCCGAACTCGATTCCATCGTTTCGTTGAGAGACTGCGGGGATCTCGAAGAGGTCCCGCCTTCGCCATTAGGGTCGGGGCGGCCAGAGCCGCTCGAGCCGCTACGGAGAACCACCATCTTACTCGTCTCCCTCTCAACTGTCTCCGAATTCTGGCGCCACAACTCCGAGCGCCACCTCGTCACCAACCGTCCCCGGATCCCTCCGCCGCTCCGTCCTTCTTTCCCGCGGGGTTAATTTTCATGCAAGCCGTGGCTCGGCGATCCCTCCCGATTCGGAGGCCTGGGACGGCCTCGGCTTGACGAGGTTACCCTCGGCGGGATCACTTCTATCTCGGCGCTAGTTCCCCCTCCCGTTAAATAGATCCGCTGCCGCGGAAGGACACGGCGCGCGTCCTGCGACTCAAAAGTTTTTTTTGGCGCGTGGCAACTTGAAGTGCGGCTTGTTTTCCTCCGCTCCGATTGGTCGGCGCTGCGGCACGCGGAGGTTTGCTGCTCCTGCCCGCGACACTCAAATAGGAAACGCTCAAAACTTGCACGACTCCCTGAGCAAGGCGCGTTTTCTATACCAACCACCACCAGCTCACTATGCTTGGAAGCTCCCCAAAATTCACACGTATACGTCCTCTAGGAATACATATAAAGTTGCACTTGTAGGTGATGTACTCGCAAGGGCAAGGCAAAACACTATGCTGATGGAACAATTTTATGCAAACCGGATTAAAGCTTGTAGCAAACCTCCCTCCAACCTGGATTTCAACGCCTATGCACTGGAATCTCCTGCCCGTTGAGCTAATCGGAATACATCAATTACCAGAGGAAGCATATTTACGCTCTTTTTTGCCATATAAAAGGCGATCCCGTGCCTTATTAAGCGCGGTTCTTGGCAACACGCATTTTGAACTAAGCATGTAAAGGTTTTAAGCCGTTTTGCTCGTTATCACCAAAACGGCTCTCTGGAAGAAAAAGAATCGCCTTTCCCATATAATTTTGCTTTGCTGTTCGAAGAGCAGAAGGGAGAGAATGCAATCCTTTCCCGCAAACGAAAGGTGCCAAGGCAGCTTCCATCTGAAAATAAAAGTTCTTGCTTTGGTCACAGCCAGTTAAAAAAATCTGCTGCAAAAATAAAATCACTTAATCCTCTTTTTGCCTCCTCTAAAGATACTCCCATGACGCTTTCTCGTGAGGAATCGCCCACCATTTTGCCTATTTTAAACAATTGCATCGAGATTGTAATCAGCTGGGAGAATCAACTTGTATAAGGAGGCCCAACTTCTCTATTGGCCTGTAAAAAGTCAAAATAAGTTTGCTTCTTGGCAATGCATTGGAATGGCACACAGCGCTGAATTGGACTGGGGTGGTCCATCAGAGTTAATTTTCTGCTAAAAAAGAAAAAAGAAACCAGCCCCACTCAATACACAACAGTTTTATAGTCCCACCATGGGATCTCTGGATTGCTGGGATTACTCCTTACTGTTCCCACGGAGCCAAATAGAGCTTGCATCCAGGGTCCCGCACAATTTAAGAGAATCAGGGCACTAACATGGAGTAAGCTCTAACTTATTTATTATTTATTATTTATTTAATTAAATTTATATACCGCCCCATTCCGAAGACTCGGGGCGGTTCACAACACTAAAAACTTTAAAAAACTTTAAAAAACCCTTTAAAAACCCCTAAAAACTTGTGTCCCTTTAAGCAAAGCAGTATCCCCTTAACATTATTCCCTAACCAAGCAGTCCTCCCACAGCAGTTAAAAATAATTGAAAATGTTTTCTTACTGAAGAGACGTTGGCAAAGTCAAGAACGCCAATTCTCAAGTGAACTATTTTTCTTAATCCGATGAGAAAGTTGACTCTTCTTTACAACCCCAGGGAGAGCCTTAAAGTATTCTCTTTCAGTTAACAGGTGGGACTTAGCTAATCACTTTACCTTTCTGCCAGGAAAGGGCTTCACCTGTTTGATTTCTACATACCCACCTGTTGTTAAAGCCACAGAAGCAAAGCCCTGCAGAATTACTTAAAAGGTGGAATTACATGCGCTAATAGTAACAGCAGCAAATATTTTGTTGGGGTTGTATTTATATTTTTAGGTTCTTCTGAAAATTAAAAAGCCCTTTTCCAAGGTGATAATGAATTAAATTACTGTGGGCGACTAACAATCAAATTTTAGTAAAACCTATAGAACAAATATAAACGCTGGCAAGCATGAAAAAGCAAGGGATCTCATTCTCTTCTACCTTTCCCAGTGTTAGATCAGTTTCCAGAACTGGATCTTGGCATAATGTATCCCAAGAAAGATAATTGGAGCCTGGTCATTTATGCCTCCAGTGAGAACTCTGGTTGAACTACTCAACAATCCATTGGTTTGTTTTCTTGGCTGTTCACGAAACACTATTTAGAAGTATTTCTGAGGCTTTATTCCTAGGCAAGTGTAAAATAAACCTCTCTGACTTTGCGCCCTTTATGTGTCCTAGGGACAATTTCCAGACTTCCCAGTAGCCCAAAAACCATTGGTTGCAAATTGTAGTTCCAACACACTTAGAAGGGAACGGATTTAGAGTCTGATGTTTATGCTTATAAACTTTAGCACGGACACATACTGGAGAAGACATAACAATGAAACAGACCCTCCTTTACTTACAATGAGCACTTCTAAACAATATTGCAGTAAAACAGGAGGGAAGAGTGTGGGGAAATCAGGCTTCATAGAATGAATGAGCTGGAAAGGACCTTGGAGGTCTTCTAGTCCAGCCCCCTGCTCAAGCAGGACAACCTATATCATTTCAGACTAATTACTTTCTAGTTTCTTCTTTAAAAACCAGTGATGGAGCACCCACGATTTCTGAAGGCAAGATGTTCCCCACTGTTAATTTGTCCCCACTGTTAGGAAGTTTCTTCTTAATTCCAGGTTGCTTCTCTGTTTGATTAGTTTAACTGACACTAACTCGAAAACGATAAAGCGCTTTGTTAATTCGCGGCTTCTGCCTTCTCCCAAGAAAGTCTTTGCCCTAATAAAAGAGTTGGCGTCGCCTTTAGGGGAGACCTGGAGAGAATTTAATTCTAAGCACACGCAGACTGGAGTTGCCACAATCCCGCATAACCGCTTCGCCTCCTTTTGGCTCGGTCGGGTCGAGCAGCCTTGCAATGCAGCCGCGTTTCCGGGGGGAAGGCGTTCCTTGTAACGCGTCCCCCCAGGACGTTCGGAACCGCACGCGTGGAGCGATGCTTCTTCAACCGCCCTCCGATGCCAGAGACGAGCGGCTTCTTGTTGAGGCTTTCTCCGGGAAATGAACCTCTTAATCCTTTCCCTTGGCCAGAAAACAACGGGCTTCAATGGCGGGGGTGGCGGCCGTCCTGGCCGGTTATCACCCAGTCGTCTCTTCTCGCTCCGTTTGCGTCTATACGAGCTGCTATTGGTAAGAAAGGGTGCCCGTATTATAAAACCCAGCGATCGCCGTTATAGTTCCAGAAAGTCTTAATAGGGCAGCCGATGCCAGTCTGTCAAAAGTTCCTCCAGCCCGCCAAACAATCCGGAAGCATTTTTGAAAGAACATTTTGATTTATTAGGTGCTGATTAATAGATGCAGAATAACACAACACATTACAATTAGTCACTAATATAAAACAAGGAGCCTATTTAGTCAAATTGATGTTACATCTTCAAAGCTACCCTTCGTTTTTCCTCCATCCAGGTTTGAAGTCTTTGTTTATTTTTCTTAATCGGAATTTCATTTTTGGTATCTCTGGTAAAAAGGTATGTGTATACAAAATGTATGCATACCCTGGCAGAATTAAACCCTGATTCCAGATAATTTATGATCATTTGTACAATTGTGTAGAAGAGAGAACGAATTGAATAAAATGTGGGAATGCAGAATAACCTTGAAAAATTAAGATTTTAGTACCAGAAAAGCACAGAAACTTGAAAGTATGTGAGCTCATGTTTTTATTTCTCTATAGTGAAGAAAATATCTGGAAACTTTGTGAACATATCCGAAGCAAGAATCAATACCCTTTAGAAGAATTTTATGCTCTTTTCATTTCCAATGACAGAAAGATGGTGAGTTGAGATGTGTCGGTGGAAACCAACAACTGCCTTAATTGTTAGGATCAAAAGCTGTATGAAGCTTTAGATTCCCCATTGCTGACAATTCTAATATCATAATAACCGTTTTGGTCTAACAGTTAAAGCTAGATGGCTAGAAATTCAGAAACCATGAGTTCCAGCGCAGTCTTAGCTGTGAAAGCCAGCTGAGTGACCTTGGGCCAGTCACATACTCTCAAGCCCAACTCATTTCACAGGGTTGTTGTGGGGAAAATAGGAGGAAGGTGTGTTGGATATGGTCATCACATTGAGTTATTTGTAAAAATAATAGGATACAGATGAATAAAATTTAAAAAAAATGCTTTGCTTAGCAGAAATTTTGCTTCCAGTTGTGGTGATAAAAAAATGTAAATGTAGATATACTTTCTCAATCCAACGAGGAGAATAAAACACACATCTTTTTTCCTATATTTCTATTTTATCAACTGTAGCTTGTGTTCTTAAAATTCCCACAGTTTTAAAAGTGGGTTGTGACTGCAGTACAGGTAAATTACAACTTATAATCCTGATCCAGACGTAGTGATTCAGTTCAGGTATTCTGCTTAACCAGCAGTGCAGCACAATGTATGAACTCACTAACCTAGTCAGTACTGGGGCTGGAGAGTCAAGAGTTCTAAGTCCAAACTGTACTTGAACAATTGAGTCAAACTACCTTTCCTGATCTGTCATGTTGTACGCATTGGGAGATTCATTCATTCAATCATCCATAGAAAGGTGATGGTGGTGTAGAACAGCCATAAGTGTAATTTACTCTAATGCAAAACTCGCTACAGAGGCCTGGCAGTCACACGACACAGTTCTCAAATACACAAGTTTTGCAGGCTGCTGCTGACTTAGCCAATAGGGAAGAGTCATCGATGTAACAAAGTTTGACAGTTCTGTTTTGCAACAATAGGTCATATGTTGAGCTATTGGTGTTTCCCCAGATGGAAGTTATTGACCCAGCTAGTGTAATTGTGTGCTGCTAGAACCAGTAACTCTATCTAGTTAATCATTCACTTAGCTAACTATGTAAATATAATCCAATGTAGCAGCATAAATGGCTGGGGAAGGGCCAAGTCAAAATCTTTAAAATGCAAAAGAGTGTCTTTGTTATTGTTACTGTGTTATTTGAACAATGCATAATTTACAAAATAGAAGCAGGCAGAGAGGAGTTGTAGAAGGAACAGTAGGGAAATAAGTGCTGGACATAAGAAAAGGATAGGCATTTATTTCACTGTCATATTTTTGGAGGGAGGAAACTATTGAGCTTATGATGCCAGAAAAATAATTTGTATTGATGTTACAGCCACAAAAAACACCCTTGGATATTTACATGACATTTGTTGAAAATGTATTAGCTATTAGTTGATGGGAGTCTTAGCTGTTAAATTACTTTAACTATGTTATTTGTAACCTACAGGTACCACTTTGGAAGCAGCAGGCAGGGTGTGAAGATCAGCCTGTGATCTGGGTGAACAAAGCTACGTTTTCTTTGCCCCGTTTCCCACTGCCCCTACCATTTTTTTACACGTATCTTTGACAACCAGATCAGTGAAATGTACTGGTGTGATTTTAAATGTGATTTTAAAATGTTTCTTCAGCCAGTATGACGGTTACGTTGGTGAACCAGGAATAGAGATACCAAGATCTAGTCTATACTCAACCATAGAAATTCCCTGGGTGACTTTGGGCCAGTCACTCTGGCTCAGCCAACCTATATCACAAGGTCATTGTTTGGAGGGACGATGGGAAGAAGGAGCACTGTGCATGCTACCTTCAAGTCCTAAACAAAAGGGAGGAGATACATCTGGTGAACAACAATGTTCACTGAATGAGTTGAATTTGAAGTCCCATCATTTTCAGCTGTTCTATTTGGGTGATCAGATTGTAGCTTAATGTGCTAAGTTATGAATGAGTTTTTAAAACAGGAATTCATTCCATAAACCAGCTGCATATATTAAACTAGGAATGTGTTTCCTGGTTGGTTTGCATTAGAAAATCACCCATACCAAAAGGCTGCAAAACCTTGGTTTGATATTGATATAATCTTGGTTAATTCTAAAATGATTTAACTGCAGTTTACCGACTTGAATGAAAAGACATTCTTGGTTTATTCGTTTTCCTGTGCAAATGGTCACATGAAATCTTAAATCTCATACGTAGCTTAGCTATATTTGACTTTGAGCTTAGATCCAGGGCTGCTTTGCACCAGGACAATGACAAAACGCTCAAATAATGCATGTTAAACTCTTCAGAATGATCCATTCTATGATTCAGCTGGCTAGCATTGCTTGTATACCACAGCGAAGAAGGAACCCAGTAACTAAAAATGAATAAATTATATAACATATTGTTGAATTGGGTTTTGCATGTAGCAATTTTTTCAGCTTCCCCGAGTTCTCATTCTCCATCTTTTCTTTTCAGGATTACCATGTTATTTTGCTACACGTGTCGAATGGAAACCAGAACTTTATCTATGATCTTGATACTGTCCTACCTTTTCCATGCCCTTTTGATACTTACATTGAAGAGGCTTTCAAATCAGACGGCATTATTAACCCTGAATTTCGAAGGTGGGGATATCAATCACAAACATTCCCAGCATAGCTTTAATAGCAGTGAGACTTGGGTGTGCCAGAGTTAGCCTGACATGTTACAGTTCATAATTTGAGGGTGTTATTGCATCAGCCTGGAGAAGTGGAAAACTCTCCGTGACTATAAATTTCAGGTGCAGAGTTCTATTAATCTGTTAATGGAGTACAACATGTGAACTAATAAAAACCTTTTTGCACTAACGCCAAGAACGCATCTCATGAAATGAATAGCACATTTTTAAAAAAACTTCTTTTTACTTTTAAGCCCAGAATATAATAAAATAATGTAGTTTGTAATCTATTTCAAAATAAGTTCTCTTCAATAGCATTTATTTACCCTTGGTTGAACTCTCACAATCTGTAACTTAGAAGTAAGTCCCGTTGAATCTGTAGCTTATGAACTGTATCAAGACCATTGCTTACTTAATCATACAGGTAGTCCTTGACTTAACAACTGGCCACTTAGCTACTGTTTGAAGTTAACCACAGGCTCCCCAAAAGCTACTTAAGACCCAGTTTCAACATTACAGTGGCTGCACCACCCTTGAGGTCATTCGCCATTATGGCCAACTTCAGGGATGCTGTAGTACTAGTCTCCAGCAAGCAAGGAGAGATCAGGCCAGCTTTCAAGCTGCTATAGGATCCACTTTCTTACAGACCCAGCCTCACAGCAAACTCATTGCCAAACTTGTATGGGCATCCCAGGGCTCTTCCATCCCTGAGCCGCCCTGTGTTCCATTTAACAATCCTCATATTCAATGAACAATTGTTATCAGGGAGAGCAGAGTGTGGGATCATTAACCAAGATCTTTTCAGTTAGCCACCGTTCTGACATGCAATCATAACATGCAGGCACCACCTGTAACTTGACTGCATTAGCCACCATGGACTAGGTATAAACTGGCTTGTGAGGTAGAGTGGCTGGATGGACACAACTGCTGGACCAACCAAAACACTTTATAGCTGGGCATGGTTGGCAAATTCATCCAATGGGTTTCTTTCACATATATAGAATTCCTTGTACTTTTACCTTTGGCTTAAATTTACACTTACCTGTAAAATATTCCTATTTAGTGTAAAATGTCAGCCATTCGCAGTTAATTAACACAAGGCGAGTCTGATGCTGAACAGCAATTTAATACTTGATTTAGCTGTAGTTGAAAATGCTTGTGAGATACTCAGCCTTCTGCTTTCTGAGATAGGCAGCGCTGATCAATTACTGTGAATGTTTGTCTCCCTTAGGAAAGTCAGAGTGGTTCGAGCTGATGTGTATCTGAAGACTTTTGCATCTGACCGATCGCACATGAAAGATGCCAGCGGGAACTGGCTGAAATCTCCTCCCCCATATCCATGTATTGAAACAGCAGGTAAATCACAAATTTTAATTTTCCACACCCAAACTACAGTAGATCTCCTGTTAATACTGAGTTTAAACATTGCAGTAAGGTGTGGTTTGTTTCTATCGAAAAAGCGTTAATTGGTTGAGTTTTTACAGTGTAAAACAATAAGTCTCCAAATGTGAGTTTGATTCGTAGGGACTCGTGATTATTTCCAAGACTTGATGCAGCAATTGCTTTGTATCCAGAATGGTGTTTCTCAACCATGGCAATTTTAAGATGTGTGGAGTTGAACTCCCAGAATTCCCCAGCCAGTCTGAGAAACAATAATCAGAAGATTCCAAATTCAGAGAGTAGGTATTGCATTTTCTTAGTTTAATTCATCTCATTTTTGCAGTTTCGGCAACACAGTTCTTTACTCAGCTCCTTCCTTACTCCCTGCTAGAGTTTAGATATGGATCTGTCCTGAGCTTCCAAAGTCTTAATGGAATGGTGGCTTAAAGGGCAACAAGAGTCTAGGAACATCTGGAGGACTCCATTCCTTCATGGAGCAATGTTGGCTTTGCCATTTGGAAATGAGTCTTAGAAGAAGAAAATTGAAACTGAAAATAGTTGCATATCATGAAAACTCAGCCTCTTTTCTTTACTCTAAAGCAGACAATGTTTTCTCTGCTCCAAAAAACTTAAGTAACATTCAATGCTTTTTTTTTTTCTTTTAAGATTACAAGATGAATCTGGATGACTTTATTAGTATGAATCCAGATGCAGGCTGGGGTTTTGTGCTGAAACTCCCTGATTTTGTGCAAGAATTTGGCAGTCAGAAGTATGAAGAAGAATAATGAAGAATTAAAGTACGTATATAGATTTGCTAAGCTATTTGTATATTGCCGTGGTTAAAGTTGGAATAATGTTAATTGTGTTGCAGCAAATAAAAATGAACTTAGAAAATAAAACTTTACTTTTGAAAATGTATGACATGAAAGAGAGCCAGTTTGGTGTACTGGCTAGAAACCAGGAGACAATAAGTTTTAGTTCTGCCTTCGTGTTCTGACCCGGCTCCCAAACGCGAACAAACCCTCTGTAGTTATACAGATTTTCCCTTTATTAGGGGCGCCAGCAGCCCCGGCAAAAAGTCTCTCTCTCACAATAAGCTATCAAGTCTGTCCAGCAGGGAGATGAATAGCTATCTGCCACACCTATTCATCTCTACCCGCTGCCTTTTATCCTCAGAGCTAGGGTGGAACTTTGCTAGCAGTGGTGACTCTTCCGTCCCAAGGATCGGCCCATAGTTTTCCACTGTTCTCCTCTCCTCGCCTTCTGCGCATCCGCGTGTGAGGCACTTGACTCATCTGTTCCTCCTCTTCCTCATTAGCCATCTCCAGACCTGGGGGCTGTAGACTCTCCAACTGAGGGCTGATGGATGGCCCAGGCTCTGCCTCTGTCTCTATCTCTGACAGCTCCATTCCCTCTTCCCCCTCGGAGCTCTCAGGTTGCCTTGATGCTGGCCCTGACTCCCACACCGCCTCATCTGATTCAGCTGTTGGAGTGGACAGTGGCCAGCAGGCCACAACACTTAGGCCTGAAAGCTGGTTGGGTGACTTTGGGCCAATCACCAGGAAACAGTAAGTTCTAGTCCCACCTTAGGCATAAAAGCTGGTTGGGTGGCTTTGGGCCAGTCACTCTCTCAGCCCAACCTATCTCATAGGAATGTTGTAGGGGAAAAAGAAGGAAGGAATATTATGTGTGTTCACCACCTTGAGTTATTTAAAAGGTGATAAAAGCGGGATTAAAAATAAATAAATTCAAACTTATTCTAAGGTTAGATTCATTTTTTATATTATCTACAATGTTTTCTAATCACAAAATCTATATATTTCATTTCTTTTCTGTCTCATGCAAAAAGTCTAAAGGGGTTTCCAATCAGCATTAAAATTAAGTCTTTAATGAAAACTGAATTTTATCATCTCAGCAAGTTCCATCATCTTCACCACCCATTTTTTATTATGGGTATTGTCAAATCTTTCCACTGTTACGCATATAAAAGTTTTACTGCTGTTATCATACATAAAAAAATAGTTCCCAGAGTTTTTTCCCCCAACTTTTTTACAATCAGTCCCAAAAGAAACATCTCTGGTTTCAGTTGCATATCAATCTTTAATATCATCTAGATTAATGTACATATTTGAAACCAAAATAACTTTTTTGAATGGCCACCAAGTATGATTAAAAAGTCCCCTCTTGTTGTTCACATTTCCAGTTATGAATTTTTGATGTTAAGAGATCCTGGAAACATGAGTTAGGACTAATGCAGTGGCCTGTCACTAGATGTCAGTCTTTACTTAAAGTCTCTCAGTAAAGCAAAGCTGTAAGAAATTGTTGGTTTCTTTGGTATCTTTTTTCTCTTCTAGTGGATAGTTTAATAAGAGTCATAACGATCAACAAACCTCCTTCAGAGGACTTAGTGACTTATTTAAGTATTAGGCACCATCATATGTTACACAGCGTGTTGCCACAAAAACCAACATGACTGGCTTATCATAAGTCTTCAACAATTTTGCTCCTAAGAACTCATGATGTTTTGAGGTTCTTGCCTGACTCAAGTGAGAACTTGGGCGTAAATCATTTGCATCTCATCAGATATGGGGCATTTAGTACCGACATATACACTCATATATATTGTCACTCACTTTGACTCTTTGTGCCCTGATGAACATCATTTTAGTTGGCTGTTGGCTTAGAGTTTGGGTGGATCCCTCTGGTTGGCATGAGTTAATGGGAGTTGATCTGTTGGGCTTGATGGGTTAGGTAGCAGTGTCTCACTGGCGATAACCCGAGGAAGATACGGCAGGAGATTAGGAACAGCTCACTGTGGGGAAGATGGTTTTAATGGGTTAGCTCTAGTCTGCATTCCAGTGTTAAGTCATGTCCCAACTCTTCGCAGTCCCATGGACCATAGTGCACTAGGCTCCCCTGTCCTCTCTTGTCTCCCAGATAGTGCCCAAATTCATGTTTTTTGCTTCAATGACACTATCTAGCCATCTCATTCTCTGCCAAGACTTCCTTGGACCAAGTTTTTGGTCTCGAGCTCCTCTTACAGAATGCCTGGTCTGTCTGAAATAAAAGCTTCCCACTCATGATTTCACTGCCACATACCCTGGCAAGTGTAAATGTCATGGCATGTATAACTGAGACCTGGTTGGGCATTGATGGGGGATCCTCTCTCTTGCAGCTATATCTACATTAAATTTAAATAAATTCAGCTATGGCATCAGTGCAGCGCCTAGGTAGGGCTGGAGAAGTGTGACTATTGTCATCCAGGGACTCTTGTGGAACATTGCATTGCTCATAACTGATAAAAGAACCTGTTGTGGCTCTAGTGACAAAAGGGATGACTGCTAATATTCCAGACTTTAGTTTCCTAGACTTAAAGATACGTGGAGTCTTCAACCTGCTTTTTCTGGTTCCAGAGACAGATTGCTTAGGAGTTCATGGCCACCATGGCAACCATAGACTTGACCAAATCATTGAGGTCCTGGCACATTGGTCATTCTTGCATCAGAACATAACAGGATAACAAGAGTTGGAAGAGACCTCGAAGGTCTTCCAGTCCAGAGGTCTCCAAACTTGGCAACTTTAAGACTTGTGGACTTCAATTCCCAGAATTCCTCATCCAGCCGTACTGGCTGGGGGATTCTGGGAGTTGAAATCCACAAGTCTTAAAGTCGCCAAGTTTGGAGAGCCCTGTTCTAGTCCAAACCCCTGCTCAAACAGGGGACCTTTTGTCATACATTGGGTCTGGTTTTGCCTTGAGGCAGCGGCAACATGATCTGAATAGGGGAGAGATTAACATAGCCCTTTGCCAGGGGCATATCCTTCTGTGTCTACTTGGGAGTTCTCCATTTTAGAGGGTGGACCGAGGCCCTGATACATAATTTGACTCGGGCCTTGGTCATCACTTGGAATGAAAGAGCGATGATGGTTTGGGATCAGATTGCTTCTGTGTGGCTTCTCCCCGCTCTTGGATCCCAGAGTCCACTGGGTTTCCAAGGAACGTCAAGAAATGAATCAGGAAAAGAGTTGACTAATGCATTTACAGGGAAAAGATAAGTGATCAACCTGAGTAAGGGCCTTTATTAAGCACTACCTTGTGACTATAACGGGCAAATAATTTCTTTGTTTTTACTATGTCTGATAATTGCCAGCCAATGGCCTTAATTGAACCCTAGCTCTCTTCAGAAAAGGGGCTGGAAGAATGCCTACAAGTCCACTGCAGGGAATATTTGAAGCATTTGAGAAATGAAATTGGTTGGCTCTACTCCATGTTGACTAGTTGCACCAGTCTGGTGGAATTGATTGAAGCACCGTCCTACTAAGCTATTTGGGAGCAGTTTGAGCTACCGATCTCAAGTCTCAAGGACAGTTGATCGCAAGCTGAAAATAGAAATCAGCAACGTGATGTGGCTGGCAAAATGCAATTTTACACTGCATTGATAGAATAGCATCCAGATCACGGAAAGTACTATTTCAGCTGTAATCTGCATTATTTGAATCTGCTTTAAGTCATGTGTGTAGATTGCAGTTTAATGAAGATTCAGGAAAAACGGACAGTTGCAGAGAAGGGCAACAAAGATATCAGGGGACTGGAAAATCTTGTGAGGACAGACTGAGTGTGTTAAGCTTGGGAAAAGACAGTCAAGGGTATTATGACTGATCAAATTCAGTTGTTTAACATCTCAGATTCTGGGCAAATGTTCAGGGGAAAAATCCTAATGTATGAACAAATCAACAATAGATCCAAAGACCAAGCAAGGCTGTGAGCTCTCTGATGGATTTTTACTTATTAAGAAAATATATATGACTGCCCAACCCATGGTGACTCCAGACAGTTTACAGAAGTAAAGGCTCAAATACAAAACCCAATAACCCACTGCAACCCCCGTGGTGGCAACAGTCAAGCAAACCACTTGATGGGCTCTGTATCACCCTGGGATCCCAGGCTCACTGACAAAACGATGTCTTCAGGGCTCTTGGAAAGAGTATGAAGGCCTTGAGGATTATGTTCCACAGGAAGGGAGCCACCACGGAGAAGGCCCTTCTTGGTTGCACTAAATGGAACTCCTTAAGAAAGGTGACCTCTAAAATATCTACAACTTCCTTGGTCTGGTGTAAATTCTTCCGTAGTGAATGCTTTAATCTGGATTCCTGCCCTGAACCGAGACGTAAATGTAGCCTAAGGAGCCCTTTTCAGTTCTACAGGATAAGAGAGGCATCTGTTGCATTGCAAAAATATATTTTAACATAGCAGTTTATTTTCTCTAAGCTTGGAATAATTTATAGAGGCATATTTAATGTGACTTCTTTTCTTGGATCAGCATGTTGCCTGTTCCTGTCATTTGGATTTATTTTTATTTTTTTTTAGCTTCTCTACAATTCCCAAATCTCAGAAGCAAATCTGAGTTTGCTTTGCACCTGGTTTTCTTCTTGCCAATGTTTTATGACCAAACTCAATAACCTTTAAGTGTTTTGACATTAGCTGAGTAATGAAACATCTCAGGAAGAAAACCTAGTTCTGCAAATGCCTGATATTTCAACCTCGAGCTACACATATTTCTAAAACTGCATTATAGATTTATATTCCACCTTGTCTGCACAACTCGAGGCCACGTACAGAATGTGCCCAACTCCTATTTTCCTACAACAGCCTTGTGGTGTGAGTTGGGCTGGGAGTGATTGGTTCAAGGTCAAACAGCCAGCTTTCATGACTAAGGTAGGACTAGAATTTATGTTCTTCTGGTTTCCTGTCCAACTCCTTAACTACTAGTCTAAACTGGCTGTCAAAAGTAATTTATTCTAGGGAAAAAATGTTCCCCTATTCTGAGTCAAAAATCATGGTTTTCAAAGTACAAGGCTTATGGTAAAATAAAAATTCTGGCTGATCAGGTTTAGGGATTTTCGATCAGAGATGGGCAACTATGACTTGATGACAAGTGGACTTCAACTTCCAGAATTCAGCAGGGCTGGCTGAGGAATTCTAGGAGTTGAAGTCCACAGGACATAAAATTGCTATAGTTGCCCATCCTGGTTTAGATGGTAGTTTTGGAAGTCTTAAGCTGTTTTGAAGGGAGATATGTGACCTTTTTGCAAATGAAATAAAATAAGAAGCAAGAAATTTATTGTTTCAGCAAGACTAACCTGCCTCTCTGAGTTCAGAATTCTTTATTTACTTATTCAAGATAAAATCAGATAATGTTCAGACACAGTGGAACTATTTATTTCATTTATGGGTAGATGGGAAGGATTCCATCAGAACAAGATTTTTGTACTACATCCAATGTGGAATTAGCAGTTGTATACTTTTAGCAGGATAGGAGTAAGCAGTCATTCTTAGTCCATAATAGTCAATCCATGCCCCATTCGTCATTGTATCAGAAGTATTTCCTTACCTGAACAGAGAAACAGAATGACCAAAATATGTCGATAAAGACTCAGGCATCCAGGCCAAAGGTGTCTAAAGGTTGCATCATGACATCTGGATCAAACTTGGTTAATCTGAGATGTTTTGTTGCTCATCCAACAAAACTGACTGATGAAGTTGCTTGGATGAGCAATGAAACGCCTCAGATTAACCAAGTTTGGTCCAGTTGCCATGATTCAACCTTTAGACAGAATAACCCAAAGTGGACAAAAAAGCAGTGGGTACTTCCAACTTCCTGCCAGCTTCCCCAATGAAATAAATTGAATAAATATAACAAAATTGTTCTTCCAAGCTTGGACAACATACTCAAATTCCCAGGCAGAGGTGCAAAATCTTGGAAGTTGTATTCCATCATATCTAGAGGCCAGTAAACTGAGAAGGCTGGTGTATGCACTCACAACAATTAACCTGCATCTTCATTCCTGAAAAGTATAGTGACATGTTTGTGTGTTCCTATAAAAAATAGGGAGAGAAGGGTAATGAATGCCACTTTCTGACATTTTGAAACCAGGAGAAGCTAAAGCAACAGAAATGCCAGTCTTTTATTTTATGAATATTTTATTCATAATTTCAGTGTCAAAAACAGTTTACAAAAAGGGAACGAAAATAATTGCTACTTGTACCAAGCAGTTGTCGAATAGTTGAACATGCAAGAAAAAGAATGTGCAAAATTTATACAGAAGGATTTTCAGTAGCCTGCAAAAAGGCTGCACAAAAGGATTTTTAAAATTACAAGATGAGGTTTGGGGTTTTTTTTATCTTTATCACCCCTGTATGCTATTTCAATTTAAAAAACCTTCTTAAACAAATATAGGCACAGAGAGAGAGAGAGAGAGAATTAATGCTAATTAAAATCTAAAATAAAAATGTGTGAAAATAAAAAATAAGAGTAAAATATTGATTTAATGGACCATTGGGGAGTGTGCCTATTAAATCTGAATTTGCATAACTAAAGTAGCATAATTTGCAGTAAAACCTCAATTTACCTGACATATCCTCTACTAACTGGACAAAATGGATATTAATCTGTTAAACGGGAGTGAAATCTAATAGGAATCCAGTATTTGTGCAATGCACTCGGAGTCTAAACTTAAACCAAGATCCATTAAATTATGGGCTCACTTTTACTCATTTTGGAACCGAGTTCCTGGCATTATGTACAGCAAAATTTGTAACATTTGACAAGACTGTGCATGAGTCGAGGCTTTGTTCTAAGTTATTGTTGATTTAACCATGGTTTGCTAGCCAAGCCACAAATGGCTGACTTCATGTATCCTGCTACACTATAAGCTACAATATGCAACCCTTTCATGGCTGGATTCTTGAAACTAAGCTCACAGATTAATACAATAAGTGATATAACAACTTAGCCTGGTGTTTCCCAGCCTTTAAAACTTTTAAGAAGTGCGGAGTTCAGAAATTCTGGGAGTTGAAGCCCATACCTCTTAAAATTGCTGAGGTTCAGAAATGTTGGCTTAGCCTAACGCCTATAATTGTAGGAGCAGAAAATACGATCGGTGTAGGAGGATCTTCTTTACCAGATCTCTTCAAGAAAGAGAAATAAATTACATAATAGCACAGATGGACCTTTTCAACAGAGTAAGCCCTGTCCTATGGCAGTAGGATAGACCCTCCCTCTTGCCTTTCAAACATCGTGGATCCTATAGTATTTATAAGAAGGTCACTGAGACCAGTATTTATAATTGTGATAGGATCTAAACCAACACTCCAGAAAAGTCCTTTTAGAATAGATTTTCTGCAGATTTTCCCAGCTCTGATCTAACCCCCATCTTTTTTTTAAAAAAAAATCTCAATCTGTCCCCACCCACCCACCCAAAAAAAGAAGAATAAAGAATAATTTAAATAGGAGGATGCAAGAACTGGAGTAAAAAAAATATTTCAAAGGTCTTTCTGATATGCCACCTGGTTCCTACCACTG
Organism: Oxyrhabdium leporinum; assembly: GCA_032468155.1. Taxonomy (NCBI): domain Eukaryota; kingdom Metazoa; phylum Chordata; class Lepidosauria; order Squamata; family Cyclocoridae; genus Oxyrhabdium; species Oxyrhabdium leporinum. The sequence continues at coordinate 50,837 of JANHFL010003493.1, read as the reverse complement.
AATAACTAGTGAACATAAAGTACTAACAAAACAGCAAAGTGCTAAGGAGCCATTCCAGAAGGCAGATTCAATTTATGACCACAATTGAGCCCAAATTTTCTGTCACTAAGTGAGACACTTGTTAAGTGAGTTTTGCCCCGCTTTACAAGCTTTCTTGCCACAATTGTTAAGTGAATCACTGCAGTCGTTAAGTGAGTTGAATGAATCCAGCTTCCCCATTGTTTCTCAGAATGTTGCAGAAGGGGATCACGTGACCCTGGGACACTGCAACCGTCATAAATACGAGTCAGTTGCCAAGCGTTTGAATTTTGATCACATACCATGGGGAGGCTGCAATGGTCACCAAGTCATTTTTTTTCAGTGCCGTGGTAACTTCAGTCATTAAAGGAAGTGTTGTAAATTGAACAGTACCTGTACTAAATTCAGCATTGTAAGATTAAACATTACAAGACTTCCATGATCAAACATTCCTGGAATAAAGTTTGAGTGCTAAAAATATGTGCTTTTTGGATAAATTTGGGAAACGATGACCAAATTGTTGTGGTTTTTTTTACTACTTGTGGCACATTTCCATGCAAAATGAACAATTAGAGCTTCTGCCAATAAGAATATTGTGGCCATTATCTTAATGCTGGGTCTTAATAGTTCTAATATGGCTCATTGGCTTAATTGCACTCTTTTTGTGTCATTTTGTATCCTGCATGGGGATGGTTAATAAATATCTCCAAAGTTTTGGATTATGGAAATGGGAAAAAAAAAATCTGGAATTACAACAGTTATTAGCCATCAGGTATTTACAGAATCTACTATAATGAAAAAGCATTTTATCTGACAAGTGTTTGAATTCGCTTCCATATTTTTTCCAGATTCCTCCTCCTTATCATCCTCAAAATAGTTTTATACCTCTTCTCATGGAAAAGATCCCAGAGGGGTTCACAAGAATATAAAAAAATAATCATTACAGAATGAAAACACTCCATTCAAAAGATAATAAGTGTTAATAGATATCTAATTTTTTAAAAAAAATAAATCAGTGCAGCTAATTCTCTTCTTTTTCTGCTGACCTGGATACTTTTATGGAAAGGAAAAAGACCTAGCAGTGAAAAGGTTTGAAGCGAACAATTAAAAAAATATTTTGCATTCTGTACATTATAGCAGAATTTTAGACTGCCGAATCTTAAACAGAAAGAACCACGGTAGGTGAAATTGATCGGACACTTCAAAGTCATAAAAGCATCATATGGACAGCGGGGCAGCATTTCTGCCAACAATTTAGCAAACAAGAAGAGCTGTTTTCACAAAGCACGGCAAGATATTGTGTCAAACTGCTCAAATGAACCATCAACTGGTTGCTGAGAAAAACGTGTCAAGGTAGTGGATGAATAGAAGCCAAAGAATTATCAAGATTTGGTAGATACTTTACTGCAGTTGGAAAATTCCAGGCCTATTTCCAAAAAAAGAAAAAAAGCAAGCAGGACATATATCTTTGTGTGTTTACTGTTGATTTGTAGAAAAGGTTAGTTAACTGGCTGGATGCCCTAATACTCTGGTGCAAACCAGAGATTTTGCCAAATGGTTTCCAGGAACATTTAGCTCAGGATCCTACTCCAGACAAAAGGTTCTAAGAGACCACCAGATTATTCTGGAATATGGTTTTTATCCCTGAACTTGGGTGAACATGTCTCAAAGTCCTAGATTCACTTCGAAGTTATAAAGTTAATATCCTATATAAGTGATGCAGAATATTATTAGCCTTCAAACAACATAGGTGCAACAATCAGCTTTTCTACAGTATAACATTGATGAGTTTTGCCCAATCAAAAAAATTAAAAATTTACCTCCTAGCCAACAAGTGTTTCGAGTAGCAGAGTTTTCAAACACAGGGTAGATACAGGTTGTCCTTGTCTTACGACCACAATTGAGCCCAAAATTTATATTGCTTAAGCGAGACTTTTGTGAAGTGAATTGTGCTCCATTTTACGACCTTTCCCCCCCCACAGTTGTTAAGTGAATCACAGCTGTTGTTAAAAGTTAGTAACCCGGTTGTTGAGTGACTCTGGCTTCCCCATTAACGTTGCATGTCAGAAGGTCGCCAGAGTTGATCACGTGATCCCCAGGTCACTGCAACGGTCATAAATATGAGTCCGTTGCCAAGCGTCCGAATGTTCATCGCGTGACCATGGCGATGCTCCAAATGTGAAAAGTGGCCCTAAGTCGCTTTTTCCAGGGCTGTTGTAACTTTGAATGGTCACCAAGTGATGTTGTAAGTCAAGGACGACCTGTATAGACAGTAGTATTTCACAGAGTCAGAAGACTAACAGATTTAGAGCCTGCGCGGAGTAATTTTTTTGAAAGTGAGTGGTACAGTAAATAAAAATGGCTTCACACACATCTATACACAAACACATGTTAAAATCCCCATTTCCCACAAGCACCTGCAGGAATCTGCTGTTGATGTAAGAATAATAGAAGTTGTGTCATGCCATAAGGTTTTTGCAAACCTCTACAAAAGGGTTGGGCCTTTTTCTCATGAGACTGCAACACTGCTTTCGTCATTTTGCACTCTTCCTGCAGCTGCCCACTGAGACTTTCTCGTTCTTTTTAATCCTCATTTGCATCTAATCTCCCAATCACAAAACCTTTTCCTTAACATTTGATACTACTTTATTCGCCCAAACGGGGCCTTCTTTCTGACAGACCCTATCTATTAAGCACATGAGCTTCCTATTTACTTACAGGTAGTCCTTGGTTAGCGACAATTGGGATTGGCAGTTGGGTTGTTAAGCGAGACTGTCACTATAAGTGAAACTGACTGTTTACAACCACAATGAAGAGCAGAATTTCCATTGCTAAGCAGAGAGGTTGTTCAGTGAGCCACACTCACTTTTACAACTTTTTTTTTTTTTTTGCCATGGTGGACAAGTTAATTGTTGCAGTTGTTAAGTGAATCACATGGTTGTTAAGTGAATCTGGCTTCTATTGATTTTGCTTATTGGGAACTAGCTGGGAAGGTTGCAAATAGCAATCACAAGACCCCAAGGACGCCACAATTGTCGTAAATACATGCCGGTTGCCAGGCCCAAAATTTTGATCATGTGATCAGGAGGATATTGTGACAATTGTTAACAAATGGTTGCTGTTGTACCTTTGCCATTAAACAGATGATTGTAAGTCAAGAACTACCTGTATTCCAGTCTGATTTCCTATTTTCCTGACCATATCAGCATCTCAAACCTTCAAACCCTGATGCAAACACCATGCCCATATGGGAATTTTCCCCACAATATAGTGGGAATGCCTCAAAGAGAAAGACTAAAGTAATGTCTTGGTGATTCAGACACTTTTTTCTCAGCTATAATGAAATCTGAATTTGAAACTAGAAATGCCAGTACTTGGATATGTAGCGTGCATGTACGGTATCTCTATTTCTTCTTAAAATCAGATATGTCTACACTCAGGATTCAAGCCCCATGTTAACAAATAGGAAGAGGCTTCCTAGCTGTCTCATCTTTTAGGGGGAAGGCTCTGGGTATAACCCGTGTGGCTTCACCAATTTCAACATCAAATGATATCGAAACTGCCAAACTGGGATCATGAGATCATAGGAACAGCCATTATGCCCTCTAGCATAAGGTGGTTATTCCTGGATTGCAACATGCGCAATGACCAGTAGATGGCAGTAAAGAGTTAGTTTAGAAACTGTGTCTCTTTGCTGACATCTAGTGGCTGCTCATATTTTGCAGCCCAGATACTGCAATCCTCATTGAGAGATGATCTTCCACACTTAAATTGCACAAAGATTGTTGGGTTGTTTTTTTTAAGATAATGAGTAAATGTATCTGCACTGCATGCAAGTTGAAAAACCAAAATATGTTTCTAAAAAAGGTCTACTCAAGTAGTTTATCCAGCTGCCTAAGCCGTATTTGCAACGTAGTCATATTTCAATGGTATCCAAGAATGACCTAGGGAAATTTCCAAATTTCCCAGAAGTTTGTTAAGTTACATTTAAATACCATAAAAAAGACAGCCAGATAAATTAAAATTTAAGGGTTAACAAAAAGCAGCACCAGGAATGCTACTATCAACAGATTTTTAAAAAAACCCACAAAACCCACACATCTCTTTAGATGATGTACAGAGGCTTCATACCACACACTGGTTTATTTGGAAAGCTGTTTCAGAGGTAGAAATTGGGATATTATTTTATCTGAATTCAGTTCATATTTTTTTTAAGAAAAAAGGGATATATCCTTGTAAATCTCTTTTAAAAAAAGTTGTAGGTATAAATATATTCTGCAAACAAATAAAGCGAAGTTGGGAACTGTTCCAAGTTTTAACCTAAATGTAGTGTATCATTCTTCTGGCTTTGAAAATCCAGAAGATATTTCCAAATATTTGCAGGGTGACTCTTCTTTGCATTTCCTAAATTGATTGTCCCCAAAAGTTTGCACACCAATTCTCACCAAGCTTAATATTTACAAAAATCTTGCCTTTTTACATATGTCCAACTAGGAGGCTATATTCTCTCAAGAGTCCAAGGCCACGAGATTATGGCTACTTCTGCCTCCTAAAAGTCTCTTGTCCTCTTTGACTCGGGAACAAACAAGTATTATTTACAAGTTATGATACAAACTGAGCCTTTCTGCTCAGCAGTGTAAAGTATCCCATCGAAACAGTATGATAGGTAGTGAAATTATTTGGGAACTCAGAATCTGAACAAGTTGATAAAGTCTTGTGGCGAAAGAGCAGTCAAGCAGCTTTCTGGGTTGTTAGCCGTACAGGGGTGATCGGTTCCCTACAAAACAAGAACATCAAAATCTTTAAAAGTTGTATCCGGCAGTTCTATCAGCACCAGAAGGACAAATGGCACACTAAATGCTCATCAATCAACTCATTCATCGATCATATTAAGATATGCAAATGTTGGTTTAAATTCACATCCTTTTTATTTGATTTTTTTTTTACCCTTTATTACTTTATAAGCAACTCAAGGCAGCGAATATACATATACCTTCCTCCTCCTATTTTCCCCACAATAACAATCCTGTGAGATGGATTGGGCTGAGCGTGAGTGACTGGCACAAAGTTCCCAGCCAGCTTTCATGTCTACAGCGGGATTAGAACTCACAGTCTCTTGGCGATTGTGTTGTGGCCCGCCAGCTGCCAGCGGAGCTGGGGGCAGACTCGGATGAGGAGGAGGTTGGGGAAGAACTTGGGCCAGTTCTGGAGCCTGGGGAAGGCTCCCATGGATGCTCAGCATCGGACACAGAGATAGAGTCAGGGCCATCTGGCATTTCCCAGCCACCAGAGAGGCAGCTGCCTTTGGAGTCAGAGATGAGTGAGGAGGAGGAACAGCTGGGGCTTGTTCCAGATGTGAATATGCGCAGAGCAGATAGGAGAGGTGAACAAGAGGAAGACAATGAGCCGGCTCGGGAAATAAAACAAACGTGGACGCTGAACGGCCCCTCCCTGGCTGCGGAATAAATAGGAGGAAAAGGGAGGGGTGGTTGTAGCAGACAACCATTTGCATTTCTAGAAAGTATGTTCCTTGTGTGTTTCGTGGGACAAAGGCTGCCTTGCCAGAACTGAGGTTTGCCTATTTCTCTGATTTAATTTGCGGCCTTTCCGGGCCTTGCATTTATCTTAACGAGCTGATAAGGACTCTTGCTTCAGTTAACGCCTTGCGGGACTCTTGCCTGGACTTTCTGTTGGTGAATGCAGTTAATTCCCAAGGTGTAATTAAAGAGGTTTTTTTTTCCCTTTGTGAGGAGTCTGTTTCTTGCTTCTGCGAAGGCCGGGTCAGAACAGATGGACTCAAGGTCACCCTAGCTGCCTTTCATGCCTAAGGCGGCACTAGAACTTACAGTCTCCTGGTTTCAGTTGTTAATGGAACATTTAAAATACGTATAGCTGAGATTAGAAACCCAGTGCCTTCACATACCAGGGCATTCATTAAACTACCCAGCATTATATGAAATTTAAAATGGTTATTTTTTTTAAATGGCCTGAAAATCCACAGGATTGCTAAAAATCAATGAATTGTGTAGACAAAATAAAAACCCCGTCTCTACAGTGTATTTCAGTGGAACAGAACGAAGCGGCCACTTACCTTCCACGAAAGGATATGACAGTGTCTACAAAGCTGCAAAGTATCTCCATATTGCTCTTTCCGCGGATAACATCTCACAAGCTTGAAGTACATCTTCTTCCAGTCCAAATGCCCTTTATCTGACAGTATTAGCCGCTTGCGTATCTAAAACAGCGAAGACACCACAACAATTACAGATTTGCAAAAGTACACGGGGATAGGGCTAACGGTATGGCTATTCCTCAAGAAGAGAACCGGTGAAGAAGTAAGCATGAGAGAATGCATGCCGCCTTAAAACAGTAAGTGTGGATGTGGCAAGTCTTAAAATTAAAAATAATGTCGGAACAGGATGAGCATAGGTCAAGAATGAACACAAGAAGTAAGAGTTGGAAACCTCTACATGGTGTTCCTTCTCCAAAAATGTTGTGGGAATTTTTTTTTAAAAAAAAGCCCTTTATGAAGGGCATGAAGGAAATGAAGCATTTAAGAATAAGCTGTATGTCATCATTGCTTTGTGGACAACAATATGCCCTAAAGGAGCCTCAGAGGCAAGTTAGTGTCCATGGGTGATAGGCCACCTGGGTTGAATAAGCTTCATGATTAATCAAGAATGGATGGAGAACTAAGGATGATTCCGATTCATTTTCTCCTGGGTTTAATAAGCTTCATGATTAATCAAGAACGGATGGAGAACTAAGGATGATTCCGATTCATTTTCTCTCTATATCTTTGGATCTTCCACATTATCACTTTTCACTGCCGTTTACCTGCCGGTCTGTGAAATGGTAGTGGCAAAGTTTTTTCCAGAGGAGTCGGTCTTCACTGAGCACCTGAAGACCTGGAGTCACTTGCCCAAGACTCACAATGTCTCGCCCGTCTGACAGCCGTTGCATGATGTCTAATTGTAAACACAAGGGCAGGTCTGTGAAAGTCAACCCTTTGAAAGCAGGCTGGAGAAATAAAGGGAGAAAAGAGAACGGGTCACCACACTACAAGATACCAAGGTTTCTATGCAACTTGTAAGAACGTTCACCTATTGTACTAAAGTTGCCTTCCAAGTTGGAGCTGACAACCACAGGACTTCATGAGCAGATTCTTCAGTTGATATTGAAAAAGTTTGCCATGATGTGTTTGCCATGATGTGCTCACTTAATAACCCTAACTGGGACTGGAATTTCCATTGTTGCTAAGCAGTGAGGTCATCTGAAACATCACATGACCTCACTGCTTAGCAACAACAGTTCTAGTGGTCTTGGTTGCAGTTGTTAGGTGAAGACAGGGACGTCATTAGGCGAGGACTCACCCTTCCCTTTTTTTCTTCAATTTCCCACCTGGCCTTCCTAAATGGTAAGACTTCCTCAATGGCGCCCATTCAAGGAATAACTTTGCTAACCCAGATCAGCGTTCTCCCATTAACCAAGGACAGGTACAAGTATTAGCTCATTTAATAACCCTAACCGGGACTGGAATTTCCATTGTTGCTAAGCAGTGAGGTCATGTGAAACGTCACATGACCTCACTGCTTAGCAACAACAGTTCTAGTGGCCTTGGTTGCAGTTGTTAGGTGAAGACAGGGACGTCATTAGGCGAGGACTCACCCTTCTCTTGTGTTGCCACCTGGGATGGGTAGGAGGCAGAGTGCAGCCGAAAGGGAAGAGATGGGGGGAAGATAGGCAGGACGGGGGAGTTAAAGCAGACGCTACAGTCGTAAATGCGGGCGGGATGCCAAGAGCCTGAAGTTTGATCACGTGACCGCAGGTAGCACTTAAAGCAGCTGTAACGTCAATGGCCACTTCTAACTACCATTCTTTCAGTGCCATTGTAACTTTGAATGAATGCCAAACAAATGGTCGTTAAGTGATTCCTGCAATCACCGCCACCTACCTGGGCCCTGACCCACTTGCTAATGAATTTTGTAAGATCTTCCTGGTGAAAATTGTAAAAGTCGGCACATCTGCAGGTAGATTTAACTTGGCTTATTGATTTTCTTATGGAACCTCTTACAGCTTTAGGAAATAACCCAATAGCAGCTCTTTGATCAGGCCCTTTGCTCACCTTGGTGATCTGAATATTGTTCAGCTGCTGTTGCCAATGAAGAATCATCTCCATTCGGTAGACCCACATGTTTATGTTGCCAACTAGAACAGACTTGCCAACACTCTGGACTAAGGTGCAAAGGGACATGTACAAGGTCTGCAGCAATTCTTTGATCAGTCTGATATTCTGTTGATCCTCCAGAACTGAATCAATGAGAAAAAAAGGGACATTCAAAAACAGGCGAAGAAAGAAAGAAGCCAACAAACTAAAGAAAAGTCACTTTCTTCTGGAGGGCCAGAGAGAAGGATCAGTTCTGCTTCGCCTTTCCTTCATTTCCAGGGGGGTGCACAGGAAAGTTTTGGTGTTTCCCGCAGACTTAACAATAATTAAAAATGTAGGAAACACCATGAGCCAGCCAATGTTCCCCAGGAAGTTGACCAGTGTTGCTGATCTTCACAAGACCTAAAAATTATTATTATTTTTTTATTATTTGGGGCCTTTCTGCCTTGGGTGATAAGCCAAATCTTCATTACCTCCTCCTATCTCAAAACCTGTCACCACTCGGAAGTGTGAGACACATATCTAACGGTATCACTCTTGCGAAAGACAGCCTGCCAGTACATTCACACAGGGCTGGGAAGAACAAGGCAAAGCGATTTGACACACCCGTGTCATTTTTCATCCTTCTCTATCTGGTGCCTTCCATATCTAAAATGTTGGATTACCACTAGTTATGCTGCTATATATATATATAATGAAGGCTGTAAGGAGATTGGAGGGCATCATATTGGGAAGAATTGTTATTACCATATATTGCATTTGGTGGGATTTAGTTCCACCTCTCACCTTAGCAAAGAACTGGCCCAAAATCAAAGACGTAAACCAGACCAGATTGTTTGCTAAATTAATATACTAGAGATCAGCCTGTTTCTTGGAAAGTCAATATTTTGCCTTTTCTGTATATATATATAACCATACCTTTTTGCACAACCTTCTCCAAGATATTCATAAAGTTTTTCTGCGCGATTCCACTCAGTGACGTCAGCTGAGACTTTGCAATCAGCTCCAACAACTGTGAATAAAAATAAGACATTCAACCTCTTGAGTACTTCTAATCTGGGTTTTCTTCTCATGTGACCCAGTGAAACTGTTTTAGTTATTTGCTGCTTGACTTAACAAAGAAGAAAAAAAAAAGGATTGGAGCCAGACAGAACTATGGGCAAAGGCAGATGCAAGATTTAAAATAATTACAATCTATTGGCTTCTTCTGGTAGGTTTACTTACCAAGCCGGAGTCATTAAAACAGAGGACAAAGACAGACAGATGGTTGACATTTAATCTGTTTTGAAATATACAAGAAACTACATGATGGCAATGAGAGAGAACCAAAAGTCCTTCCCCTCCTTCTTGTTATAGAAAATGGGTATATGCTTTTCAGTTGTACTTTCAACAGTCAACATGGCAGCAAAGTGGTATTAATGACTGGTCAACTCCTGTTTATCATTCTGCCCATTTCTGAATGACAATGGAAGACACAGGGGGCATTCTATTAATATCTTCCATAGGCACATGACTGATAATATAAACCCAGGGAGCTGGAAAAACAGCCACAGCTAATTGGCTAATCCACCCAATGCTGACTAATCAACTTAATCTTTATGAATCACCAAGGACTTGACAAAAATAAAATTCAATGCTCGCACTCACAAACTGTGTGCTTTCGAATGCATTTCTACTAATTTATTATCTAAACTGGGCACAGTCCATGACAAGAGCATGCACGACTCAATAACATGTTGGGTGCCATGGTCCAGAAAAGATGGAGGAAAACCCCATTTTGGGCGGAGGCAGAACATACGTGTTACAGGACAAAATAGCTGTCGTATGTCTCCATCTTCGATATGGTGGTTTAAATGCTCTATAAATTATTTGGAGCCATTTCAGGCAGAAAGAGTTATTTCACAAACACTCATTCATCAGAAGTCAAACTAGAAAATATCCTCTCCCAGAGTCCAGGAGAAGCCACATTATGACATCATCATAACCCTGGAGTGCACACTTTGTGACATCATCCCCAAATGATGAATTATATAATTGCGTTCTCACATGCAGTTGATGCCAAACTGTCTTAGCTTCCCCAAGTAAATGATGCCACTGCATTCCTGCATCATGACATCTTAAAATCATGGCATAAAATCATGAGATTTTATGCAAGGATGTAAATTGCAGAATCTGGATGACCTTGTCACTACATCATCTACCCCCATATGTCCTCCCTCGATGGATAACCATTTCATGAGTTTGCTTTCTAGTTATGTTTTTTGGGTGGTGAAATTGAGCTTAATAGCTAGATACCTATAGCAGTCCCCCCTCCACTCTTGCAGACATCCTGAGGTCACCCTGTCATCTATCATTCCAAAAAATGATCTACCACAAATTAGCATATTGAAAATGGAACAAAGCTTTGGATTTACACACCCTGCCCTTCCATCTTGGCTGCATGAAGCAATTTGGAAGTGCTTGTTTCAAGATGTATTAATTACAGCATGAGATGCTTTTGAAACTAGGCAAGTGTCAGGCACAAAAGCTCAGGATCACACATGAAGTTCCAATTAAAATGATTTATTACTAAACATCCTTATGTACAAGAATCTACTCAACTGAAAGATAAGGATCAAAGGAATTAAAGACAAGTTGGATTTAGTCCATTTGTCGTTACATAGAGATGCTAGGCTGATTGCACATTTGACTCCACCTCCAGGTTCTGTCACTCCTCCTACAATATAGTAAAATTTGACAAAACTTGTACCAGTTGGTCCCTCCTCCCATAAATAGTTGCAGTGAACAACTGTCATTTCAAAAGTTGCCACTAAATTTTAAAAGCAGGTTGTGGGCAATCCTCTAAAGTTTATGCCTTTCCTTTTTTCTTCCTACCAATTCTACTTAAAAACAAAAGTAGTAAATTGGTTTCTTTTTTTAAATGTGTGGCTCTTCTAATTGATTTGTCTGAAAATTTAAAATTCAGTATGATGTGCCAGAATGCACCCTGCCAGTTCTCCAGGAAATGACTTCAATAAAGGACAACCACATTTTCTGCCCTCGGTTTATTTATTTTATTTATTTATTTTTACATTTATATACCGCCCCATTCCGAAGACTCGGGGCGGTTTACAACTTATA
>JANHFL010003493.1:17264-29202 GCA_032468155.1 Oxyrhabdium leporinum | reverse complement strand
GGAAAAACCTGGCTTTTCAGATTCAGGTTTTTCCCAGATGTGCCAACATGGTTTCTTCAATAAACTCTGATTTGGATGAATTACTATCTGAGTGCTGAGTGGTTTGTTGAAACTTCGATGGAATGCTGACAGTAACCTGAATCAAGACAGTTGTTAAGTAGCTTTTGCCCCATTTTATGATCTTTCCTGTCACAGTTCTTAAGCGAAAATTACTGCACTTGCTTAAGATAACTTGCTTAACACGGTTTGTAAGTGAATATGGCTTCCTCGTTGACTTTGCTTGTCAGAAGGTCACAAAAGGTTATTGCATGACCCCAGGACACTGAAACTGTCATAAATGCATGCCAGTTGCCAAGCTTCTGAATTTGGATCAGGTGACCACGGGGATGCTGCAATCATCATAAATGTGAAAAGCGGTCATAACTTGTCACTTTTTTTTCAGTGCCACTAAGTTCAAACGGTCACTAAATGAACAGTTGTAAGTCAGGGACTATGTGCAACCTCTGGGATTGCAATAATCATCACAAAATGCAGGATTGTGTACACCTATCACTCCCAGGATGGGTTTTACAGTATTTCAGGCTAAAAAAATATTAAATTATATTTTACATCAGGCTAACTTTGCAAACATTCTATTTATAATTGTTTAGCCCTCTATAGCAAGTGTTCTTATTTACATAGCAGCCTGTTTTATCTCTCTAGTTACAAAGCTCTTATCGTTTTTAAGTGCTTTCCTAAAAGAAAACAAATAGCTCACCCATCGCTTGTGCTACACAAAGATATCATGTTGCTGCATACATTGGTAACAAGATCCTATTCACAGTCATTCACAGGCAACTCTGTTGTTGAACCTCCTGGGGACAATTTATGGATTTCTATTCAATCTCATTCTTGGCTGTCTAAAGCTACAACCAAGAATAAGAAGTGATTTGACTTGCATGGTACAGTAAACTTAGTGATTCGATGCTCTTCCATTGTGTAGACAAACAGAACACATGATTCATGTTTATATTTAACAGATGGGAATTGGACATCGTTCTTCTCAAATTCCCCGAAGGTCTTTAGGCCGTTGCTTCATGGAAAGAAAGGGGAAGAGGATGCAAGAAAAGGGAGATTTTGTAGAAAACCCAGGAAAGATTCTTGCTCAGAACTTCTGTATATTGAAATAACAATATACATTCAAAATTGAATGTACTGCACAGGCATACAGTCTGGTAACATGAGATTTTCTCTTTGCATACTAACAAAACTTCCTTCAAATTGCAAAAGGTAAATATGAAATGTGGTGCTTTAGCTTTAATTTCAGCAAGCAAATCTGTTTGAAATGAGGTGCCAATTTCCCAGGTTTTAGAGATGGGAGACGTTTAACTTTACACCTAACCCTAAATCTGTTTAATTTACCAGTTACAATATCACAAGTGGTGATCACATGACCCTAGACTAGTGCAGCTAATAAATAAATACATGTTGGCTGCCAGTGCCTCAATTTTGATCATGTGACCATGAGGATGCTGCAACAGTCGTAAGTGTGAAAACCAGTCATAAGTCACCTTTTTCAGTGCCACCGTAACTTTGGTTGGCCACTAAATGAATGGTTATAAGTCAAGGACTACCTGCATATCTTCGGAATGGGGCGGTATATAAATGTAAAAATAAATAAAAAATAAATAAAAATTATGCTCATTATAATCAATTGGAAGATAAAAGTGTATATACATAGCAATGAATTCTTAGATACTAATGATATCCCAAGGCAGAAATACTTGTCCCTCCCTGTCCCTCACCACCAATATACAAGTGCCAAATTCATTTTATGAATTTATTGTACCCATGATTGTCTTGATAATCACCAATCAAATTAGGTGCCTTAATTGATTTCCAGTCCCCTGCCTCAATTAACTGTTAAAGAAAGGGAGGGACTATATCATTAAATCATAAAATATTCTTTTCATGCTATTGACGTGGAATTGGGAGTAAGTTTTCTGTTGGCATTTTGTATACAGCCAGTTCAAAAACGCATAATTTTCAGGAAGGACGTCAACAAGCGCTTAGAAAATGTAGAATATCCAGGAAATATTCTGATTTATTTATTTATTTATTTATTTGTCCATGTAGTACCTGATAGTGACTGATAATGCAGCAATGAAAAATCATGAACAGGAGCAGCTATAACTTGAATCCAAGAAGAACAACACTGTCTAAATCAGTGTTTCTCAACCTTGGAAACTTTTTAAGATGTGTGGACTTAAATTCCTCAGTTAGCCATGCTGGCTGGGGGATTCTGGAAGTTGAAGTCCACACATCTTAAAAGTTCCCAAGGTTGAGAAACACTGGCCTAGATGTTATCTAAGGAGGCATCACACCTCCCTCCAGGAACCACCTTACTTCTTATTTTCAGCTGAAACTGTATCTTTGTTTACTGGGCCATTACATTGAATGTACTGGTTACCAGTGCATTGAAATATCACCTGATCAGATGATTCAACAGCATTGTATTGCTCAACATCATGCGATGGGCTCCAAAAGACCATTTTGAAATGTCACTAGCACTGGTGAATTTCAGAAACTCTAGTTGAAGTCAGAAACCTTCATCACCAGGAAGGTGGTAATGAATACATTCACACAAGCACTCCCATCTTCCTGTTCATCTATTGTACTCTGCCTATTTTCTGAATCCCCTGAGCAAGCAAGTAATCAAAGACCACGCTTAAAATACTACATCCAGTTTTGGTTACCATATTATAAAAAAAAAAAAAGATGTTGAGACTCTGGAAAGAGTGCAGAAAAGAGCAACAAAGATGATTAGGAGGCTAAAAGGTATGCAAAACGGTTTCAGGAATTGGGAGTGTCTAATCTAGTGAAAGGAAGGACTAGGGGGTGACATGATGGCAGTGCTCCAATATTTGAAGGCTGCCACAGTGAAGAGGTGTCAACCTATTTTCCAAAGCACCAGAGAGCAGGACAAAGCAATGGATGGAAACTATTCAAGGACAGAAGCAACCGAAAACTAAGGGAAAATTTCCTAACTGTAAGAACAATTAACCAGTGGAACCAGTGGAACAATTAACCTTCAGAAGTTGTGGATGCTTCATCATTGGAGGCTTTTAAGAAGAGACCGGACAGTCAATGGTCTGGAATTGTATTCGGTCTCCTGCTTGAGCAGGGGGTTGGACTAGCTGACCTCCAAGGTATCTTCCAACTCTGTTATTCTGACAGGAACAATAAAGCTACTACTTATCTCAAGCCTACAAACAACTGGACTACCACTAGATGGTATTTTCCGTAACTCTTTCTCTCCATGTTGTAATTGGCTGGGTTTTTTTCAGACAGGCGGCATCCCAATTCCCGTGTATTGCCTTGCTTGACAATAATAAGTGTGCTCAAAATGAAAACAAAAAACATCAAAAAAAAACAAACCCTGACCCTTACTCAGGGCATCCTGCTCCAAAATCTCGAGCTGAAATTGTTACCGACAGATGTTTTATATCAGCTGATGAAAATCCTCAGAATTCTGTCGACTCCGGAGCTTATTCGGATTAGGAAGAAAGGAAAATAGGCTGCCTTGACATATGCTTGGATTGAAATCAACCAAGTTAGTGTGCCTGATGGAAAAGATTCTGGCACAGCTTGAATATACAAGATAATTTCATACAGTATTCCATGCTAGGATCACTCATATAAAACCACACTAGCTGGGTTAATCAAACAAAAGTCCTTTCCATGAGATCAGATCAGTTATCCATTTTTTGCAATACTGGTTTAACCAGCAGAAGCAGCAAACTGAAGGGCTTATTAAAAGTGCAAACTGGAAATCTCAGAATTGGACCTTCTAATAATCTATTTCACACGGATGGACCAGCGATAATGCATACATTTAAAATATCATCGGGGGCTATCTTGACCAAATGCTGATTTAAAGGATGAGAACTTTCATATGAACAACCTACCAATAAATGTTCTCAAGGACTGTTATATTTAGCCACAAGCCCTAACCTCAAAAAAGTTGCAATTC
Source organism: Oxyrhabdium leporinum (assembly GCA_032468155.1). Classification (NCBI taxonomy): domain Eukaryota; kingdom Metazoa; phylum Chordata; class Lepidosauria; order Squamata; family Cyclocoridae; genus Oxyrhabdium; species Oxyrhabdium leporinum. Next base: position 25,190 of record JANHFL010003493.1, on the reverse strand, counting down.
ATTTTGCTGTTTCAGTTTGAAAGCATTCTGCTTCCTCTGGAGTGGCGGTGGAAAACAATGCAACGTTTATAAAATTATCATCCCAAACAAAAAATGTTTGGGGCTAATCCCTCCCAAAAACGTTGTCGATTCCGCTAGGTAACCTAGTCCCACACAAAGTCACCCCGTCTCGTTTTTAATTTTTCATTCTGTTCTGAAGAGCTCTGCAGGACAGCAAAACGGGGAAAAACTCCAGAGAAAGTAACTAGACCTCTATAAAAGCTTTGTTTTCTTCTGGTTTTCATTTTGTTGGACTGACACGGACGCAAAATCTTTCTCTGTGATGCCTCAGTCACCGCAGAACACAAAGAATCCTGGAGCCAGATTGGTCAGTGCTTAATAATTTTATTGTCTTTATGCAGAGGAGTGTTTAATTTGCAAACAGAGATTACTGTTTAACTGGCCAACGCTGGGTCACATGCCAAGGAAAACAAACCAGAATGACCTGCCATAATACCCATAGAGACTTTTGTTAACTAAACATATTAAAGCAACAGAGCTCTCAAGAGTTTAAAAATAGAGTCAGGCCATTTTGTTTAGTTCGACTTTTCAAAAAGGGAGCCCTGAAACCACTTAACTGTCAGGATTGATTGCTTGTAAGTCAACGGATAGCACAACTAAGCAAAAATTCAACTATTGGGGACATTCTGTCTCTTTTTAATATATATATATATAGATGGATATTTCCACAATAGCCACCCACTGATTATGATGCAAAACTAACCCAGAGTTTATTTAAACTGGCATTTTCCTGGAAAATAAGAACAGGAGACGCATAAATGAAGCCCCGAAAAACTGAAATAAAGTTTCAATCTTCAGCCTGGTTTCTGTCTTTTGCAGACAACTTATTTATTGTGTAAAAAAAGTCAACGTCATCACATTTAAAGAACTTTTGTTTCGAAGATATAAGCTAAGTCTTTGGCAGTGCAATTGTTTGCCTGCTAACTCTGAAACAAACTGTACCGTGCTCAGAAGGATTTAGTGAAAAGCTAAGTGAGGATTTGGTGCAACATCTGTTTAAATCCAAAATGCTTTGCCCAAACTGAACTACAAACCAGGTTATATGGTTATTATTCATGCTCTACAGCAGTGTTTCTCAACTTTGGCCACTTTATGACATGTGGACTTCAACTCCCAGAATTCTCCAGCCAGCTACAGTTGAGAAACACTGCTCTATAGCCTTCCCCGGCCTACAACTGCCCAGGATTTATCGGCCTACAACCGGCATCATCCACAGCTAGATGAGACCTAGATGTGGAGGACGAGATCTGTAGTTCTGCTGATTTTCTGTCAGCCCTTTAAGATAGACCAGACTAGGACACCAGAGTTAAGCATGCCAATGCTACTTTTTCATAAAGTTACCAAAGCAGAGCCTTGCAGAACCTCCTCTCTCTCTCTAGCTTCTTTAGCTTCAAGAGGACTAGGGATGGTCATCTCTGAGATGCTTTCTCAGCTTACATTTCTGCCCCAGACTCAAATTTCTTTTATCTGACTGATGTTTTGGTTGTGGCTCTTGTCTGTGGAGATTCTCAGTTATCCAGGTCAGGGTTGTCCTAAAAGTGCTTTTTTAAAGGGCAACTGGGCTTTGTTCTCCCTTGAAGACATTTTGCTTCTCATCCAAGAAGCTTCTTCAGTTCTGGAGAAGTGAACTGAAGTGAACTGAAGAGAATTGAAGAAGTTCTTGGATGAGAAGCAAATGTCTTCAAGGGAGAACAATGTCCATTTGCCTTTTGAAAAAGGCACCATTGGGTTGTGGCTCTTCTTCCTCCCAGATTATTTCTGTTGCTCATTATATCTTTCAACTGTCTTACCGATGGAACCAACCAGTGAGTCTTTAAACCACATGCTGATAATTCCTCATTTTCCAGCCCAATTATATTTTGGGAACTTAGTCTTTGGGAGATCCTCACCAGTTAAACATGATCCCTTTTAGGGAGTCTTGGACTACAATTCCCACTACCTCCGGCTGATTATGGGAGTTGTAGTTGCAGATGATACCTCCCAAGCATGTTGGCAGGCTGCCCTTCCACACGGAAGACAGTCATGTTTTTAATGGGTGGAGTTCACTTATAACAACAAAGAGAACATTGCACATGTCTTCACAGCACACTAGTTTCTTGGGAACTTATGAGTGGAAACCAAACTCATATTCCTTGTGATAACACTGTCATACGATAGAGATGGCTCAGTCCATGTTTTTCTTGCTGGTATTGAGAGGATCCGATTTACATGGAACCACTAAATTTTAGGCAGGTGTCATAAGAGCGATGGAAGGGGGCAGGAGGCGACAGGAAGGAGGACACATCATTTTGCCTGATAGGCATTATCTGATATTTGACAGCAAATTGTGGGCACCATGACTTTCATGAATGACCTTCAATTTAAAAAAGTTAGTGGCATGGCTAATTAAACAGCCACGTGGTCAAGAGCATCTGAGGTTTAGAAAAAACAAGAGAGACACTGGAATTAATTACCATGATTGAAGTCCATGAAAATTTACAATGAAATGCATAATTTTACGTTTTCCAGTCTACGAAAGGATTTGAGACACATCCCTAAGCTTCAGATATTCTGACCGGCCCATTATTTCCTTTATTACTTCAGTACTGCTCTCATTTTTTCTAAATGTTGACTTGTTCTCATAGGATACATAAATAAAGCAGCAATACAAACTGAGTTAAAGCTTAGGAACATTACAGCATCATTGAACTACTAGAAGCTAGCATGACCTTAAACATTTTAGATCACCCTCTCCTGAACCAGCTGCGGAGAAGTTACAGCTCTCACAATTTCCAATCCATAAAAGAAAACCCTGGGTGTTACTATAGTCCCCAAAGATCTGGACAGCCTATAGCAGGTTAAGGGGAGAGGCCAGGTGGGACTGGCATCTTGAAGCCCAAAGTAAAATGTTATCAACTACGGTAGGATGAAGCCAACAAATGTTTTGTGCGGGGCGCAGCAGGTCTGGTTGGTTCGCCCTTCCCCTGCTGGTTTATTCGCTAAATTCAGCTTGCAAGATCTCCTGCCCTCGATGACGCCACAAGCCAGGAACAAAAACAAAAGGCTGGCGCAAACAGACGTGCGCTCGGGACAAAGCATTTTTTGAAAAAGCACACACACACACACGTATCCACACGTGTGTGTGTGTGTGCGCGCGCGCGCGCATATCATAGATAGATAGATACACACACACACATATATATATATTACATATATATATGAAATACACACACACACACACACACACCCCTCCGATCCAATACGCCTCCGATGCAAGATCCGCTTCTCCCCCTTGCTCAATTGCTCCTGCCCCGAGTGTCCCCCCACCCTCCACGGCTCCCACTCCGAGGCTACCTTAAAGCCTTTTGGACTTTTCGCAACCTCTTCCACCCACCCCCGCCGCCCGCGCATCTCACCTGTTCCTCTCGTTGTCGCAGCCGCCGTGCTCCTTCCCGTCCAGGAACCTGGTCCAGCCATCCGCCGTCTTCACCCAGTTCTGGCCCGGCGATCGCCAGTCCTGCCCCAGAAAAGGCATTGCGGGCAACCGAAAGAGAAGGACGCCCGCCGGGGGGGAAAACAAAACAAACAAATAATAATAATAATAATTCTAATAATAATCAAAGGCGCAAGAGAAGAGCGCGCCTTGGGCTGCCGCCTCCAAAGCAGAAACTCTTAACGATGCTCGGCAGCCAAAAGGAAACCCGGAGATGCCGCCTGAGCTGGACCGGGTTCGTGTTTTTAAGACGCCGCTTTCCCTCCACCCCTCGACGACGATCAACCCCCTCGATCGCTTCTCTGCCCGGGCTCCGGCCGCGTCTGTATTTATCCGGGCCAGCTGGTGGCTCTTTGTTGCCGGAAGAAGCGCGCAAACTCCGCCCCGCGCTCGGGGAGGGGAGAGGGGAGGGGGAGGGGAGGACACGTGGCTTTGTTTATGGCTGCTTCTCGGGAGCCGAGAGTTTGCAAGCCTGTCCGAGGCGGTGGGGTGGGGGGAGGAAGGGGTTGTTGCTTTGGCCAAACTTGCTTATTGCACAATCCTGGAAATGGAAACTTGGTCTCGCCTCAGATGCCCAGTCTCGGTATTTTAAGACAACCCCCCCCTCTCTCTCCCAAAGCAAAGCTTTGAAAACAACAACAAACAAACAAACAAACAAGGTTACTCTAAGTCGACGTAGCGCACCGGCGTGGTCCTGTTATTATTGTGGTTAGTAGTAGTTGATCAATGGAGTTGACCAATGGAGATTCTCAGCGATCCAGGACATGGTTGTCCGAAAGGTGCTATGGGAAGCTCCCACCCCTCAGAAGAATGAAATATTTTTGGAAATATTAAAAAGAAAAAAGCAGAATGTTATATTTGCCCAAAGGGAGAAATGGAGAAACATGCTCTTAAAGACAGAAAGCAGCCCCACCCCACCCCCACCCCAGTCCTTCTTAATAGCCCACAGCAGATGCCAGCAGTTAGGGAGATAAAAGAGCTTATTGAAAGAAGAAGCCAACTATCTAGATGGCTCTATTCAGAAGCAAAGCAAATACAGCCAGCAGAAGCCCATTCAAGATATTTCAAAACTCCTTGCAGCAAAGTTTGACAGCTAACAAAGGCAGAATGGTAGGATTAGAAAGCAGCCCCTCACCCCCCAAGATCCAACCCAGGACGAAACCCACAATAGGAATTGCCCGACACCTTTTCAGAACACAAGCCCCTTCATTGCACCACCCCCAGAACAGTTCAAACTTCAAAGTCATGGAAACCTATAAGGATCCATCCATCCATTCAACCAGTTGGTCAGCTGCCTCAGAATCCTGGTGGTTCTGTTTCATCAATAGACTTTTCTTTCCAATCAGCCTCCATGTTGTTTCCAGTGTCTTTCTCCCAGCTTGGAACTGAACCAGATGGATTTTCCTTCCAGCCGTGCTTTTTCAAGAGACAACTGGACTTTCTGGTTTTTCTCTGAAGACGGTTTCACTTTGGGGAGCAATGTAAACTCTTCTTTGGGTTGAGTTCACTCTGGATGATTTTTGGAACACGAAATTTTCCTGGCAGGAGCCTCTAAGTAATTTGTTGCTGATTTCTTCCAGTTTGTTGTCTGTTTTTCTCCCAATTTCCCAGGCCACTTCATAACTGGGAGATTTCTTGGTGGTCTCCATCCAAATATTAACAGAATGACATGGTTGGAAGAGACTTTGGAGGTCTTCTAGTCCAACCCCCTGCTCAAGCAGGAGACCTTATATCATTGTGAACAAATAGCCATCCAATTTCTTCTTAAAATCTTCCAGTGTTGGAGCACCCACAACTTCTGAAGGCAAGTCCTTCCACCGATTAATTGTTCTTACTGTCAGGAAATTTCTCCTTAGTTCTAGGTTGCTTCTCTCCTTGATTAGTTTCCATCCATTGCTTCTTGTCCTGCCTTCTGGTGCTCTGGAGAATAGGTTGACCCCCTCTTCTTTGGGGCAGCCCTTTAGACATTGGAACACTGCTACTCCAAATGCCAATCCTACAAGAAAGTTTGACTGACTCTTGCCACCCAGCTACGCAGACCCTTTATTAGCACTGATCAAAAGGTTACAGTACTGTGAGGAAATTTGGAAATTATCTGGAGCTCTTCATTTCTGCAAAAATCAGTATGGAGGATGCAGTTTTATGATACATAAATTACCCAACTGATGTTCATCTGACAATGTTCTCAAAGATCCAGAGAATATTTTACTTGAAATTCTCTTATGTAGGAACTTGGGGTGCCTTTTAAAAGTGACTTTTTGGGGAGGGTATCAAAAACTATAATGGATTTAATTTATCTTTATGTATTAAACTATGGATAATAAGATTTATTCCTTATATTTATTAATTTCCCTCTTGGTCACCAAAACTATAATCTAGTACAGTGTTTTCTCAACCTTGAGAACATGAAAATATTTAGACTTCAGCTCCCAGCTCCCAGCCAAGCTGGTTGGGAAATTCTGGGTGCTTAAATTCACAGATCTTAAAATTCAGATTCAGAAAGACTAAAAGCAAGAATGAAACCTTTGGTGATAGGCAGCGGGGGCATCAGATTGGGAAGAGAATATTTCTGCTTATTGTTAACAGTTTTGTCTACAAGGAAAACAACAATGAAACTTTCACCACACTTTCAGGATTAGTAAAAGATTGTGTTCCTAACTTCCTAACATACAGTCACTCTCATCAATGCCACAGTAGTTTCAAGGTGTCACAAAAAGTGTTCCTTATTGCATCATAGAGGGGGGAAAATACATTCCTTCCTCTTGGAAGAACATATTTGTTTAATTGACTTCTTTTATGTAGCAATACATTTGAACAAATGTGCGTGGGTCACATGTGTAGAGTTTCTTTTCCATAAAATTAGCACTATGTCAGAGTGCCTGTGCGAGGGAAGGAAGTTACATGTTTGAAAAGTGATGTTTGAGTTCGGACATTTAGACATGTTCCTGACTATCTGAGGCTTGTTTGTAGATAAGTTGTTCTCTGATTGAGCAAGAAATCAAGGGGTGTGTTGATCCTCCCCTGTTATTGTTGAGTGAGTGGAATCATTCACACACCATGACATTCTATCCTGTTTTTCTACAGGAATACAGAATAACAGAGTTGGAAGGAAACTTGCAGGTCATCTAGTTCAACACCCCCCCTCCCCAAACCAGAAGACCCTACGCCATTTCTGACAGATGGCAGTCCAGTCTCTTCTTGAAAACCTCTTCCCACAACCTCTGAAAGCAAGCTGTTCCATTGGCTGATTGTTCTGTCAGAAAATTTCTCCTTATTTCTAGATTGAATCTCTCCTTGATCAGTTTCCATTCGTTATTTCTTGTCTGGTCCTCAGGTGCTTTGGATAATAGGTTGACCCCCTCCTTTCTGTGACAGCTCCTGAGATATTGGAAGACTGCTATCATTTCACCCCCAGTCCTTCTTTTCATCAAGCTAGACATACCCAATTCCTGAAACTGTTCTTCATATGTTTTAGCCTCCAGTCCCCTAATCATGTTTCTTGCTCTTCTCTGCACTCTTTCTAGAGTCTCAACATCATTTTTATAGTGTGGTGACCAAAACTGGATGCAGTACTCTAGGTGTGGTCTTACTAAGACTTTATAGAGTGGTATTAGTACCTCACGTGATCTTGATTGTATCCCTCTGTTAATGCAGCTTAGGATTGTGTTGGCTTTTTTGGCTGCTGCCACACACTGTTGGTTGTCCACTAAGACTCCAAGATCTTTCTCACAGTTACTGCTATTAACCCTGATGGATGCAGACTGATGGATACTGTCCACTACAGACAACTAACCTCAATATGATTTGCATGTAATTTCTCCTGGAATGAAAAAGAATGAATTCAAATGCCCTTGGCTTTCTGGAAGTTGTTGGCTGTCTCCCAACTTCACTTCTACTTTTGAATCATGGGCTAATGAATGGACACTTTACTTTTTATACTTAAGTCTGGCTGATTAGAGAAGTCACCTGTGAGTCATACATGGCCAGATTTTTTTCCACCATGGAATTTAGTGTCTGGGGAAAATATCCAAGTTTCTTGTGAGCAAATCCAACCTAGGGAGGCAAATGTAATGCTCATGATGTTGATCCATTAAGACCCAGCTTGAAGTCCATCTACTGTTGGTAAAGAAAGCTCACAAGTTGGTTGTGGAAACAATTAGAGGAAGGAGTGCTACGTATCCGAACTTCTGGAGGATAAATGGAATATATATCTAATCAAGAAATATAATAAAATATATTTATAAAATATAAATAAGTATTTGTTGAGCTGCAGCCATGCAGGACTTCTTGGTCTCCTTAACAACAATCCTGTGAGGTAAGCTAGAGAGAGAGAGAGAGAGAGAGAGAGAGAGAGAGAGAGAGAGAGAGAGAGAGAGAGAGAGAGAGAGAGAGAG
>JANHFL010003492.1:74436-91287 GCA_032468155.1 Oxyrhabdium leporinum | reverse complement strand
GGGGGGAGGGAGGGGGAGCAATGGATCCTGCAACTGAAAATTAGATGACACTCCCCTCCCCACCAATGTAGAGATAGCTATTTGTCTGGATGTATTGTCTGGTTGAACCTATGAAAGGTTATACAAATGCCCTAAAGCTGATCTAATTGAATACTGTATTTCCTCAAGGCTTTTCCCCCTTCTCTGACTAAAAAAACCACCACAGCAACTTTATAAAAATGTGTTCCAAAATGTAATAGTGGTATTGGTGCTGTGCAGCAGTTCTTATTTTCTGTCCACAATAATCTGAAGTAGATCTAGGTCCCAGAACAGTGGAGAACGCAATCTGGATCTAAGATGGCAAATTAGTACAGGTTGCAGAGAAACTCCAAAAGAGTTGGACAGAGAGAGTAGAGGAAGAAGATGCTAAGGAATCATATCTCTTTTTCATTTCTGGTTCAGGACTAAGGATGAACCCACTTGTGAGAAATGATTGGAGGGATCATTCAATCCCCCAAATATACATGATTGAATTTTCCCTCTTACCCATTTTCTAACTGACAACTAGGATGCGAAAATTCCAGTGATTATTTATTCAAGAAGTTCTAAACTCTCCACTGTATTATTGTGGCTTAAGAATCTTTATTCCAAGACTCCACTAACACATCACTTTCTTTTATTGCCTTAATTAAAGTGTCAGCTGATCATCCTTTTGTAACCAAGCTCCAGAAGTGAATTATTGGCAGACAAACTCGTACTGACAATATTGTTGGAAGACTGATGTGAAGGTATTATATTAATGCTAATAATAATAGAAGGAATAATCCCAATGCTCATTTTCAGCATGTATGTCATTTGCAATCAAATAGTAATATCACTATTCCCCACAGGTAAAAGACATTATGTTAAAAAAAAAAGAAATGTTATCATTTGTATTTGTTTTTATTGTTTGTTATTTCTGGTGATCTTTACTATTTTGGCACGGTGAACACATTTATTGTTTATAGACAAGAGACGCAACTTAAAAATAAGCTAAGATAGTATTATTAAGAATGACAGATGGGTGTATAATTTTATCCTTATCGTTAATATTAGAGCCTTTTTTTTCAAGGAAGCATGAATTTGGACTTGGTTGCTAGAGATTTTAGCAAGACTAGAGATTTTAGCATGGCTACAGATGGGCAACACAGAGACTTTCTATATTGCCTTGAAATGTTAAAACCGATGGCAGTTGGTATTCATTAATATTAGGAGGACTTCATTTTACCCTTTTCTGCTGTTAACTTATAGGTACTATCATAACCTATGAAGCTGGGCTGAGCTTAAAGAAACCATTTTATATGCTTCTGCAATAGGGATGGAAATGCTTGTACTTGTTAAGCAACCAAATATATTTTGTTGCCTCAAGAGTGATCTGGACGACAGATAGAACTGCCCAAACAATATAGAAATATCGAAGCTGCTGCCATATTAACTTGTGTGTGTTAGAGGGATACCCCACATTAGAATCCAACAACAGGTCACTTTAACCACCAGGATCAATCAAGTTTCATTTTCTGTCTGTCATTGGCGCTTTCATGCTCCCAGTTGTATTTATTTATTTAGAAAATTTATATCACCTCTAAGCTCACTTTCAGTGTCTCTAGACAGCTTGCAAGGATAAATCCTTAGTACAAAAGAACCCCTATCCCTCTGGTGATAACAATCAGACCTGCTACTTTATGGGCTCCATATCACCTTGGGTTCCCCAGGGCCATTGGCAGAACCAGGTCTTCTGGTTTTGCCAATGGCCTGGCACTTGTCAAAATGTGGGCCAATGTTATCTCTGCAGGGATGATGTTCCACAGAGAGAGAGAGCGCCACTACAGAGAAGGCTGTTCTTCTTGATCCTGCTAGATGGACCTCTTTAAAAGAAGGGACACATAGCATTCCCTGCCTCCCTATTCTGTAGGATCAAGTAGAATTTTTAAATTTAGTTATATTTAATTTTATAATTAAAAGTTGTTAGCAAGTTTTAATGCTATAAATCATGATTGTCAAACTCGTGGCATCATGTTGCTGTCACGTGACGTTTTGTGATTCCCCCCCCCCCTTTGCGGAGCCAGGGTGGGCATCGCCTGCACGTGATGCATGCACTAGTTTGACACTCCTGTTATAAATAATGACTTTCCATTGACATGTCATGGAAAGACTCCATAGTTCTGGATTTACTCTTTTCCCAAGAGCTGCAACTATCAAGAGCTATTAGGACTTCTATTTTGGAGGTCTGGGCAGCACAGAAGAAAAGAAGAACTTTAATTCCTTCCCTGATAAATGCCAGAACATAACTGCTTCTATGATATACAGACTGAGTAGGATTTAAAGAATCTTAACCAACTCATCTATTCATTCAAAAAGAGTTTTACAAATCTTGTAGTTTGTGTCCAAGTCAAAGATTAAGCACTTGAATCAGCACTGAGCTTTCATTTGTTTATTATTATATGTATGCCTCAAATTTCCTCTTAAAACTCAAGATTGGAGACTTAGGGATCTTCCCTAATTTTCTCCTCAGACAATAATCCTGTAAAATATCTGAGATTGTGGCTAGACACTAACACCTCACCATTCAGTGAGGATAGTCCCTAGTCTTACATCTTAACTAGGAAGAAAACTTTTCCCTTTTTTCCATTCTGATATAGGTAGTCCTTGATTTACAACCATTCGTTTAGTAACTGTTTGAAGTTATGACACTGAAAAAAGTGACTTAAGATCATTTTTCACATTTACAACCATTGCAGCATCCCCATGGTCAGGTGATCAATATTTGTACGCTTGGCAACTGGCTCATATTTCTGATGGTTGCGGTGTCCCAGGATTATGTGACCACCTTTTGAGACCTTTTAAGAAGCAAAGTCAATGGGGAAGCCAGATTCACTTAACAATCTGGTTATTATTTTTTACAACTGCAATGATTCAATTAAAACTATGGCAAGAAAGGTCGTGAAACAGGACAAACCTCACTTAACAACTGTCTTGCTTAGAAATGGAAATGTTGGGCTCAGTAGTGGTTGTAAATCAAGGACTATCTATATAGTAGGTTACCTTGCCATATTCTGTGGGGTTTTTCAAGTTCCTATTTCTCTGTGCCTACAGTTCAGATTTAACAGATTAACAAAGTTGGAAAGGACCTTGTACGTCATCTAGTCCAATCTGCCACCCAAGCAGGAGACCCTACACCATTTCTGACAGTCTCTTCTTGAAATCTTCCAGTGATGCAACTCCCACAACTTCTGAAGGCAAGCTTTTCCAGTGATTGATTGCTCTCACTGTCAGAAAGTTTCTCCTTATTTCCAAGTTGAATCTCTCCTTGTTCAGTTTCCATCCATTATTCCTTGTCTGGCCTTTAGGTGCTTTGGAAAATAGCTTGACACCCTCTTCTCTGTGGCAGCCTCTCAAATATTGGAACACTGCTATCATGTTTCCCCTGGTCCTTCTCTTCATTAGACTAGCCATGCCCAGTTCCTGCAATGGTTCATCGTATGTTTTAGCCTCCAGTCCCCTAATTATCTTGGTTGTTCTTCTCTGCACTCTTTCTAGAGTCTCACCATCTTTTTTATAGTGTGGTGACCAAAACTGGATGCAATACTCTAGGTGTGGTCTTACTAAGGCTTTATAGAGTGATATTAGTACCTCCCTTGATCTTGACTGTATCCCTTTGTTAATGCAATTTAGGATTGTGTTGGCATTTTTGGCTGCCGCTGCACACTGCTGGCTCATATAGCAGCCCATGTCATTCAATGACTCTGGATGGCTTACAATTCAAAAATGTTGAAGTCCACACAGGTTAAAGTTTCTATCGTTGAGGAACACTAGGATTCTGGGAGTTGAAGTCCCTACAGTTTAAAGCTTCTGAGATTAAGAAACTGGGGATTCTGGGAGTTGAAGTCCACACAGCTTAAAATTTCTATAGTCGAGGAATATTAAAGATTCTGGGAGCTGAAGTCCACACAGCTTAAAGCTTCTGAGGTTGAAAACCATTATACTAAAGGATTTCTGTCATCTACTACTAAACATTGTTGGGCCTTCAAAGGAAACCCGGTACATCCCAAAGGGCATCACAAGGGCAAATATAGAGACATGGATTTTTAGCAAAGTCCTGCATGATGCTGTTTTATGATTGACAGTGTGCAGAAGAACAAAGGGTAGCATTCAATAGCCAAAGTTCACCACAGTATTTATAACATTGTATTTATATTTTATAAATTATACAATTTTGTTTTTAGTATTGCAAGTCTCCCAGAATTACTGTGTGGGCAGCTAATACATTTTACAAACAAACAAACGAAGGGATTTATCAGTACTCATAATATTATCAAGTTATATCAGCGTTATGCAGGACTGTCACATCATTACTCCTCGATTTCCTACTGGCTGTGAGAATCAGTAAGAAATCCCAATCAGCGTGTACAATTTGTAGTTGTATCTGAGAAAGTGTACATCGAATGCATCTGTATGCAAGTATATTTTACAGTGAGGAAACTGAAATATCAGAAAGTGGACTAGGAAATAACTTTCCCCATGAGTTATGGTTCTTTTTGAATTTTTGCACACAATCTTTGTAGTAAAGAGAGCAATGAGTGGTGTCCATAGTACAATCCTCTCTACATCTTGAAAATTCCACCAAAATCTTACATATATAAGATCACTCAGGAAATCACTTTAAAAAGAATCAAGAAACAACCCCGAAGGCAATAACTTGTGCATCACGATATCAGAAATGAAGGAAAACTTGTACAAGTTGCATTCTCATTTGTGCTTTGAAAATTGAAACTGACAAACGTCAATACTAACTTCCTCCATGGCGGCAATTCTTTGAGTCTGGAAAGAACATAATCACGCTCCAATCATATCACATGGGCACAACTGGAAAAACAGACCTATAGCAAACTAGCCAAGCACCAAATATTTACAAACATAATTCTTTCTATATTTTTTTCTCCGTTCTTTGCCCTGGAATTCCTGCTGGCACTGAATGTACACAACATTCACTTAGATTGAGAGCTGAGACTGGTAGATTTGGCGTTTCCTGATAGTTGGCTTCAGTTTAATTGGTTTGTTGAGTTCTCCCAGGTTTGTCCATCTTCTCTGGCCTTTCCCACGCAACTCCCAATCTCTCTTGATCTCAAGAAAAGTCAGATACACTTCAATTAACCTGATGGTTTTAGAGTAATTTTCCCCTCCTGTGATTTTTTCCATCAGCTTGGATTCATTTGCCCCTGAGCTATTCGGGGTTGAACTTTCACCTACTGAAAAGTTCTTCCTTGTTCCATGGTGTCCTTGCATCTTGTAGCCATACGATGGCAGTATTAGCATTCCCATCAGGCCCTGGGAAAATATATATATATATGTATATGGGTGGACACTTTCGAACAGTTCCTTGAGATAGTCCTCTGCAGCTTTACTCTCAATTATGCAAAAGACCAATTTACTTCTCAAAGCCATTTTCTAGGTTGAGATGTTTTTTGGTGGAAATGTAAGGCAGGAAATAAGCTGGTTGACAAGGAGGATCATTGCCTGCACTATGAGAAGCAAAAAATGTAGAGATTGCCAAAGGGGGATTCCAAATCTGGGAGAGATTTTGGACAATTGGCTGCTGGTGAAGCTACTTTTTCGTTCCCTGGTGATGACCTCAAACAACAGAAATCTAATGAAGGTTCTGATGCAGCCTTCTGATGTAAGAACATTAGAAGAGCTAGACTTGGGCAAAGATCTATCTAGTTCACTACTTTGTCTCCCTCATGACTAATCAATGGGATTAAGACACTCTCAAACTAAAATCTATCTTCCATCATTGTCCTGCAGCAGCTAATATTTAAGGCACATTGTCTGTGATTCAAGAGCTTTGTTGCGCAACAGCACAAACATTTGTGTGACCACTGAACCTGGATCCAAAGCCAAACTTGATAGATTTAATTTCTTGATTTCCAAGGTTGATTTAGTCTAGCAGTGATCAAGAAGAACATAGTTCTTAATTAATGATGGACTTATTTCAATTTACAATGCCCCCAAATAATCATGTTTCTACTTTGGACAATTGCAGCAAAGTCTTCAGGAAACCTTTAAGAAATCCACACCCTTTTACCATTGCTGCCCCCTTTTTTCTTTTCCTTTTTGTTTACACTGAATCATCATCATCCCAAAATAAGAAACATATCAGTTGCAACTGAGACAAGAATAACGCTCTACTGACAAAAATCTGAGTTCACAAAACACATTTAAACTTAAATTTAGAAAGCATTGTTCTGGGGTTCGTAGAACTGGTTAAGCCAAAAACAAATAAAGCCTTACCGGGATGACTTGATTCACACAATATACTAAGACAATGTCCGACTTTCTCACAACATGCTGATCCTCCATCTACATAATCCTAGCATAGCAGGTGGTGAGAAGCCAATTTAAGAGTTGAATTTGGAATTAGTCATGCTCGCAACTGATTTACTGAAATGAATCAGACTTCTCTTCCATTAATTTCAGTGGGTGTAGTCTAGCCTAGATCCAACCCATAATTAAGTTTGCCAATGCCAACTGGCACAGGGGAAAATGGAAAAGGCGGTTAAGAGAAGGATCATTGTATTGTGCAACTTAGAATCTCTGTAGAGCCCAGGAGAAAAATCTATATATCCATATCTCTTCAATCTATATGCCGTTACTTTAGTAAAATGCAAGTTACTCCTTTCCCAACTGTTCATGCTTAAGAAATCTGAAGGAAAATCATCTTGTTTCTACAATGCTCATGCAGAATTCTGAGAAACTTCAAGTCAGTTGAGTGGAATTCTGACACGGTTTCTTCAAGAATAAGTTAATCATCATTGTCTTTTAACAATCCCATAATCCCTTACGGGGTAGAATCTGAGCAACTGAAAGGAGCTGAGTGTTTACTGGCCGGATGCCCTTCCTGTTGCCAATGCAGAGTTATATTCAGCAGATATAATCTCAACATGCCCAGAGAGAGAAATATCTGCCTCTACCTAGGATCAAACTCACAGCCTCCTGATTGTGAGGTGAGAGCTTCATCTCTAGGCCACTGCACCATTCCCTCAAGAAAAAGTTAATAATGTTAGATAGTTGGCAGGAATAGCCAACACTTCAGAAGATAGGCTCAAGAAAGAGAAGGATCTTAGACAGACTTGAACACAATGATGAGAAAAGTAAGAAGTCTACTTTTAGGCAAGAAAAACCAAATGCACAGATGTAGAATAGGTGGTACATGGCTCAATAATAATAACTGTGAGAGGGATCTCAGAGTTCTGGTGAACCATCATTTGAGCCAGCCATGTGCTGCAGCTGCCAAACAAACCATCCATTCCTAGGCTGCATTAACAGAGAGATAGAGTCAAGATTTCATGCACTGTTAATACCACTTCATAATGCCTTGGTAAGAGCACACTTGGAATATTGCATCTGGTTTTGGTTGCCACAATATTATAAAGGTGTTGAGATTCTAGAAAGAGCACAGAAAAGAGCAACAAGGATGATTAGGGGACTGGAGGCTAAAACATATGAAGAACAGTTGCCGGAAATGGGTATGTCTAGTCTTATGAAAAGGAGTAGGGTGACATGCTAGCAGTGTTCCAATATTTGAGGAGTTGCCACAGGAAGATGGGGTCAACCTATTCTCTACAGCATCTGAGGGCAGGACAGAAAGCAACAGATGGAAACTAACCAAGGAGAGATCCAACCTAGAATGAAGGAGAGATTTCCTGACGGTGAGAACAATTCATCAGTAGAATGCCTTGCCTTCAAAAGTTGTGAGCTCTCCAACACTGGAGGTTTTTAAGGGGATTGGACAACCATTTGTCTGAAATGGCATAGGGTCTCCTGCTTGAGCAGGGGGTTGGAGTAGAAGACTTCAAGGTCTTTTCCAACTCTGTTATTCTGTTATATATTTTCCTAAATCCAGATTGCCTGGGTTGACAGATTTATTTCTTTTACAGTCCACCTTTATTACAGTCATAAATAACTCAGGGAGGCAAATATACCTAACACTCCTCCCTCCTCCTATTTTCCCCACACCAATTACCCTGTGTGATGGTTCATGTTGAAAAAAAAAGAGTGACTGGCCCAAAGTCACTTCGCTTTCATGCCTAGAGTGAGACTGGAATTCATTATCTCCTGACGATTGGCCCAAAGTCACCCAGCCAGCTCATGCCTAATGCAGAACTAGATCTCACGTGCTGGTTTCTAATTTGGTGCCACATCCACTTGACCGAACTGGTTCTCACAATCAGAGTTTGCAACGTGCAAATGAGAGGCGCAAGAGACTTTGTGCTACTACCACCATCGTGTAAAAGGAGCAGACTTCGGAATTGTTTCCGAAGCACAGAGTATTCTGCAACGGACAGAAATCCAGCTGCAGAATCTCACAGAAGATGCTCGTGGAACAGAAGTCCCTAAACTTAGAACAGTGAAAGCCTCCACAAGCCTTTTTTTTTTTTTTTTTGGGCTAATGGGTCCATCCTTAAGAGTCATCAGCTGGTGAAAAATATGTGGAATACATTCATCAGCTTTGTACAGACATGCCCCAAGGAGAGAAAAGTGATTTGTCACACTGCAGCTTGAATCTCATCATGAACTGAAAAGATAATTGCTCTTAAATTTCTCTCTCCCCTTTCTTTAAGAATCATGAATGTAAAATGTTATAAAATACACTCGTGGATCCCATTTCGTATGTATAGAATAGCTGTTGCAACTATGAGATCCACCCAGCAATTATGATAATATTTCTTCTGCTATTTTTTTCCACTCCGATGCGGTTCTTTCTTTCCTTGTATTGCCCGAAGGATGTTGCTTTAAAATTCGCTGAAAAGAAGTTGCCTTGACAGATTTCATATTGCCCCATGTATTTTTTTCTTTCTATAAAGCAGGGGGGAAACATATTTTGCAGGAAAGACCAAAAGAAGCAGGCATTGACGTTTTCCTAATGCTACAAAGAATAGGGTTAAAATAAATATCATGCATACGGAATGCAGCTGCACACATTTCAAAGGGTTCCATTCAAATTCCAAAGCAAGCATAGAGCTGTACACATTCGCTGCTTCACTCATTTTTTATTGAATACATTTGTGTTAACACAAGGGCAGAACATGAAGCCGGCCCTTAAAAAAAACAAATCATTGTAATGAAGCATAGGAAGTTAACCTAAGAGCCCTTCTCTGGTGAAGTTCTGTCTTCAAGAAGGATCTGAATAATTACTATTTCCTATTTCTTCTCGTTGATCGATTGACTGATTACATCATTATCAGTGGTGGGATTCAATTTTTTTTACTACCGGCACTGTGGGCGTGACTTATTGGTCATGTGACTGGGTGGGCGTGGCCACCCCCTGCCCTGTTTCAGGCCTAGTGGGCCTCCCCAAAGCCCCCTGGGAGCCAAAACAGGACGTGGAGAGGCTGCGTCGCACCCCCAGTGCCCCATTTCAGGCCTAGTGGGCCTCCTTGCATTTACCTGGGAGCCAAAACGGGGTGGGGTGGGCGGGGCCAGCCTGAATCTTTCCTACCGGTTCACTTAAACCATCCCGAACCGGCTGAATTCCATCACTGCTCATTATAAACTCTTAGCAATCACACACATTTTCTCCAGGATGATATAACCCTAACCTGTTATTTCAAGTCTCCCAGTATTGGACTAGATGATCTCCAAGGTTCCTTCCAACTCTGTTATTCACTTTTGTTCTGCATTCATTGTCATTGTACCAGAACCCATAACTTTGCTGCTGATCGACTTCTCTTTACTTCTATTTTTCCCAGCATTAGACCTTTCTCCAAAGAACGGGGTCTTCATAGAATATGTTCAAAGGAGGCAAGAGCTATGGTGGCGCAATGGTTAGAATACAGTATTGCAGGCTATTGTGCCAAATGCCAGCAGTTCGATTCTCACCGACTCAAGGTTGACTCAGCCTTCCATCCTTCCAAGATCGGTAAAATGAGTACCCAGATTGTTTGGGGCAATATGCTGACTCTATAAACTGCTTAGAGAGGGTTGTAAAGCACTGTAAAGTGGTATATAAGTCTAAGTGCTGTTGCTGTCATTGGAGTCCAATCATTTGTGCCTTGAGTGAGATCTCTGTGTTGATTTCTTTAACGATCCATCACTTAGTTTTCTTGATTGTCCATGGTATCTTCAGGACTCTTCTCCAACAATAAAGTTCAAAGGCACCAATACTCTTCCTATGCTGCTTTTTTAAAGTCTAAGTTTCACTTCTATAGAGGGTCACAGAGGATAACCTGGCTTGTATGATTCTGATCTTTGTAGGTATGGACACATTGCAACATTTGAATATCTTTTCTAAGGGTCTTGGGACTACTGTACTAAGTGCTAATCTGTAGCATTTTTCTTGACTACTTGTTCCTTTACTAATGACTTTCTTAAGATGCTATTGCTGGACCCAGCAATTCTGGACAATTTTGGTCCTCTCTTCAGAAGTGATCAGAAGTGCTGCAGCTTCTTCTGGATTATTCAGGTAGGTTTCATGCTTGGACAGCATAGATCATGCCTGTTGATGATCTGTGACAGACTAGGATTGGGCTGGTAAGACCATCCTGGGTCTCCTTGATCTGTCTCTCTTTTAATATCATTGATCACCATATCTTTCTGGATCACCTATGGCAGGGGGTCAAACTCGATTTCATTGAGGGCTGCATCAGGGTTGTGTTTGACCTTGGGGGGCTGGGGTGGGCATGGCCAGGGGGCATGGCCAGCATGATGTCACTTGTGTCAGGGGGCGCCTGTGGTGGCCTGAGCACTCTGCCAGCAAATATGGGCTCCTAAGCTCCATTTTCGGCTGCAATGGCCTCCTGCAACCCTCTGCTAGTGAAAGTGGACTCCTGAGCTCCATTTTCGGCTGGGACAGCTTCCTGCAACCCTCTGCCAGTGAAAATGGAGCTTGGGAGGGCCACATGTGGCCCTTATGAGTTCCATTTTCACTGGCAGAGGCACTGTGGGTCAGTCCTTTGCTGTTTCCAGGGCAGCCCCTTGGGCCGGATCTAAGCAACCTATGGGCCAGATCCAGCCCCCGGGCCTTGAGTTTGACACCCCTGACCTATGGGGATTAGGAATGTGGAGGCTCTTTCTCTTCTTTCTGTGTGATGGGTTCTAATGAAAGAGGAGAATGTAGTTCTCCTCCTTTTCTGTGATGGGTTCTAATGACAGGAAAGAAGAGGTCAGCCCTGACACAAGGAGAATTGTTCAAGGCTCAAGGCTCTTTGCCTTCTGAATGGGAAGGAAAAGGGTCAAACTCAGCTCTTGAAAGCTTGAATGGCTGTGGATATTTGAAATGCGTAGATTTTCCATTTATAAACCTATAGAGAACTGAGCTTCCCCATTCAGCACTGGTGCACTATTTGAAGTCTCAGTTCCTGATCCAGGAGTAGTTGGCAACGATGGTCAGAATGCTTTTCGCACAGATTCATTTTGTACATCAGAGAAAACCTCCTTATTATCACCCATGCTTTGGTCACCTTGCATGTGGACTGTTGCAATGGATTCTTTGTAGGGCTGCCCTTGAACATCACTTGGAAGCTTTAGCTGGTTCAGAAGTAAGTGACATAAGCCGTTAGGGGCATACAAAGTGATGCTCAGGCAACATCACTGCTTCATGAGCTACAGTGATCACCAGTAGAGTTCCAGTTACAATTTAAGATGTCATTATCACCCATAAAATCCTTCATGCAGGGGTGGGCTGCTGGGGGTTCGCGGGGGTTCAGACAGACCCTTAGCGAAGATTCTGTGGGGCTCGCCAAACCCCCAAATCCCACTCTTGGCTGGCCCTGCCCACCCCTCCCAGGAGTCTCCATGCGGCCCGTTGTGGATGCAGGTAAGTGCAGGGTGCGCGTGGAGGCTCGGGGAGGCAGGAAAATGGGCCTCCCAGAAGTTTGGGTAGGCTGGAAACGGGCCGTTTCCAGCCTCCCTAGAGCATCCGGAGCCTGGGGGGGAGGCCGTTTTCATCCTCCCAGAGGCTCCAGGAAAGCCTCTGGACCTCAGGGAAGGCAAAAACATCTCCCCCACACCGTGGTGCAGGAGGCCGACTAGGCCATGCTCACCATGGTCACGCCCACCCAGCAACCGAGCAGCGAACCCGTGACTGAGGTTTTTGAAGCCCACCCTTGCCTTCATGGCATAGAGCATAGCTATTTGAAGGACTAACTATCTTCTGTAATGTCTGTCCAGACATTGGCATACTTTGGGCCTCATTAATTAAACATTGATGAAGCACAGGACATGGGTCTTCTCTCTTGTGATAACTGCCCTCTAGATCCGCAGCCTTCCAGAGGTTTGAATGAGACCTACTCTGGCCTTATTTAGATAAGACTTGAAGACCTGACTCTTCCCCAAGGGACTGAGCTAAGAAGATAGCAGGCTCTCTTGAGGAAAACAGAAAGTTGAAGGTTTGCTTTCTATTGGTCAGTCTGGGCATCTGTCACTTTCTTATGGGTTACAATCAGACTACAATCAGAGAGAATATAATGGAAAAGAACGGCCCTTGCTATGGTTTAGGAAATAAACTTTGCCACCTTGAAAAATGTTGTTTCAGTAATCTTGAGAGCTTTCTTCTGATCATCTCCAAAGGTGTTGCAGAATCCGAACTGTAAATGTATTAGAAGCAGAGAAATTAAAACATATCGGGAGTAATTAATATTAACTGTATTAAGCATCTGAAAGCTGAACAAAAAGCAATGGAATGGCTTGCCTTGAGAAGTTCTGGGTGCTTCATCACTGGAAGTTTTTAAGAAGAGATTGGACAACCATTTGTCTGAGATGATTTAGGATTTTCTACCTGAGCAAGGTCTCTTCCAGCTCTGTTATATTGTTAAGCAAGTTTTAATTAAACTTGCATTTTAGAAACATCTGATCAATCTTTATTCCAGCCCGATGGACTTACTGAACTGTTTGTCGACGTGGAAAAGTTTAAATTCTTAATGTTCAGCATATATCATCTATCGCTCTTTCTCTTTTTCATAAGGAAATTTGCTTTTGAATTAAATCTGAATCCAGATGTCCCTACTTTGCAGATGTGCATTATCCTTTGACCTCCGTATATAGTTCAGCTTTCTCTAGGCAGATCAAAGAATCCATCTGGGATAATTTGTTTTGTAGCCTTGACAGAGTACACAATTTTGATTTTTCATCTAATTGTAAGCCCTCTGGAGATCACAGTGCTTTTATACTTATATGTCATCGAAGAAATACTGTTGGCATCAACTGCTATTAATAGAAGCAGAGAAGAGTCACCCAGGAGTAAACTGAGAGCTGGCTCTTATGAATTTGATGTGAAAGCCTCCACTATTTCATTTTTTTTTCTACATTTTTTTTTTTAATAGTGCAGGAAATGGCCCCTGAGGGATCATAAATTTTGAAACCTGCTGCACCTTTCTCAAAAACAAAGCAAAACCAACAATTGTGGTTTGAAAAGAAAACTTGAAATGGTTCCCACCTAAGTGGATATACTACGATGTAACAATGTAGAGTATGTTGCGTGCAAGTTTTTTGGATTTTTAAAAAAGGGTGTCAATCATTTGCAAGAAGTAACTCTGCTACTCCTACATGCTTTGACACGTTTGTTACACACAGTATAAATAACATGAGGAATGTAGGCTTACTCATCATTTGTCATAAGTAGGAAATAAAAAGCCAAGTGAAAGGTGTACAAGGCACGCAATTTGTAACCAACCAAACGATTCAAGGCCCAACAACTATCTATAGTAGCTAGGCAAGCTATTTAATCTCACACTGTCTCCACCTTGTTAGGGTGACAAATGACAAATAGTCCTTCTTCTTTTAGAAATGTCAGGCTGTGAAGAACAAAACAGAAGAATAGAACTTAGCATAACAGTTTGTTTGATTGCTTTCATATCATTGAATAATAAGAATTAAGCATTGTTTTAGTTTCTCACTTTATCCCGCCTAATTTTATTCCTCAAAATGTTATTTTGTTGAATGAATCCTTTTGCTTTGTTTTGCATTTCATACAGGATATAATCTATTTGTCAGGACATGTCAGCTGCTTTCCTATTGAAAGTGTTGGTTGTTAAAGTTTGCTTTCACAAGTCTGGTGATTAGCTACTCCTATAAGAGCAATGGCTCAGCAGTTAAAGGTGCTGAGCTTATCATCTAGAAAGCTGACAGTCCAGGTTCAAGACCCCGAGCGCTGTGCTACGGGGTGAGCTCCCATTCCTTGCTCCAGCTCCTGCCCATCTAGCAGTCAGAAAGCATGAAAATGCAAGTAGATAAATAGGTACCACTTCGATGGGAAGATAACAACGTTCCCTGCGCCTTTGGTGTATATCCATGCTGGCCACATGACCATGGAAATTGTCTTTGGACAATGCTGGCTTCCTTGGCCAAGAAACAGAGGTGAGCATCATGCCGTAGAGTGAGACACAATAGAGAGGAAAACTTTTACCTTTTTATATTAGCCCCAGGTGAATTATTTTCACTTCTCTCTTTATATATCTTTGGAAACACTTCTCTTCAGCCAAGCCCTTTAAAGGTTAATCATTTTAGTACACGCAAATTTTACATTGGTTTTTTCATTATTGTGCTTCTAATGTTCAGTTAATTTATTTATTTTATTGTCAGTATTTAAAAAAAAATAAAAAAAAATACTAGCCACTGGGCAACTTGTGAATGAAAAAGTAGCATAGAAATGAAATAAATAAATGTGGACTCTTTGCTTTTTTTTCTGCTTTCCTTTAATTTCTGACATCTCTTAATAAAAAGAATTATATTTCTTTCTTTTTTTTTCTTTTTTCTTTTAAAAAAAGCTTTGCAGATACTCCACATGCTGCAGAGTTTATGCCAAATCTTGAATTTGCAAATGTTGGGTGAAGGAGGAAGATAAGAAATGTTCCTTCTCTTTTTAAATAAGCACGCTTTTGGAAGATTAGAGGGCCAAAGAAATCCCAAATACGATTGCTTCACCATATGTTGACTCCTGCTATTTACCATTTAGTTAATTATAGTAGTGCGGAGTCCCAGTTGGATTTGATAGTAGTTGTCATCTTCCAGGAAAACAAGTAGCCCCAGCTGTTACAATTCATATTATTTATTTAGCACAACCTTATGCAGTCCAGCGAAATCTAATTTACTGAGTAGCGACTACATCATGCTGAAGAGCTTGTAGAAATCCCAAATGCAGCTTTTCAGTTTAGCAAGAGTCTGGTCCTTGGAATCTTCTACACAGGATTTCATTAGTTGTGGACACGGGAGGGCTTGCTTATTTGCTTGCTTGCTTCATTTTTTTATACATAAATAATACTTTAAAAAAAAAGTAGTATCAGTATGTCAAATGAGCAGCTGGACCAATAGTCATGCTCTAATTTTCTGTTGTCCTGATCTTTCACCATTAGTGGTGACTGGCATCTTCAAAGGTAGAATGAGGCGCGTTATGGTGTTCCTTTTGTCAGTTCACAATGAACAAGGACTGACAGGACTCTTGTATTTGGACCTAGCCAGCTAATTTCCAATTGATCCAGGTCGTGAGAGTCAAAGAAAATTGGTTCCTGATAGGTTCCTTGTCTAGGTAGACTTCCTAGAGATGCATTTTGAAGATGTTCTTCAGACCAAAGGTTTCTGATTGGTTCTTGGTATGGGTGGACTTCCGATTGGTCTAATGTGAACAATTCCATAGTAGCTGGTTCCTGATTGGCCTGTCTTTGAGCCAGGATACTGCTAGGTGTTCGTTCTTGTGAAAAGAGCTGCAGCTTCTTTTTGATTGGTTAAGAATTGTTTTAAACTAGGTATGGGGCGCGCGCGATGACTCAGTGGTTAAAAGCATTGAGTTTGTCAGCTGGAAAGCTGATAGCCTGGGTTTGAGACCCGGTGCCTGGCGACAGGGTGAGCTCCTGTCCTTTCTCCAGCTCCTGCCCATCTAGCAGTTCAAAAGCATGCAAATGAGTAGATAAATAGGTATCACTTTGGTGGGAAGATGACAGCATTCCATTCTCCTCAGCATATGGATATGCTGGCCACATGACCTCAAAAGCAACTTAGGGCATCACTGGTTCCCTCGGCTAAGAAACAGAGATGAACACTACCCTCTAGAGTTGGGCATGACTAGACAGGAGAAACATTTTTTACCTTTTTATTTTTAATCTGGGTGTGGCAGAAGGCTGGGATACATTCTTTGTTGAATTTCTAACTCTCCCCTTTTCGGTTGAAGTGTTGTAATGTAAGGTCCTATTTGAAGGCACCAAAATACTGGCAACTATGTCCAATTAACGTGTGATTACACATAGATCTCTTGAGATCCCTCAAATTCCACTTTCTTATTTATTTCATACTCAGAACCTTTTTCCTGCTTTTCATTATTTTCTTGAGTTGGCAGAATACTGCAGTGGCATGATATCAACCATTGATCCCTATGGCTGAGTCTATTATCTCTCTGCCAGTGATAGCAGGCATTTAATGGTGATGAGGACGGGGTCCAACACATTTGGTACACCTTAAGAGTACGCTTTGATGGTATCAGAATAAAGAAAGGGGAACATAAAGGTGTTTTTTCCAGAAGGCAACTGGACTTTCTTGGTAAGAAAAAGTCCAGTTCCGTTTGGAAAAGTGCCTTTGGGACAACTGTGACCTGGATGATTGAGAATATGGGAGGAGATGCTACTTTAATACAACAGAGTTAAGGAGGACTTCAATCTGTCTCATTCATTGTCCAGGGATGGAATGAAGGTAATATCGTAGGGAAATAATCAAAAAAGAAAAAGAAAAGAAGGGGAGATATATGAAGGGTGGCTCTTTGTATACTGATTTGCATAATCAGGTGGCGCAGTGGTTAGAGTGTTGAACTGCAGGCCACTTCTGCTGATTCAATCTAGCGGTTCAAATCCCACT